>CAJNDT010001458.1:0-267500 GCA_905221615.1 Symbiodinium sp. CCMP2592
GCGTTGTTGTGCCAAAAGCAAGACACACGGTTCAAAACCTGATTCTTGGGTGCTTTCCAAAACTTGCAGGACATGTCTTTGTTGCTCGTCAACATCTTTCATGTCATTGAAACCGCAAAAGATTAAAGCTTGTGTTTGGGAAGTAGTTTCTGGCAAACAACACTACATTTCATTCTGTTTTTGTCTTTGAAGAAAGCCTTTCGTGGAGTATAGTTAAAGCCTCGGTTTATGTTCCACTTGGATGATCTGTGAAGTCTCTAAATGCCTGAACCATAAGCCCCCCCAGCTCTAAACTCCCGTGCACCTGTCAGGGCCCCGCAGGAATCACAGGCATCATCTACTCCAAGGCGACAGCGATGCTCGACATCTTCGCCGCAAGAGAAGCGCTGCGATAGTGCTTCTCTTGTGAACAAGTGCCGGGGAACACTGCGATAGTGTCTCCCTGGCCGAAGCAGAGAGCCCTCGCAGGGCAGGTGGAGAGAAAGAAAAAAAAAAAGAAAAAGGGTGGCACACTGCGATAGTGTGCACCCTCTCTAGGAAGTGCCGGGAACGCCGCGATGGTGTCTCCCTGGCCGAAACAAAAAAATCCCTCACAGGGCAGGGGGCACACTGCGATAGTGTGTCCCCTTTTACGGAATGCTGGGGAACGCCGCGATGGTGTCTCCCTGGCATATGGCAAGGCCCCCACCAGGGCAGGTGCAAGACCCATTGCACTAGATATCTACACTAGATCTGCATGCGACACAAGTACCGCGATGGTGTTTGTGCTGCACTTTCAGGGCCCTATGGTTCAAGAGGCGCGTGCCCCAGTGTCACAGCATCAGGCTCTTTCAAGTTTGGGCCGACGGCGTTCTAGCTTTGCTATGGAGGCTCCGTGGGAAGTCAGCATATTCTAGCACAGTGACGCACCCAATGGTCTCGATATCCGGCAAACACCGCTAGAATAGTGTACCATGCAACAAAAACGGACATACTACTGCTATTCGAGGCATACTTAGTGTTGCATCTGCAGGTGTCGTAGAATCCAAGCACTATCGCAGCGCTGGACCTATCGAGCCTGTGAACCTCACTATGCGAGCAGCACATGCAGGATCCTATGTCTAGACGGCAAGTGCACTCTCGGATAGATATATGACTTCCCACCGCGCTTCGAACAGCAATCAATCGACCTTGCCTGCTCCGTGTTCTGCAACGCCTTCCCGCACCTGGGACCATAGATCCACAGTGCTGAAGAAAGCTTGTTTTGTTGAACGACACAGCCACCAAACTGCGCGCCGATTTTTTTTGAATGCTGGCAGGCAGGAAGACTCCTCCAGACGACGAACAGCGGCCTCCTTCGCAGCAGACTTGGATCACCAGTGTGAGCATTGTTGAGGTAAGTCAATCCGGTGCCTTGCCTTAGGCTGCAGGCTCAGGAGAAGGGACTTCTGTGGGAACCTGTCAAAGATTGCATTTTTGCTACTCCACATGCGTTGTAGTGCCAGGTTCCTTGTCGAAAGTATGGTTCTGCTGAGAGTCCTGCCTCAGGAGGGTCAGCGGGGCTCGTCGGATCCTGCAGCAGGTAAGTCTGATGCTCAACATGCTTCCCTGGCTGTGGGGGTGAACGTGAGTGTGACAATGGATCTGAAGGACTGCGCCATACTTCGCGTGAGGTCTGGCTCTGGCCTCAGGCCCGGATGCAGCTACCATGCCAACCTGGCCGTCCACACATGCTCGCAGGAGTTTGTGACAGTTTGTGCACACGCACACACACACACACACACAGAAAGAGGCAATCGAGAGAACCCCTGCCTGTGAGGGGCTCTGTGTCCGAGTAGTCGTGGCATCCTGTCAGATGGTCATTGACAGGGTTGCTCACTTCTCTGTCCGGCCAGGCGCCTGTGCTGCTGCAGCTGCGATCAGCTCTGCCTGGAACCAGGCTGGCTCGGGCTCATTCTTAAATCCTGTACATTGTGATCTGGCCTCCCTGCGACGGAGGTCGACGATCTCGCTGCAGCATTCGTTCACCACGATATTCTGGATCTCGCGCTGCTCTTGGAGGGACTCCTTCCGAGCTAGAAAGGGTTAGGCGGCTTGGATGTTCTCTTCAAACATGAAAGTGCCTCTTCGGTGCGCGCAGACCGGAGCTCGAGGCCCAGGTGGTCCTCGCAACGTCATCGTAATGGTAGGGTACTAACCCTAAACCGCTTGAACCCGAAACGGTGCTGCACTCGTGCCTGAACGCTTGTCAGATCGAGGATTGATGCCTCGTCATGTTTTCAAAAGAAGCTCCGCGTGCCTCTGGCATTGGTCTCACACAGCTCCACCCCTTGCCCCTGCGAGCGACCTGTGCAGCTTCCAGCTGCTGCCACAACCGTTGCACCTGACCGGAGGAAATATCTGATATAGATAAGAATGTGTTCCTGACCTCGCAGCACGATCCTACCAAGATGCAATTACTTCGATCTCTTTCCCCAGAAAATTGACACCGGAGGGCCTCGGAGGACTTCTCCAGCTCTTGCTCTCGTAGGCCTCTTGCCTGCGGAGGCAATTCAGTGGTTTCTCTGAGATTAGATTCGATGATGGAACTTGCTGCTGACCTCTGCAGCTTCCTGCTCTGATTCTGCAGACTGCAGCAGGTTTGTAGCCTTTCAGCAACAGGAGTATGCGCATACATACACGGGGCAGTCTACCACATCCGACCTCCGCGATCTCGAGCTGCTGCCGCAAATCCCGCACCTGACCGAAATTGAGAAGGAGCATACAGCTCCTCACTCGTGCTCACATCACCTCGGCCTCCTGGCGCTTCCTGACTATGTCGCGATCCTGCGCGGCAACGACCAAGTTGGTCTTGTCGAGCCTGAGCTTGCGGTGCCCTAATAAGCCCTTCCTAGTTAGTAGGTCCTGTGGGCCCGGCTTGTCGGTCAGCTGTGCCTGTTGTTCATTGAAGTCCATGGCCTTGTGAACGGCCCGCTCCTGAGGTGGCACAGTCAGAAAACGGAAAAACAACTGGTGTTGGAAGTCCTCTGACATTCTGGCAAACTTCAGCTCGGACTTGAGCTCAACCACCGCGTCCTCCTGATGTCTGGAGACCGATGCATGAATCTGACGGTGGTTCGACTCCGGCCTTGATCTTCTCCAGAAGCTCATACTTCCTGTACCAGTGCCGCCCTCGGCCTAAGTGCTCCGTGACCTCGGCCTGTCCCGGATAGGATTTTCTACAACCCTGCATGTTGCTCAACCCTCACTGCCTGCCTCCTCGTGTTTCACCTTGTTCGTAAGCTTCTCGACCCTGTCGGTGCACTCGGCCTGTCCGGGATCTCACATAAAGGGTGGATGTCGATAGACCTAAGTGCCTGCCTCCTCCTGTCCGGGATCTCACATGTATCTCAAAGGTGGATGTTGATAGACTTAACTAACTGCCTCCTCGTGCTCCAGCTTGCTCGCAAGCTTTTGGATCCGCTCCATGCAGTCGGCCTGTCCGGGACTTCATGCGTCCAACAAAGGATTAGGATGGCAAACAAGTTCGGTTCCAGGCCCCTGCCTCCTGCTGCTCCAGGTCGTTGTACTCGGCCCTGGGCGCCGAGTCCTGCAGCTGCGTCCCCTGCTCGTCGAGCTCCGTGGCGAGCACCTGTGTCCGCGCGAAGTTCGCCTGCGCCAGGTTTTCCTGTATCCGGAGAAGAGTTCGCAGCTCCGCTTTGTCCTCGGACACTTGCAAGTACTCGGCACGCGCGGACTCATTCTGCGACGACTCCATGCGAAGCTCCGTCCGCGCCGCGGTGTACTCCGCTTTCAGCTCCGCATTGTCTTCACGCAGGGGGCGCCTCCACTCCTCCCGGCGTCTGCGGGAGGCGCCTGCCTCCTCTGACGCCTCTGCGTCGGCCTCCGGACGAGGCGGTGCAGGGGCAGGGGCTGCCTTGGCCTTCTTCTTGGGGTTGCCCTTCTTCCCTTTTCCTTTGCCGCCTCTCCCTTTGCCGCCCTGTGAGCCAGAGGCTGAGTCTGTCCTCCCAGAACTCTGGTGGCTGTCCTCTGTCCACCCCCAGGAACTCCCGTGGCTGTCCCACCACGAACCATCCCAGCTCCAGTCCGCCATGGTCCCCTGACTGAGGTGTTGGTGCTACAGCTGTGCTGTGTACGTGCATGTGTCCTGCATGCGTGCATGTGTGTGCTGCTGCGCTGCATGTGTGCACGTGTCCTGCATGCATGTGTGCGCCGACTTGCTCGTGCCCATGACACTTGTGCCTGCTTGATCCACCCGCAATCGAAGCTCCAACTCTCTTGCAGACTGCTGTTCAGGGAGCGCAGAGGAACATGTTCACAGAAGCTGACTCTGAGGCGAAGACCCCGCGAGCTGCGACTTCCACCTTGAGGCAGTGTGCACTCTGTGGGGGAAAACTTGGAGCAGTCGTGCTTCGGGATTCCGATACATTGTTTCCGAAGACAGTTCCAGCACGCATGCACTAAGCGAGTGGCTGGACCAACCGCTTATTCTCGACAGCTCACCAGGTTTCTGAATGCGCCGGACCCTTGGGGCGCCCGCCGACGGAGGCCGGAAAGCAGAGGGGAAACCAGACCTCGGAAGTGGCCGGTTCCGAAACCGGCGGACAAGCCCGTGGCGTGCTCACTCGACGCTCAACTGCCAAGGTTCCGGCATCATCTGAGCAGCAGTCGCCGCGAAAGGTGCGCGTCCAAGGTCTTGCCTCGACATAGGCTAAGTTGTCGAGACAGTGCTTGTAGGATTGCATACACGACTAGGACCTAAGGAGGTTGCAGGCTTTCAGTGCGGAGCTTATGTAGGCTGCACAACACACGCTGTCACTCAAGACTGAAAACCCTCAAACACATTCAAAACCAAAGAGTAAAACCAAACCTGAACCCCAAGCCCAAAACCGAGCCAATGCGGGAAAGACTGAAAACCCTCAAACACATGCCGCCTTTTGGCGCCCAAAGGCGGCCTCCCCGGATCGCCCGAGGGCGGCCTCCCCTGACGGCATCATGAGGCACATTTAACGATCCTTACCATACAGACGCAAATTATAATAGACCTGCCATGCACGCGTGTCCTCTTATGGCTGAGAGCACATACGAGGCATCCCCACTCGACCTTGCAAAGTATCCCTTGCAGCACCCTTGCCATGCCTGCGAAGCGGAAGTTTGGCCGCGCGAATGCCTTACTCGGAGAGAGGTGGTCGGACTGGCTGAATTACATCCGGGAACACGCAGGCGCCAAGTACTACATGCTTCTCTTCCTCACTTCCGCACTCTGCCTCCGTATCACGCAGGCGGCACGACTCGAATCGCAGCACTTCAACCTGAAGAAGAAGAGGGTGTGGATCGCAGCTTTCAAGAAACATGTCGGCATCTACAAACCTCTGATGCCCTCTGTTCTGAAAGCGCTACGACAGATGCGGAAGCATGGAGTGAAGTCACAGAAAGGTACGTTCAAGTGGCCGGCCAGAGGGCTTCTGTTCCCGGCCCGCTCCACCTGCAAGACCAAGACCCGTCATGTCACCAAAGACACGGTCGCCGCTGTCATCAGGCAACACCGGAAAGGATTCCTAGCACATTTCAAGAACAAATACCCGGACTTGCTAGACGGCAACACGATTCGCTCCCACTCAGGACGACGTCACTGCATTTCTACCCTGGCTGGTGCCGAAGTCTCAGCAGATGCAACGATGGCGTTTGCTCAAATCGAGTCCTACAGGGTCTACAAAGGGTATGTGGAAAAGTCCGCAGAATCTGTGGCCCCTGTGTTACGTGCAGCAGATCGGAGGCTTTGCCTGGGGAAAGCCTAGATGCGTGTACAGTGAGAGCTCGACTAGGGCTGCTTTTTCTTTCTCCGCCTCGCCTGCCACATCCCTAGGCAGCTGACTTCGAACCCGGTGGACTGTGACTCACCGTGGCCTATGTAATCTTTTGCGGGCAGGACAGAAATCTGACAGTCACTGTCAATTTCTACCCTGGAAGTCTGAGCACATAGCCTGTCAGCGGTGAAGACCCGCTGTCTTTAATGCACCGCGCAAGACTCGTGCCAACAAAGTTGTAGGAATAGAATTGCCCACGAGCGACAAGAGCTGCCGATCCGAGAGGTCATGCTTGAGATCAGTCAGACGCAACCCCATGAGAATGCACACCTCTGCCGGAGTCATCATTCGCTGTTTCCAGGTCAGCCAATGGCCTCCACTGCCAGCGCGGCTTCTGGTCAGGCATGGGCTGTAGTTGTAGTTGAAGTGCGGCCACGAGCCGCGCACGTCTACCACGAAAGGTTCTGCCAGCGGGTCATGGCCTGCACATTGAAGCTTCTGCAGGACAGCTAGCAGGTTGCGTTGGCCGGTCATTGTCGTGGGCATTGCTCCAGGCCACCGCCTGGGACTGCTTCCGCCGGCTATGAAGTCCGTGATGGGCAGCATGGGGATCTGTTGGGCAGACAGCAATGCAGAACAAACACTCGAAGGCATTCATGTTCTGTGCTCCTTATCTACATGGACATAACGAACCCACTTCCACAGCTGATCACCCCACCAAAGCCATAACGACACGTTCTACAAGACCCAGAACAACAGTTGCTCGGCCTCCGCAGGCCATTGCATGGGACCACGGGCCACATCTGCTCGAATCCCGCAGATGAACGTACGAGCTCTGTTCTGCGGCAAGCCTCCGTGGATCCTGGCATTGCGAACCTTCCAGCTGATTTGGTAGGCTGGCACACCTTTGTGCTGGATTCCTAGCAGCTCCTGCAGCACTTCAAGAAAGTACTCCTGATGTCTGGTAGTCATGTTATCCACGTTCTCCAGGAGGAAGACTTTGGGCATGTGGCTGCCCAGCCACCTGATGATGTGTTTCAAGACTCCTCCACGTCCATGGGCATCGTCCTCCCCCTGATTGCTGCCGGCTCGGCTGAAGGGCTGGCATGGCCAGCCTGCAACGAAAACGTCACAGTAAGGGCTGGCCTGGAAATCGGAGCCCGCAACGTCATTGTACCAGTACGCGTGCTTGTGCGTCTGCTGGCATAGCCGCTTGGATGCCGCGTCGATGTCACAGCCCAGCAGTGGAACATAGCTTGCCCCGAGCAACGCACACGCAAAGACTTCAGCGCACAGACCGCTGCAAGCACTACCCAGTGTGAAGCCATCGGGCTTCAGCGGGATGACGGAGCAGATCTTCCAGGTCGCTTCCGTTCCTGACACCGCACTGTTGCCCCGACGCTTCTGCATGAGGTCCTTCCGCACTTTGAGGGGCATGGCTGACAGAAATATAATTAAGCCCCTCACTCTCACTCTCACTCGAGCACTTACAGACAGACAGACAGACAGACAGTCGATTTATTCAGGCGTTGGCGCATGCACTGTCACATGACACACTCAATCATCCCGCGTAGACTGACCGCCACAGTTTCTGTCTGCTCAGCAATTTCTCAATGGTCCCTGGCACAGGGCAGTCCTTGAAGCGGACTAGACTCTAGAATACATTGAGGAGGGTGTCAGATGTGCATTGCACATTTGTCACGGCTGGATCCACGTCGGCAGCCCCTGCAGTTCCGTGAATGAGCATCATGCCCAGGTCGCTCCCTGAGAGAAGACACCGAAATGTAGCTGGGTGGTCTGACTCACGACTCTTGCGTGCAATGACACTACGCGCACGGAAGCGACGCGAGCCGATACGACTGTACAGGTCCTTCAGTCAACACACTGTGGACGATTAAGTGGAAATGCTACTGCATCTGGATCCGCAAAAAATCTCCTCACTTGTCCTGGCTGTCCTCGCTCTCCTCCTCGTCAACGCACAGGATGCCGGGCGCGGCTCCGGACTCCTCAATTCCTTCCATCTGGGCGATCTTTTTCAAGAGGGTCTCCTTGGTAGCAACCTTCTTGGAAGCGGCACCCTTGCCGGTCTTGCCCTTGCGCTTCTGGCCACTGCTCTCCGCTCCCCCCTCGTCCTCCTGCTCCTCGCCCTGCCCTTTCTTGCCCTTTGGTGTCGCCTTGGGCTTTCTCGGGCGGCGAAGCTTCAGCGGCACGGTGGTATTCTTCAGGCCCTTGCTCTTGCCCTTGCCGCGACCTTTTCCCTTCTTGCCGTTGCCTGCGGACGACTCCTCCGCATCCGTGAGCAAGCCCGCCTTCTTCATCACGCTTGACCTTAAATTGCGAGCGTGCATGTGCAGTCCCATCACAAAAGAAAGCGTGCGCAAACCGTGAGTGGATTGCAGTTGGACCGCAGGTCACACTGCAGCTCAGAGCTTGTTTTGTCCCCTGATTCACACTAGCGGTCCAGAATGCACACTCCCTGCAGGTTCCTAGACGATGCACTCCGTGGCTTCTGCACAGTGCTACTGTAGCTTGCCAGCAAACCGAGTGCCCCCTGTGCACGGGAACCACATTCTGCAATCACTCCCCGTCGAATGGATCCAAAATGAAATTTTTCAAACATCCGCTGGTCTCGATCTGCCAGTCCAGCTCGTCCTCCATGTGGAACTCCTCGCTGGAGTCCAAGACGGAGGATGACTCGGTCACAGTGTAGTCGTCTTCCATGGGAGTGACCTCTGGTGAGTAACGGTCTGGCTTCTTGAACTGTCTCCGCGATCGCCGCGGCTGCGGGGATAGGGATTCGCCATCAGAGTCAATCTCATCCTTGACTTGGCCAAACCTGCCCCGTCCTGCCAGCTCGCCGCGAGAGACTCGCTTGCCTGGCTCCAGCTTTGCAGTCGGGCGCGTTGGGGACTTCCGCGGCACCAAGTCATGCTTCCCTGGCTCAAGCTTCACTGCCGGGCGCTCTGGGGACTTCAGCGGCACCAAGTCACGGCAGCGGTATTTTTTCGTCATCTCACCTTTTGGAAGATGACTGAGCCCTGTGTCCACACCAGCTGCACGAAGCCTTGCCGCCAAATCAGACTTCGTGCCGTCCTGGCTCAAACGCAGCCTCCTGCACTCCTGGCGCAGGGTCTGCCGGGTGGCCCAGACCCGTGATGGCTTTGCAGCCTTGCCGCCCTGCTTCTCGCCCATGGCAGGGATTCTTCAGCAGAAGTTCCCAGTCCTAACTGGAGGCCTAAGAAACAAAATCCTGCAGCAGGCATTCGGTCAGCAACAATGGCAGCTGCACCCGCGACACGAAGCGAACAAACAGGTAGCCCTGTCTTGTAAGGCTAAGGCAGGCCTACCTGGAACAAGTCCCCGCCCGTCTCCAGGAATTGCTGCCAAACCCAGTGAACCAGGTGATCATGTAGGCGACGCCTGTGCTCTTCAGTGTGTACGACACTGACGCAGCTGGTTTTGCGCTTGATGGCCGCCTTAGCGCAAGCTCCGTCGACATCCAGGGCGTGGTACACGACCCCGGCTTGGTAGCTGTGCATGAGTTCCTCGTAGAAAGGCACAGGCATCCCGTGGAACGTCATTACCGTCATGTTGTGCTCCAGTGTGGGTTTCTCCGGCGCATCAGGGAGCCCTCCTCCAGACAGGACCTTGCCGGCTGGACCGAGCAACTTGCTTTTCACGGATTCCTCCACTTTCCACGTAGCGGCGGCTTCGTATTTCTCGACTTGCACTGGTCCGAGTGTTGAGCTCATGGTGGTGCCTGTGGTATACACGGCTCGTTCTTTGCTCGGCATGTTCAAGCTCCCGCACGTCACAACATGCATTGTCTCGTGCGTGTCCACGATGCCCCTGCTGCGGCATTTCCGTGCACGGACTGTCTGCTCCTGGTAGTAGATGCAGATCTCCTGCCTGCATTTCTCGTCCATGTTATCTCCGGACGACACCTTGGTGAAGGCCGACATGATTCCAGGGGCTATATACCTGTTCCCGTCCAGGACGAGAACGGTGTCGTTCCCCTCCAGCTGGTCCTCCAAAACAAAGAAAAGGGGGGGAGGCGCGTGCAGGCAACGAACTCAGGCTGAAAGCCTGAAACACAATCAACACCAAAGCCCTGGCGCCCTCAAAGTTCTCACAACCCTAGCCTGGCCACGGGCTTGACAGAATGCGTGAACCGCCTTCTTGAGATGTGCAGCTCGGAAGTTCGGCAGTCTTATGTGCGGTTGAGCACTTGCTTCCCCGACGTTCTTGGTGTCGTAGATCAGCAGGCTACGGGACTCCGGTCCCACGGCTGCGCTGGCCAGGGCTGAGTGCTCTAGCACCGATTTGAAGTCACCGACACTCGAATGATCCACAATCAATTTCACGAACTTGTCCACCGTCTCTGTGGCCTCCTGGAAGAACTTCTCGAAGGTCTCCCCATGCTCGCCGGCAACATGTTCCTGCCCTAGGAGGGTGTCCAGCGAAGATCCCAGTGGGGCTGTGGCGGTCGTTGCGACGGGGGCCGGGGGCTCGGCCACTTCCGCTGCGGGCTTCTTGCACAACTGCTCGATGAGCTCGTCGATTTCCCGAAGCATGCCTTCGAAGGGCTCCTTGCTCATGATGTCCTTAGGAGCCGTGCACGACTTCAGCGCTTGCTTCAGCTGAGGGTCCAGGTCTGCGCTGAAGATCGCGACCTGTCTCGCCAGGAAGGCAGATATAGACTCCATCTCTCTCGCCCTCTTCTTTATCGCTCCTCAAAGCATGCTTTAAGTTTATCAGGCTTACCTGCTGTAGAAACTTCTTTGGGATTCAAGCCCGCATTCGGCCTTGAAGAAGGAAATGACCTTCCGCTCGGCTTCAGTCAAAAGGCCCTGCCAGCTCAAGTCAGCGGAGCTTCCAGGCAGACCTCCGCACATGGAGCGAAAGTGGGAGTGACTGCGAAACTTGTCGAGGTTCTGGACCTTGTCAAAGGCTAGTCCCTTCTCCCCGACGTGCTTCAGAAGAAAGAGGGCCATCCCACGTTTCGCAAGCCATTCATCCAGAAGGCCTCGCGCACCTCCACCCCTTCCTCCAGCGAGCTTGCGACTGGACAGGTCTTTGTTGCTGAACTGTTTGGTGTACAGCACATCTTTGATGCATTCCAGCAGCCACAGCATCTCGTCTGTGTCCGAGGTCTTGTTGGCCAAAACCTCCAAGGTCTGCATGAAGTTGAACAGGCAACTCTTACCGTAGCGCAGCTCCAGCTCGTGCACAATGCTGTAGCAAGCATCCTTGCCGAGAAGCTTCACGTACACATTCACGGCCGTATTGACCCAGGCGGTGTCGACCTTCTCCTGGAGCTCGGAGTCGGTCGCCACTGTGTTCTTAGCCCAAAGCTGTGCCAAGGCGCTGTTGTCCAGGTTCAAATCCCTTTTGAGGTTGATGACTTCGAAAACCAGCTGCACCGTCGACCTTGAGCATGATTCGTAAGTCGCGACGTAGGCATTCCGGAGGTTGAGCTGTCGCCACTGCAAGCCGTTATCCAACTTCTCGCACCGCAGGCTGATGCTCAAGCACACGTTGCGCCAGCTCCTGCGAGTACCCATGCTCTAAACGAAAAGGGCTCTGAGTAGCTACATCCACATCTCAGCAAAGGGTACACGGACACCGAGCACGCAGACATGTGCGAGTTTGCAACGAGTTTGCCTATTCAACACCATGCATCTGGCCTGAGTTCTTCTTCGGTGGCACCGTCCCGAATTCTCTGCGCAATGTGGAGGATGAGGGCATGGTCCATCTCTTCGGGGGAGATGCGCTGAAGCAGTGAGGAGCGGGCGGCTTTCATGAAACCATCACTCTTCTGCGTCTGGTTGCTCACAGCCACCACTACCTCCAAACCAAGTTTCTGGGGCCCAGAGTCGAAGAATGCCTGCTGCATGAGCTTCAGTGACTTTTTGTTCACAGGCACAGATGGGGTCACCATCTTTCTGATGTTGACCCAGAACAAATTTCCGCAACTCACATAGACCTTGCTGCTCACCATGCAAGCATTGAACTCCGTCGCGTTCCATGCAGCCTCGGAAAGGGGGCTTGTATTCAGAACAGAAGCAGAAAGCGGGACATCAAAGGCACAGAACCAGCAGCAAGGCACAGCAACGAGGAGGCTGGGAAGCAGCAGGATAGCACCAAGGGTTGGGTAGGGTTACCCGGTCCTTGCTGCGTAGGGAAGCGCCCGCCCACGCAGTAAGCCAGGGTATCCTATGGCCGTGCCCTGCCCCAAGCGGCGGGTAATGTTACCCGCCGCTTGGGGCAGGGCACGGCCATAGGATACCCTGGCTTACTGCGTGGGCGGGCGCTTCCCTACGCAGCAAGGACCGGGTAACCCTACCCACCCTTTGGGCGGCAGCGCGAGGTGCGGGCACTTCACTTGCTTCGCATGCCACTAAACGACGCCTTACTGCAGGTCCGGGCGCCTCGCCCTGCAGTAAGAGTCTTTTTGAATGGATTTCAGCACGAAACACGCCATTTGTGGTTACAGACGTTTCGCGTGCTCGGCTGCCGTTTTGCTGGGGTTCCTGCTTGCCATGTCTACCTGCCACGACACGCCATTTGTGGTTAGAGGCGTTTCGCGTGCTCGCCTGCCGTTTTGCTGGGGTTCCTGCTTGCCACGTCTACCTGCCACGACACGCCATTTGTGGTTAGAGGCGTTTCGCGTGCTCGGCTGCCGTTTTGCTGGGGTTCCTGCTTGCCATGTCTACCTGCCACGACACGCCATTTGTGGTTAGAGGCGTTTCGCGTGCTCGCCTGCCGTTTTGCTGGGGTTCCTGCTTGCCACGTCTACCTGCCACGACACGCCATTTGTGGTTAGAGGCGTTTCGCGTGCTCGGCTGCCGTTTTGCTGGGGTTCCTGCTTGCCATGTCTACCTGCCACGACACGCCATTTGTGGTTAGAGGCGTTTCGCGTGCTCGCCTGCCGTTTTGCTGGGGTTCCTGCTTGCCACGTCTACCTGCCACGACACGCCATTTGTGGTTAGAAGCGTTGCGCGTGCTCGGCTGCCGTTTCGTGGCGCCTCTCCTTCTGACTGGACGGTAGCCTGGCCCCCTGCCGTCAGCCCGGACCTTGTCCCGCGTACCACTTTCTGTCTCCACCTGCCGTTTTGAGCTAGGGCCCCTTCCGACAGCCTCCCGCCACTTTCTGTCTCCACCTGCCGGTTCCTTCCGATAGCCTCCCGCCACTTTTCCCGCCTCCTGCCCCGTCTCTCCGAACCTCGTCCCAGAACCTCCCGCGCTCGGTCCTCGCCCGCCGTTTTGAGCCAGGGCCCCTTCCGATAGCCTCCCGCCACTTTCTGTCTCCACCTGCCGTTTTGAGCCAGGGCCCCTTCCGACAGCCTCCCGCCACTTTCTGTTTCCACCTGCCGTTTTGAGCCAGGGCCCCTTCCGATAGCCTCCCGCCACTTTCTGTTTCCACCTGCCGTTTTGAGCCAGGGCCCCTTCCGATAGCCTCCCGCCACTTTTTGTCTCCACCTCCTTCCGATAGCCTCCCGCCACTTTCTGTTTTTCCACAGCTTGTCCCGGCTCCTGCCCCGTCTCTCCGCACCTGTCGTTATCAGCCCGAACCTCGTCCCAGAACCTCCCGCCGCTCCGTCCTCGCCCGCCGTTTTGAGCCAGGGCCCCTTCCGACAGCCTCCCGCCACTTTCTGTTTCCACCTGCCGTTTTGAGCCAGGGCCCCTTCCGATAGCCTCCCGCCACTTTCTGTTTCCACCTGCCGTTTTGAGCCAGGGCCCCTTCCGATAGCCTCCCGCCACTTTTTGTCTCCACCTCCTTCCGATAGCCTCCCGCCACTTTCTGTTTTTCCTGCCCCGTCTCTCCGCACCTGTCGTTATCAGCCCGAACCTCGTCCCAGAACCTCCCGCCGCTCGGTCCTCGCCCGCCGTTTTGAGCCAGGGCCCCTTCCGATACCCTCCCGCCACTTTCTGTCTCCACCTGCCGTTTTGAGCCAGGGCCCCTTCCGACAGCCTCCCGCCACTTTCTGTTTCCACCTGCCGTTTTGAGCCAGGGCCCCTTCCGATAGCCTCCCGCCACTTTCCGTCCTCGCCTGCCGTTTTGATCCCGGACCTCTTCCGACAGCCTCCCGCCACTTTCCGTCACCGCCTCCTGTACTGGCACCCTGGTTTCAACGGTATCACGGGAACTGCTGCGCGTACTATGTTCTCACAACGAAGATACGTCTATACCCGCCACTTCTGCCTTGTCTGTTGCTTTCATGCGTGCGATGGCTGCTGCATACAATGGCGCCCGGACTAGTCAATAGTCGCACTCACCACGGTTTAAACTACCACATTGGACACACTAAACATATCAGACAAGAGGCTTGCGAGCCAGCCTCACTGGTTGGAGCATGACGGCTTATTTTCGACGGAGGCTCCGCCGAGATGTTCAGAAAGATAGGATGGGCCTCTATCTCCTGGATGGCATTCTCCAGATCCTGCAGATGGTCCCTGTTGACATCCGCCACAGCAGCCGAAGGGGGCCCGAGGTCTTGCGGATTGACTGCACTGGCGCGAGGCATGCCGCAAGGCGGGAGAAGGGCTCAGACAGCAAATCAAAACTCTCCAACAAATCGTCTTGAGAGCGCGCATGTACAGACATACGGTGCGAGGCATGCAGCTTCATGGGTGTGTGTGTGTGTGCCTCGTCGAAGACGATTGAAGCTTCTTTTAACACCGCTGCTAGCCGAAGGGTTGCAAACGAAGTCTCATGAAGTAAGCTGCCTTCGCGCAATCTGACGCCAAGTGTGCTGGAATCCAGAAGGTGATGTGGCACAGTTGTGGCGGACAGATAAACGTTCAAAGTCAGGAGCCTCTAGCTGCTGTGACACGTGCAAGAGAAGGCAGATCAGCAGGCTGCTGAGTGTGTTATGGTGTGAGTGTGTGATGGTGTGTGTGTGTGTGTATGTGTCTGTGCGGGCTGCCAGATGAAGACATCACTCTCAAAAGCACCCACGGTCACGCGGGACGGTGGCCTCTCCGGGTCCGTGGGCCTTGCACCAGCAGCCACCTCGCCGTGCATCCGTTAGGCTGTTCGGTCCATCTTGAACCGTGTTATCTACGTGAGTTCCCAGCGACAACACCTACTCACATACTGCGGGTGCCTATTACGACAACAATGCATGTGGCAGACAATGCTGAGCATTCAGCCCTTCAAATCAGAACCCCCTGAACCCCAAGCGCAACATCTCCAGGCCGGACTTCCACTCAGGACACGAAGTCTGCACGGCTGTCTCAGAGCCTGCGACGAAGCGGCGGCATGGGAGCTCCTGGCACACGGTGCACTCTGCAGATCACCACGTGACAACACATGCATATCCTGGCGTGTGGGAAGGGGGGTTGGGGGAAGAGCATGCTTCAGGATCATGTGCTCTAGCACAGGCAGTGCAAAGCAAGCGCTCGGCTTCTTTATGATCCCCCTGTCCCCTTAGAAGTCTCAGCCTGCAAATCGAAATCTACCCCTTCTGCTAGCGTCAAACATCATGCTCCACAGGCCCCGCGGCTTGCGCAGGACATAGCACGGAATTGTGCTATGAAGGAGGTCTTCGTCATGATGTTGCGTGAAGCCATGTCATCACATACAGCAGGCACAGTCAGGGCCACGACGGCCAGCGGATTCTTCGCAGAAACCTTGCCATGTGCCTCTGCAAACTGTTGCCACGAATTCAACAATTTCCATTTGGAATGTTGTTGGCTTGCAGCGCGATCCACAAGCCCCGCCAAAATGGCATGATGGGCCCGAGACTGTGGACACACGAACACCTTCCGGCGTGTAGATACAGCCGCATCATATAGGAACGCAACCCCTTGCTGACGCTCTCTCTGGCCGGCAAGATATTTCATGAAACGGATGTCACAAATGCAGCCACCTTGCAGTGTAGCTACCCAGGTCACGCGCTGTCCCGGCCGTGCAGGGTCTTTGACAACGAAGAATTTACAAGACGGCAGGTCTCCACTTAGGTTCTGCCCCTGCAACTCTGGGCACTGGCCCCACGATTCGTCCTCAAGGAAAATCCAGTGGTTCAGTAGCTGCGGCGCAGCAGGAGCCATAATAGCATGCCGGCGGCTTGCTGCCCGCTGCCTCTCAGCATCCAGCTTGTCTTGATGCTTGACCCAGTCTTCTGCCAACTCCTCCAGTTCGGGGTCAACCTCACTGGCCAGCAAATGCCCGTCCAAGTAGGACTGGATCTGATTCTTGTACTGCTTGGTCTGCTGGAACAGAAGCTCGTTCTGAATGCTGTCGCAATTCTCCATATGCTCCTGCGCGGCCTCGAGCGCCTCCGCCTTGATGTCGTTGGGGTCACACAGCACCATCTCCTCCTGGACCTTTTGACGCCGCCGAGCAACGAAGGCTGCTTGCGACTGTCCATCAGAATCCTGCGCAGATGGTGGTCTGTGTCAACATCCTAGCAGTTTAATCTGAGTTTTCACTTGGGGTCAATTGGATTGCGGGGACATCTTAAATCTACTCGGCCA
This sequence comes from Symbiodinium sp. CCMP2592, assembly GCA_905221615.1. NCBI lineage: Eukaryota > Dinophyceae > Suessiales > Symbiodiniaceae > Symbiodinium > Symbiodinium sp. CCMP2592. Next base: position 16,269 of record CAJNDT010001458.1, read on the forward strand.
GCAAGCCTTGTGCGAGCGCTTCACGCCCTTGTCCAGCCGGGAGGTACTGCCATTCCGAGGCTTCCCGAACCAGGAGAGCCAGACTTCCGCGGCCAGCTTGTTTATGGACGCTGGCCCCAAGCGATCGTAATCGAACATGAACTTGAGCTCGTAATTCATGGTTTCCTCCCCGAGCCCAGAGCGATCAGGAGTGATGATCTTTCGCATCCGCGCGAAGTGCTGTTCCACGCCGCTGGTGGTGCACCCGTCGAAGCTGCCCAGACGCATGAGGATCCATGCGAGATTACTGGACGGGTGGCGTGTTGCTGTTGAAGAGCGCGCCGACGTTTTCTGCACTGCTGTCTTCCAAGCTTGAAACGAGCTCGCGTCCTTGTTGCAGATAGCGTGATGCTGTGCAATGGGCCGATGGTCCTCATATTCCGCGAGAAAGGCCTCGCAATCAACTTCAAATGCCTGACACAGGCGCTCAGCCGCGTCTCGCGTTGACTGAGCCCTGTCCGAGCTATCAGCACGGCAACTGCGAGATTGATGCGACAGGTCGAAAATCCGGAACGCAGCCAGCAACTGAATGTTGGGGAATTCCGACTCCAGAACCTCCAGACATAAGGCCACGAGTGATTTCATGACTTTCAAGCAGCGCTGCACAGTAGCAGCTGGAAGAGATGAGCCCCCTATGGTTTTTGGCTGAGCGCCGATCATGAAAGCCACTGGCTCCTGTAGCTGCCGCATCATGTGCTCGGTGTACCCCGAATGCAGAACTCGCTCCTGCAGCAGGGGTCTAGGGTCTGCTCCGAATCCTTCCCCATTCAGGGTCCAAGGCTATACGTCTGTTGTCCTAAAAACAAGCCCCGCCTCAGGTGTTCCAGGCCTCTTTTTATAGGTTAGGGCTTAATAGGGTTTTGGGCATAGAGCACCTGCAAGAACAAGGTCCGGAGACGCGATGCAAAAACGTCAACCTCCAGCATCACTGCAGACACATCGTGCTCTTCACTATCCAGCATGCGTATCAATGCGGTCGTCTCGTCAGAAAAGTCTGCTGCCATTGCCAGCAAGAGCATCCTCTCCTCGGAGATGTACTCTAAGAAGTCTCGAGCTCGCTGACCATCCCTGTCGTCCTTGCGATGGACGGACGCGTGGACAGCTGTCATGATAACAGCCTCGAACCATAATATCATCCGGGATGTGGGCTTCTGAAAAGAGTCAAACCTGTGCTTGCGGAAGCTGAGGTTTTTGATACGCTTGGACTTCACAGCAGACGACTCCACGCGGGCACAGTATCCGGCGAAGGCATTGGACAGCACCTGGCTGCTCTGGATGGTTCTCGTGATGCTGCTGGACCCAGAAATCAGAGTTGAGTAAACCTCGTCCAGCTCATTGATTGCCTTGAATGGACGCGACATGAGTCTCCTAGCAGCGTGCGTGCGATCTTTCATGGCTACCTTGGAGTTGGGGAAGAGTCCGGCGGAGATTCGCATGAGCCGTGCCGCGAGCTGCTCGTCCGCCGCTGCGTCTGTATCAATGAGCTCAACGTTCCCTCGCAGCGTGTCAAATGCAGACTCGTCACCTTGGCAAACGTTCATCACGATCGCTCGCGCTCCTGCCTGCAGCGAGGCATTGGAGCCATCCTGCAAGTGCGCGACTCCCAGCAGGCCCTTCGCCGTTGTAAGGTTTTCAGAGCACATGGAGAACCGCATCATGAGCAGCATGGCTGACACATCCTGGTGGATGACCAAGCTTCCTGGCTGGAGCAACAGCTGCAAGTCCGCTTCAATGCACGCCTGCCCAAGACAATCCTGCATCTGGGTGAGCTTCCGTCTGCCGCCTAGTCCAGGCACATGTGTACTCAGTGAGGTGCATTGCTTTCCTGGCTTGCTAGTCAGGCAACCCGTAAACAATTATCACCGGCCCTCTTAACTTAGTAAGGCAACCGAATCTGCCATGCATGCGAGGCTCGATGCTCTGCAAGCTTCGCGAACTGTTCCGCAGACGGGGCTCCGTGCTCGTCTAAGCCAGCTCTAGAGAGGGCCCGCAGATGCTGCCTGGAAACCTCATGTCTACGCACATTGCTGAAGTTGCCAGGGCCGTGAAAGCCGGAGGTTGCAAATGAACCTGTCATGCCGCTGGCCGCGCAAATCTGGCATCCCAAACCCCATCGGCCACGCCAGAGGCGATCAGTCAGCCACGGCAGCTTCAGTTTCCATGCCTGCCAGTTCCGCAAATAGCAGCATCGAAAGCAGTGCGGGTCCTCGCAGTCTCGCACATGTCGCCGGTGGTCTTCGGCGACTGAAGCTCCCCCAGCTCCGTCCGCTTCGGCTCCAGGCTCTGAGACGCACCCATCAGCGCTAGGCACGTCAGCCGCCTCCGCAGCAGGCGCCAGTCCTTGCCACGTGGATTTAAAGCCAGGAATCATGGCCGCCAAGCGTCGGAGCACAAGGCTGATCACCCTTGATCAACCATGCTGCAAAGGCGGATGAATGTCATACACATGCCAACCCCAAACCCCAGCGTAACCCTGAACCTAGACCTAGAGCAGGTTCTGCTCTGTATCTTAAACAACGGGTCAGCTGAGGGGATGCATTCAGAACGTGACCAGCGCTGGTATGTGTAGTACCCACTACTACGACTGCTACTACTACTACTACTACTACTACTACTACTACTACTACTACTACTACTACTACTACGTCTAATAGCACGACTCTTAGAGCTACAGCTCGAGAAACTGGTCCTGTACTGTTGCTGTCCGACTACTCCAACTGCTTCCCCTCCGACGGCTGCTACTGCTACTGCTCGTGCCACTGCCACTGCCGCTGCTGCTGCTGTTGCCACTTGCCACTGCCGCAACACCTGGAGGCTCCTTGTGAAGCGGCGCTGTCCAGGAAAGCGCAGCCTGAAGGCAGCAGAACAAGCTCGCGTTGCAGGTCTCTTCAAGCTTTCAAACAAGTGCTTGACACATGTGCGTCATGTGCGTGCACGGCAAGATCGGGGGCCATAATTGAGTGTCAAATGTGCTCGCCATGCAGGTGTCATGTGGTCTTCGGGGAGGCCGCCTTTGGGCGCCAAAAGGCGGCATGTGTTTGAGGGTTTTCAGTCTTTCCCGCATTGGCTCGGTTTTGGGCTTGGGGTTCAGGTTTGGTTTTACTCTTTGGTTTTGAACTTTGGTTTTACTCTGGGGTTCAGGTCTGGTTTTGCTCTGGAGGGCGCCAAAAGGCGGCGTGGCTTTGAGGGGTTTTGGCTTTGGCTTTGGTGGGCTTCAGTGTTTTCCAAAGAACGGCTTTGGCTTTCTCTCCAAAGTGCTGCCGTGCCTATCACGGGTATCGCTTTGGCTTTGGTGGGCTTCAGTGTTTGTGGCTTTGGGGTTCGGCCTGGTTTCCATCAAGTGCTGTGCTTGGGCTGTTAATAGGTCTCTGGGACTGGGGGTCTAGGGTTTAGGGGGGGGGCTCGCGTCTGTGACCGAGTGACCGAGTGACGTTTACTGGGCTATGTGTGCATTGATGTACAGAGCCACCTCAGAGCGGGTTCCTGAGGCTTCGCCCCGCATGGCAGCTCTCCTGTGATTCTGAACATCCGAAAACATAAACGTCTGACATCCTCTTCTGTAGAGGCTTGCTACCCTGCTGGCTGGATCGTCAGGCCTCGAAGCAGGGCCAACACGAAGGAGGCGAGAACCTCAGGTTGCTCAGCGTGGACTCAAGCTGCACAGCGCGGAAGCACAGTTCATGTCTTGCAGTGGCAGGTTCAGCTTCAGAAACACATGGGTGCCTGCGTGACTGCTGCGAGGGCTTATATGCCATGACCTTGAAGGACACACACACAGGCACGTACATGTACATATATGTATGCATACGTTCCAAAGCACAGCAGCCACAGCGGAAGCAGCGTCACCCTCCCCTCACGACCAGGAACACAGTGAGCACCAGCAGCAGCTCAACAGCAGCACCGCACACCCTTGTGAGAACCGGAAAGACAGACACACGTATACATGTGTGTATATATATATATACACGTATGTGTAGGTTCCAATACCATTGCGAGTGTCACGCGAGGTCTCCTAGCCGTGAAGTCCGTTTTGTGCACAGCCAGTGTCAAGGCTGTAACACCGATCAATACAAACCAAAACTTGTACACAAAGCTGACAACTGATAATGCTAGGCACAACAACAGCATCAGCCACAGAGCAGAGCCGCGGCGCAGCAAAGATGGCCGGGTGGCAAAGCGGGGACTGGAGCAGCGACAACAGGGGTTGGCACTCTACCTCTGCATGGAGCTCACACGACCGGCGGGGTTCTTGGACAGAGCCCCAAGGGAGGCCAAAGCAGAAGGCAAAGGCTTCACCCAAGCCAAATGCCGGGGGACCCCAAGGGCGAGCCAAGCCGAAAGCCAAGGCTTCGCCTAAGGCAAGTGCCCGACATGAGGAGGAGGAGGAGGAGGAGGAGGCTGGTCGGAGCCGGAGGGAACGAGAGGAGAAGAGGCTGCCCATGCGTGAGGAGATGGAGGAGCTTCGCCGAACTGTCCACACGCAAGCGGGGCTCCTGGCCGGAGTGCCTGAGCTGCGGGCAGAGTACCTGCAGGTGCTGGAGCAGCGCACAGAAGCCAGAACAGCGCTCAAGTATCAAGAGCAGATGGGCTGGGGTGCAGCCAACATGCTGAAGGCCAACACTGCGGAGATGAAGGAAGTGGAAGCTTCGATGAAGGAAGTGGAAGCTTCGATGTCCGAAGAAGTGGATGCTGCCTCTGCATCTCAGGCCGCCCAACAAAGGCTGCAGGAGGAGCTAGCCGCGGAGGGGCTACAGGTCACGGAGCAGATCAAGCGCGGCAAAGGCTGGTGGATGCGATCCAAGACTCTTGCAGAGGAGCTGGAGGCGGAAGCCTAGATTAAATCCGCAACCCCCCTTGAAAAAAAAACTGCTCGGCCAGGCGAAGGAAACAGAGTTGAGGCGGAGCAGGGAGACGTACCACGAGCTGAAGGTGCTGAATTCCATGGAGGCCCGACGCGAGATCGAGGCGGCCGAGAAGACCGAGGACGCGAAATAATCGTTGTGCGGGGTCAGCGGTGTTCTTGCTGGTATGTCGTGCGTGGCAAACCTGTGTCAGGAGGAGGCAATCCGGAAGGCCATGACGTTCAACGAGGAGATGGCGTTGACAAAGGAAGAGTCAGGTTCTTAGAGTTCGCCCTTGAGGGTTGTGTCACCTCGACAAAAGTGACGCTTGTTGGAACAAGGCTGGAGAAGACACAGATGGTGGCCTCCTTGCAGGAGAAGGAGGTGGTAGAGAGGAGGGTCGAGGCAAGGCTGCGGCTGTAAGGTACATGATGATGTGAGCACATCATCATATCGGTCAGGTGATGGAGCTCCGAAAGCAGTTGGAGGCCGCGCAGGACCTGCGTCGCTCCCTTGAAGAAGATGAGGTACAGAGCGAGGTAGTTGGGAGTGTTGGGCTCTGATCTTGTCGACGGCAGGAGCGATTGATGCAATCAGTTGCTGCGACACAGCATTCCGAGGCTACGCAGGCCATCGATTCAGGAGACATTAGGCAAAAGACCACAAGCCACAACTTCGCCTTTTTTCGGAAGGCAGCTGCCTCACGAGAGACACAGGCACAGGTCAGGAATCTTGGCCATCATTGAAGATTGCAGTGTGGTCCTATTACTGTATATGACAGAAGCGGTGTGTTCGAAAGGTGGCGAGCATCAGAAGCGAGCTGCAGCACGAAACGGAGCAGGCCTGCTGTTGCGCTTTGCTCGTTAGGAAAGTCTTCTTCCCAGAGGCAAGTAGCTAGATCATGCAACATTCGAGGCGAGGCTGCAAGCAGAGGAGCTGGCAGAGACTGTGCAGAGGTCCATGCAAGAGGAGGTGCCCTACTGAGACTGAAAAACATAATCCTACGTTAGGCTGCAATTTCTTCAGGCCGAGACCCTTGCTTTGCAGGAGGAGCTCAACATCAAGGAGGCATCCTAAGCCTCTAGTTAATGGCCCTCTCTCAGCCTCTGACTGACCAGATCATGGTGAACGACATGATCGCGGAAGTCCTGCGAACCAGGAAAGAGGCAATATGCGTGACTCTGACAGACTGACCACAGCCGCTCTGGGTGCCACTGCAGGTGCAGGGGCATGCTGCTGAACAGGTCGGGTCGTAACACCTAGCCCTACCAAGCCGAGTGAGCCTCTTCCAGGACAGCGTAGCTGCAGCCGAGGCACACCTGATGCAGTGCGAAGTAAGGCGTACTCCCTGCAACGTGCACGTGCAGGTGGCCCCCGCAAATCCGTTCCGGGCTCCCTCGACTCCCAGCCCTACATCCCCAGCAAGCGTGGGCAAGGCCAGGAATGTGAGGAACACAACATAGTATTGCTTGTGCAGTTAACTCTTCTAAGGACCTTGCGGCGCCGACAGAGGAGGGGCGGTCATACGAGCCAATTTACGAGTACTCTGTGTGCCTGTGCTAGGACAGATCCCCGCAGCGCAGCCCACCGCAGGCAGGGCACTAGCACATCAGCAAAAACACAAGCAAAACCATCACATCCGGCAGGTGCCTACCGAAGTCCCCAGCCCCAGCTCGCCTCGCTGAATCCTGAAGTGCTCTGCCGAAGGCCCGACCAGATTGAATAGAGTTTGAGTAGCATGTCGGAGCCTGCTGCGCGGAGGTTTTGGCTCTTCCGCTCGTCCAGCTTGAGCTCTGCTGCGGGCAACAGCAAAAAGAGGAAGAGTGCTTTGCACCGTCTAACACATCGTCTGTCTTCTACAGCATGCTGCTCGGTGGATTGCCTGACTGCCCAGGTCTCACTGTCACATCGGGACTCACAGACAATTGACAAGGCGGGACGGTGCTAGGTGAGCTACAAAGATGAACTACTTGATAATTTGCCCGCCTTGTGCCGCTCTGATTTGCAGGAGCTTCCTGCGCGACCAGGTCAGGGGCTCCGTTGTTGTTGCGTGGTGCACTAGCCTGACGACCGTTGAGATTGCGTTCACGGTCTGTGCTACGCTCTAAGTCAATCCTAGCGGTGCCTGCAAACACTACCCAGGTCATGCTTCGAACATCGGGGGAGTCAGACAAGGCTAGAGTGCGGTGGGTTCTTGAAGACACTCCGCACTGCAATAGGACTTGCATGCATCACTGTGCTAGAAGGCCCTCGGCCCAAAACCTTAAACTTGAGAGTGCCTGATGCTGTCACACTGGGGCACACGCCTCTTGAGCAATAGGACCTTCAAACGAAGCACAAGCACCATCGCGGCACTTGTGTTGCACGCAGATCTAATGGCTCTGGGCGCAGTCCTGCTGCCGGGGAAAAGGGACACACTATCGCAGTGTGCCCCCCCCCCTTCTTTTCCCTCCTTCACCTGCCCTGTTGGGGGCTTTTTTTTCTCTCGGCCAGGGAAACACCATCGCGGCGTTCCCCTCAGCCCCCTTTTTTTAGGGTGGCACACCATCGCAGTGTGCCACCTTTCTTTTTCTTTCTGCTCTCTGCTTCGACCAGGGAGACACTATCGCAGTGTTCCCCGGCAATAGGGCGGCACACTCGCAGTGTGCCCCCTTTTTTTCTCTCTTTCTCTCCACCTGCCCTGTGAGGGCTCTCTGCTTCGACCAGGGAGGCACTATCGCAGTGTTCCCCGGCAATGACTAATCAAGAGAAGCACTATCGCAGCGCTTCTCTTGCGGTGAAGATGTCGAGAATCGCTGTCGCCGAAGAGAAGATGATACCTGCGATTCCTGCAAAGCCCTGACAGCTGCACGGGATTTTAGAGCTGGGGGGCTTATGGTTCAGGCATTTAGAGAATTTACAAATCATCCAAGTCGAACACAAACCTTGGCTCTAGCTTTACTCCACGAAAGGCTCTCTACGACAGAAACAGAAATTTAGTGTCTTCGAGCAGAAACTACTTCCCAAACACAAGCTGTGATCTTTTGGAGAATTCAATGACATGAAAGATGTTGACAAACAACAAAGACATGCTCCGCAAGTTTTGGAAAGCGTGCAAGAATCAGGTTTTGAATCGTGTCTTTTGCTTTTGGCGGAACCAACAACAAAGTCGCAAACAAGTCGCGCTGTCATTTCTTTTTTGTCCAATCCGGGATGTTTTGCTGGAGTTTCGAAACGGTTTTTGTCACCTGCCAGTTGGCACGAGTTTCTTCAACAACACCGCCCGAAAAAATTGGAAACGTCTTGTTGCTCAAACCCCTGCGCCCGTTTTGGCTGTGTTAGCATGCAAAACTATGAAACATGACAGGTTTTTTCTTGGCGCTGCGCTTGATAGCTGATGATGCTGTGTGGGATATTTTTGTTGTCCTGTCCACGGCTTCCGGCAAGTTTATGGGTCTAGGCGATCTACAGCCACTCTCTCTCTCTGGATCTCGCTGCCTTTCTTTGTTTTTTGTCCATGGGATGTCATGCCTTCCCCAGCCACACCCAACCCCGAGGCACAAAGGCACACAGCTAAGCACCGGCAAGCAAAGCTCCTAAACTTTAAACCTTACACAACAATCCCTAAACCCTCGACCGAGAAACGATAGACCCTGAAACCCTGAGCCCTGAAGCCCTAAACCATAAGCCCTAAACTCTAAACCCTAAACACCCAACACCAGCAACCCTAAGCCGTAGACTCCAAACCTTAGGCCTACAAGACCGTCTGAATATAGTACGAAATGAGGACCCTTTATCCTAATATACATATTCACAAGAGCAACCGTTTTTATAGTACTTTAAGGGCGCTTTCATATTCTTCTTCTCACATCATCACCAAGAGTACCTGTAAAACGTCTTTCAGCATGGATTTCCTTCAACACTAGCCCTAAACCCTAAATCCGCTGGTCTCCTGCAGGAGTCTGATCCGGAACTTCTCGGCAGCCCAGTTGCTCGGCAAGTCCTTCACGGCTTTCGGCGCTAGGGTTTAGGGTTGAGGGTTTGGGGTTGAGGGGTTTTAGAAACTGTATGGGGTTCCACAAGTTTTGACCGAAACCTTCTGGCCGAAAGTTTCGAACTTTAGGCCGAAAGTAAAATTGAGCTGAAAGTGCTGACCAAAATTTTTGACCGAACCGTCTGTCAATAGGCTATTGAACTTTAGAATTTAAAGCTCTGTGTTTATTTCAGGTGCCTTTTTGGGGCCTCCTGGAGACCTTTTGGGGCCTTGTCTGGTCTGGGGTTTTCTGGGGCATCCTGGAGCCTTTTGGCCTTTCTGGGCTTCCTGGGCCATTTTGGGATCTTTCTTTAAGGGCTTTTGTTTCCTTTCGGGACCTGGCCTGGGACCTTTGGAGCCTTTCTCGGGCCTCCCGCCAAGATCGTGCGTGCGGCTTAAGTTAAGACATAGATGTCACTAGGAAGTTAGAGAAGCTAGATAAAAAGTTAACATACGTTGGAAAAACTCCACTTAAGTTACCGTAACAGAAGGTACAAAACAAAAGAAAGAAACAGCAACAACTGAGACACAAAGACATATGATATGACTCGCACGACATGACATCACATGACGTGATGTGTGAGTGATGTGACATGGCACGACGTGCCAAAGTGATAACATAGGACTTGATAGGATGGGGTTTTGTGTATATAAAAGCCTGAAAAGGCACGCCCTGACTCAACCTTCATTTCAGGTGAACAGTAGGTCATTAGGTTAGGTAGGTCGGTAGGTAACGACGTCGTGTCGTTAGACATGGAGGTTGTTTTGGTATGTGGGTGGCTGGGCCACTGGTGGGACTAAGGGGATGCAGCTTTGAGATTCTATGGCTTAGGGACAGCAGCTGGTGCAAAAAATGTACCAAGAGCAAATGAGCACGTGAAACCAAACTTGAACCCCCGAGGCGCGGAGGGCGCCCAAGGCCCAGCCCTGGCCAAATCCAGCCCAAACCCCAACCCCAACCCCAGCTGTTTCTGGGAGCTAGGAGTCTTACTCGTACTCTTATTCCCACTCGCGTTCTGGGAATCTTAATCCCACACCATCCCTGGGAGAATCTCTTTGAGGTCCTGGGGTTGGCGAGAGCTCGTTCCCCCTAAACCCTAAGTGTCCTGGTTCGCGTCCATCTTGATGAAGCGGTTCCGCGTAGGGTTGTGGAACGCCACCTGTGGGGGAGCCGAGGGTTTCGACTCGCACATTCGCACAGCAGGCACGGCTTGAAGGTCTCGAGGGTGTCGGGTTGTTGAGGCGGTTGCAGATTTCGGGCTTTTCCAGAGAGGGCTCCTAAGGGCGGGGCTTGTGGTGCATGCCAGGGCGTGAAGTGGTCGTTGTAGGATCGCTGTATAAGACTTTTGAGGGTCTAGGGCTCAGGGTTTGGGAATTCAAGGTTACGGTTAGGGTCACTGGACACTAAGTGGCCTGTCCATACCCGGCATCCACTACTGTGAACTTCTCCAAGGTCCAACCGTCAGGGAAGGCATCTGCGGGGTTCGCCTGCGCGGAGGGTATCATAGAATTGCTCCAGTCCATCTTCAGGTAGCGCGAGTAGTGGGTATTGAAGATGGCCACGAGGGAGCCTGGTTTCAAAAACCATGTCGTGTACCTGACCCGGAATCGCTCCCAAGAATAACTGGTGGGCAAGAGATCGGCGGCATTGAAGGTGGAGCTGGAATCCACGACACTGCCAGTCATTCTGAGGAACCTCTTATGCGTTGGGTTCCAGAACGCCATCTCGCCCGGGCCGGCCGCAACCACTTTGAACCTCTGCCAAGTCCAATGGCTGGGCAACTCCCAGGCCATCTTCAAGCTGCTGGCTGAAACGTGGCCTTCGGGATTTTCAGTAAAGCATGGGGAAATGCACCATCCCTGTAGTCCCGTGCAACACTCCTGAGGTTGGTCCTTCCCCCGGTCCCTCCGTAAAGGGTGAAAGTACACCCTGGCAAACAAACCGCCCTTCCTTACCCGCCCAGACCCTATTAAACCCTAAACCTGAGGAGGTCGGGAAGACTGTAACTCCACCCTTCATCGCCTTCGGGGCTCATGGTCACGAATCGGAAGACCCTTGGACTGTATAAAGCAATGAGCCCATCACCGCCATCGACAACGGTAAACTTCTCCCGTGTCCAACCTTGCAGGGTTTGGGCAGGTGGGCTCCAGAATCGATCGAAGCTGCGCAGCTGCGAAAACCGTCGAAGCTGCGAGAAGCTGCGAAGCTGCGAGAATGTCCCAAAACGCGCCGAAGCTGGGAGAGGCTGCGGAAACGTCAAAAACAGGGTGAAGCTGCGAGAAGCTGCGAAATCGTTGGCCCTATTTCGGGACCTTTGGCGCTATTTAAGGACATTGGCGCTATGAAATCACGCTCTGACGCTATTTCTGTCCGGTGGCGCTACTGCGAAGCTATGTGGAGCACTCGTGGGGCGTCCGGCACTATTTATGGTCGCTGGCGCTATGAAAAGTGTATACAGTCTTGTGTTGTTTCAGTGGCAAAAAAAACACATTTTCAAAGCAAATTCCTTGATTTTGAAAGAAGAACAATATATTCATATAAGAAAACCCACATTTTCCTGTCCAAACTAGAGGATTTTCTATTATTCTGTAGCATTTCTATGCATTTTCAACTCAAATTCCTAGATTTTTGAACAGCACGAAAGTTCTATAAAACAACATTTTCCTTTCCAAACTAGAGGATTGTCTACCATGTCGTAGAATTTTCTGCATTTTCAGAGCAAATTCCTAGATTTTTACAGAAAAACAACATATTTCGCTAAAAACCAACATTTTCCTGTCCAAACTAGAACTATAAAGGATTTTCTGTTATTTCGTAGCGCTTTTATGCACTTTCAACCAAAAATCACAGATGTTCAAAGAAACACAATAAAGAAAAGCAATATATTTCGACGAATAAGCCAACATTTTCCTGTCCAAACTAAAGGATTTTCTCTGATTTCGTAGCGTTTTTATGCATTTTCAGCCCAAGAATCACACATTTTTACAGAAACACAACACAGAAAAACAATAGATTTCTGAGAAAAAGCCAGCATTTTCCTGTCCAAACTAAAGGATGTTCTGTAATTTCGTAGCGCGTTCTTATGCGTTTTCAACCAAAATCACAGATTTCTAAAGAACACACAATATACTTCTAGACAAAAAGCCGACATTTTCCTGTCCAAACTAAATGATTTTCTGTTCTTTCGTTTGTATGCAGCTTCAAAGCAAATTCCTAGATTTTTACAGAAAAACAAAATATTTCTATTTCAAAAACCAACATTTTCCTGTAAAAACTACAGGAATTTCTGTTATGTCGTAGCGTTAAATTCCCAGATTTTTAAAGGAAACAGTGTATTTCTAGAAAAAGGCTCACCTTCTCCTTTCCAAACCAAAGGATGTTTCTGTTATTTCATAGCGATTTTTGCATTTTCAACCAAAAATTACACATTTTTCAAGAGCGCTATGAAAAGTGTATACACTTTAGCGAAAAGCGCATACAGTTTTGTATTGTTTTTGCAGAAAGCTGATAGCCACGCATAAGGACAGAGTTTCCAGCCTTAAGGCTATGAAAAGGATGTACAAAGGTTCAAGAGGGGTTGCAGTTCAGAGGAGACTTGAAGTTTGTTGCAGGTTTTGCCGTGAAAGGTAAGAGTTCGCTCTCTCGCCATGTCCTCTCTCCGCGACCTGTCTCGAAGGGTTTTCATGAAGAAATGTACATTTTCAAACCAACATTTTCCTGTCCAAACTAGAGGATTTTCTGGTATTTTGTAGCATCATTATGCATTTTCGAACCAATTTTTTAAATTTGTTCTGAAAAAAACACATCATTCGACTTTTTAACGCGAGACCCATGCATGCGCGGGGCTTTCTTTGCCCCTTCAGCGCCAGCCTAAACCTCGCGAAGCTGCGGAGATCGGCACGTTCACAATCTGATACACGATACCAACAGAAAAGACAGTAGCACACCCGGAAGAAGATAGCCCTTAAGCGGCAGCAACAGGCTCTGTGCCGTCTGCCCTGCAATGCAACGCCGTGGAAAACCCTGACGGACACCAAGCATTGACAACTGTTTACTAAACAGCAAGAAGCAGGCGAAGGAGTGCAGCTACTGCCCTGAGGTGTAGGATGCGCAACTGCCGCCTGCATGCCTGTAGCACTGCTACACGCACGGCTGCCTTGCGGGAAAACAGCAGAGGTTCAGAGCTTGTTGCGGACTCCGCACGAAAGCCTGGACCCACAAAGCATTGGCAGGGACAGTGCACTAACCACCAAGAATCAAGCGAAGGCCCCACTCCTCGAGGCACTGCCCCGGGTTTTAGGAAGTGAGGCATCGGCAGCGCTGCACTGAAGGACCTGCGGGAGCAGTCCGCGCCAAAACTTGACAGCATGGAGCATTCACACTGCCCTCCAGCTGACATCCAGCATATTTATGACTGTGAAAAGGAGATAACTTATCTCCTAATGTTGACATCCTCACGAACATCCACTCGAGCACACTGGAGGAATCGAGAGACAAGTGGTACTGCCGAGTCCGTGCTGCGTCACGAAGCGAATGGATACCAGCGACGCCAAGCTTTGGCCAAGGTGCCAATGCTTTGCATTAAGGGCTCGGGCTCTGGGGCCTTGAGCGCGCACTGCACGGCACTGACTTAAGGCAACACAGAAGCTCGTCATCACTGCGAGCCCACAGGAAAAGGCGGGCAGGGGGCCCTTAGCAACTCGCAGGGGCCTTAGGGACACGCAGGGGCCCTTAGAGACTCGCAGCGGGTCCTCACACCAAAAGGCACCATTTACGAGCACTTTAGGTTTGGAAACCTGCCTGCACTGTGAGTCAGACACGGCGGAAAACAGACCCCACCGAGGCTTCCCAGAGCTGAGTCAACGGCAAAATAGGAGTGATCGTCACTGACGTCCTCCGCAACGCGGGGGGTACTGCTCACAACCCACAAGAGATAACTTTCCTCTTCATTGCATACCTCTCACAAGGCCTGCTCGAGGATATCTGGCAGACTGCACTGCGAACAAAAAGCAAAGCGACATGGCACTGCCGAAGACGCCTCGGTGATGCCGCTGGCCAAAGGGTTACGAACCCCAGCACTGCAAGGCCACAGTGCCAGTATGGACTCGGTTGCACGTGCACCCTGCGTTGTCCACGGCTTTGCCGGACAGTGATGCTAGAAGGTGGCATTGCACCGGGACCGACGACGTCCGTGGAGGCCGCGCCCTGCGCTTTCCCACCGACAGGCCGAGGCTGCGTTTTCCTGTGTTTACTCTCTTCGCTGAGGGTGCAAAACAAAGCTACCCGTGCCATTGTCTTTACCATCCTTGTGGTGGACATTGCTACTGGCCTGCATTTTCTTTCTGACGCGCCCCTTCTCAGGCAAGGACGTGCTTTAGCCTCACCACCCCTTCCCCCAATGCTCCGGCTCTCTGAGCCAGTGTCCCCAGCTGGTACTTCGGTAAGAGATCATCGAGGGAAGAGCTTTGTTCCTGTGATATCGGCTGTCTTGCCAAGTGTCCAATTCCAATCCAAGCCGCCCGGCTTGGGAGGCGGGCCCATGGAGGTTCGGGTGGCACATCCCTCCCCCAATCTCCGGCTCGGATCGAGGGGTCCGGAGCGTTGAACTCCACTCACTCACTCATTGGTGGTTCTGCAGTCAGCTTCTGCATGTAGTAGTGCTGCAAGTGACAGTGACCAGTGCTGCCGATGCATAGCATTATAAACCTCGAGTCAGTGTTCCGAGGCCCAGGTTCATGTTTTTGGTGCTGCAGGCCGGTTGGAGTGCTGTTAGCTTTCACTGCTGTAGCCTTGCGTGACGTAGTCAGTCAGTCGGCTTGCACCTCTTTTTACTAAACCTAGAAGTGTGCCTCAAGGCGCGTTTGGGTTTTAACGTGGTAGCGGAGCTCAAGGTTGCTCCTCAGAGTGGAGTTTCTTCTGGTTTTTCCTTCAACCCCTCGAAGTGCACCTGGCTCGCGGACTCGTGGAAGGTCCCTCCCTGCTCGGAACAGTCCGACAGCACACCGGCCTGTGAGTAGACCCAGACCTCTTGTGAGTGCAGGTCAAGTGCCTCAGGTGCCTTTTCCACAGGTGCCTCCACAGGTTCCTTTGCAGCAGGGTTTTCAGCAGCAGCAGCAGCCTCAGTTTGGAACGCAACCGACTTTCCCTTACGGAGGAGGGAATCCGCAGCAGGCAACTGTGCCTAGTCCAGAAGACAACACTGTCAACCTTTTCAGGCAGATGTTGCAAGCCCAGGATGAACAGATCCGAGCTCAGCAGGGCCAGATTTCGCAGCTCACCGAGATGGTGAAGACGCTCGCCGTTGCGAGTGCGAATGCTGCAAGTTCGGCCGCAAGTGCAGCACCCGTTGCTGCGAGTTCGTCCCAAGAGACGCCTGCTGCAGCTCTGGGCTCCTTCAGAGTTGACTCTGATGGTGTTGTGAAGATGGATGTGGACACAGGCTTGCGCAGCAACAGGGCGGAAAACTACATTCCGTCCCTGCCAAAGTTGGCAGCAGACAAGATGAGATCGCGCCATGAGGAAATCTCCACGTGGACCGCTTACCGCGAAGAACTGACCTCCTGGCTGTGTCTTTTAGACGACCGCTACGCGGAGGAACTGCAAGAGGCTGTGG
The DNA here is from genome assembly GCA_905221615.1 of Symbiodinium sp. CCMP2592. NCBI lineage: Eukaryota > Dinophyceae > Suessiales > Symbiodiniaceae > Symbiodinium > Symbiodinium sp. CCMP2592. Next base: position 31,775 of record CAJNDT010001458.1, read on the forward strand.
AGAGCGGTGTTCAGGTTCAGCAGATCAGCCTCTCAAAGGGGAAGGCCGCTCGTTCCACTAAGCTGTGGTACCTCTTGAAGCAGGCTCTCGCTGGTTTTCAGCGAGGAGTTGACATAGCCAAGCTTGTCGAGTTGAGTCAAGGCGGTGCCGCTGCAGGGTACGACCTCTGGCGTGAGTTGAACAAAGAACTGTCTGTTAGGTCTCGTGTGGAGGGACAGGCGCTCAGAGAGCAGGCTCTCTTGATCGCGCCACCAAAGCACTTGAGACGGCCATTGGATATTTTTCGCCATATGATTTCTGATTTTGCTCGCTACCGCACGCTCGTTGCCAACAAGTACCCAGACCTTGAACTGCAGCAGGCTGATGTTATCAGCTGCATCTTGAAGCACCTTCATGATGATTGCAAGAAGTACCTTTTGTTGCATGGGTCTTTGACAACCTTGGAGCAGCTTGAGCGCGGTTTGGTTTTCTATGATGAGCAGCTTCGTGTTTTGAACTTTCACAAGGAAGCCTCGAACGCCAAGGGCTTTGCAGCTTTTGGTGCTGATCGTTCTGAGAAGGGTGAGCCCAAGGGTGGCGAGCCCAAAGGAAAAGGTCACGGGAAGGACCAAGGCAAGCATGGTGATAGGCAAAGGCAAGGACAAAGGAGGAAAGGGAAAGGACAAAGGCAAGGGTGGCAAGAAGGGCGGAAGGGCCCGATCTTCGACGCCGGCTCCCGGGAAGAAGAAGCCGGGCACCTGCAATTACTGCCACAAGCCGGGCCATTGGGCCAACGAGTGCAGGAAGAGGATTGCCGATGAGAAGGCTGCTGCGACAGCAGCGGCGGCAACAGAGAGTGCCGCTCCCAAGGTGGCCCCTCCTGCACCTTCCTCGACTGCGGCGCCAGCTCCCACTGCTCCAAAGGGTGCCGGGAAGATTGGCAAAGCGGCCCTCCTTATGTCGTCACTGTTGCCCGCGGCAGGGCAGATTTCTGAAGCAATGCCTGAGAGGGGACAGTTTTTCACCATGACTGCCTTGATTTTCACGTTTTTCATGTTTTGCATGGTAGGATGCTTGATTTGTCGGTTGGTTGCATGCTTGAGTAGCCCACGGCAGTCATGTTTCACGTATGCTTGCGTAGCCGTAGCAGTGATTGCTTTGAGCCTTGCTTCCGCGCCGCAGCCTCAGCTTCGGGATCGGTCTTCAGAGTGCCTTGCTTTTCCAACTTTGGCACTTCCTGCAGTCACTAGGGACGACCCCTCGTATCTCTTGATTGATAGCGGTGGGAGTGTTCACCTTGTTTCGCAAGACATGCTTGGAGTGACTGCGAAGCTGATCCGAGAGCTTGAGGTTGAGCCTCTCTTTGTAAGTGTCGCCAACGACCAGACTATGGAGATAACTAGGTATGGGTTGCTAGAGCTTTGGTTCCCTTGTTTCGAAGCGGGGCCCTCTGGAACCCAAGCTTACAGAGAGATTCGAGTGCAGCTGGAAGCGTATATTGCCCCCAATTCGATAAGCATCCTTAGCTCAGGCATCTTGCAGTCTTTAGGCTTTAGGATCTTTCATTATGACTATGATCCTCAGTTACATGTTGCCTATCCTCCGGGTGGTCTGCGCTTTGAGACAGAATTGTATGCCAACACGTCGTGGCTGAAAGCTTGTACCTACGTTGAGCCTGATTCTACTGATGGTTCCGTGCAGTCGGTTGAGAAGGGAAGCGTGAGTTCTGTTGTCCCGTCTCACCCTGTAGGTGTAGGAGTAGGGCTTGAAACCGTAGGAGCGCGTGTTGGTCGGTCGGTCGCTTCGTCTCACCTAGCCCACTCTTGCTCTGAAGGCCCAGTAGAACCTGTAAGGGACGATGGCTGGGTCCGACCACGAGATGGACCAGGACATGGAGGACTCGACCTTCCGGGTTCAAAGGTTGCCGGCGGAGCAGACGGAGCTCTCCAACGACGTGGCGCTGCCGACTCCGGTCTCTTCCCCGGAATTGTCTCCTCACCTCACAGAGCCGGACCTGCCGACAGCAGAGGTGGAAGAGAGTCCGCCGATGAGTTTTGCGAGCCTTTTCGAAAGCAGCCCGGTGGAGCCGCCGAGTCCGTTGATTCTGCCAGGATCGGAGACTTCTCCCCGCGGCGCTCTTACGAAGGCTGGTGCCAAGGCACTGGCCAGGCAAGACTCTCCAGACAGCCCGGTCGTGACTACTCCTGTGTACGCATGGCGTGGGAAAGTGGCTCCTCTCAAGCCACCCATGCCAGAGCCGGATACAACTCCTATGCCTCCCGTGCCGGAGCCGAGCACGGTCCCTATGAGCGTGGAAGCACAGGAGGAGGAGACGGACGAGGACGAGTGTTGGGGCAAATGGAGACCAACGTCGAGCACCACAGCCTCCAACATTGCTCCTGGCTCGGGTGCGCCCGCAGCCAGCTCCCAGAGCGCCGTTATGCAGGGGAAAATTGCGGATCTAGACCAGTTCAGGCAGCGAGCCAGCGAAAGGAGGCAGGGGGTGTTGTCCGCGATACGTGGGGCACAGCAGCCTGTGACTCCACCGAAGACCCCAGGCTCAACAGCTATGGTGCCAAGTACGCCCCCAAAGGGGCCAGCCACACCACCGAAGTCTCCGATTACACCACCAAAGGGGCCAACCACACCGCCAAAGAGTCCGCCAAAGAGTCCGCCAAAGAGTCCGCCAAAGGCCGCGCCAGCGCCGCCCAACATCTGGACAGCACCACCTCCACCGAGGGCCGCTCCGAAGGCTGCCGCTCCAAAGGTTCCAAAAGCAAAAGCAGCCGGTTCCAAAGCCGCCGAAGGGTCCGAAGGCAGCGATTCCAAAGCCGCCGAAGGGCGCGACTACAACAACGCCGGCTCCTTTGACAACGCCGGCTCCTGTGGCAACGCCGGCTCCTATGACATCGCCGGCTCCTGTGACAACCCCGGCTCCTTTGACATCGCCGGCCCCTGTGGCAAAGCCGGTGGCAACAACAACACCTCCGGTCGCAACGGTGGGTCCTGTGGTGCCGACGAGGCATATGCCCTTCTCGGCCATGGAAGGTGCACGGATGGGGTTCTTGGGCCAGAGAGAAGTGACGGACTTTGCACAGGCCGCGGCTCGAGCAAAGGCCAGTGCTCAAGCAAAGGCCGCTTCGACAAGGATGCCGAGCCCTCCTCCGGCGCCCAAGGTGGAGAATACGCCGGAGCCTCCTCGAGTTCCAGCTCAAAGGTCGGTGCCAGCAACAATGCAGATGCATGTTCCTATGCAGATTCCGGTGCCCATGCAGATGCACGTGCCCCCGCAGATCCTCATGGATTACCGCTACAGGCCCTATCCGGCCCGACCGACCACAACACCGAGGCCGAGTACAGTACCAGTGGCGCCGAGTTCAGCGCCGATGCCAACGCCCACAGCAGCGCCTTCTCTCAGGGCATTTCCAACATCAAGGCCGTCGTTCATGCCGCCGGCAGCCACACCAAGGCCTATAACAAAGAAGCTGATGCCGGCATCCAAGCATGCGCCAAAGCCACGTGCAGTGGTGGGCGTTCACTACACCATCGAGATGCCCACGCCAGAGGAAATATTTGTGGCGCCGCCGACCAGTTTGGCAACGGCAGCGAAACCGGCACCTTTGGCTCCTCCGCTTGTGGACCTCGAAGAGGTCGAGGAAATCAGCAGCGACAGCGACCTGTAACTTTAGCCGCTCTTGAGCAGCAGCCAAAAGAGAGAGCTCGTGAAGTTCTCTTGCAGAGTGCCGCTGTCAGAGAAGTGCTGCAGGTAGGTTGTCCAGCGTGTGTTCAGCTAGGTAGTCCAGCTTGCGTGCAGGTAGGTTGCCCAGCGTGTGTTCAGCTAGGTAGTCCAGCTTGCGTGCAGGTAGGTTGCCCAGCTTGTGTTCCGGTAGGTAGTCTAGCTTGCGTGCAGGTAGGTTGCCCAGCTTGTGTTCCGGTAGGTAGTCTAGCTTGCTTGCAGGTAGGTCGTGCAGCCTGCGTGCCAGTAGGTAGTTCAGCGTGCATGTCGGTCGGTCGCCCATTGCTTGATTCAGGTGATGTGGGTGGTGCCATTGGTGTTGAAGAGCTAGAGCAGCTTTTTGATGATGATGGTGATGACCGTGAAGGGTTAGAGAGAACCACCCCGAACAACACCAAACCCCCGGTAGACCCTGAAGAAGCTCTCCCCGAAAACATCGGTGCCGAAGCTAGATTGCGCCACCAACGTCAGGGTCATACCCCCTACTGGGGTGGCTGTCCTAGCTGTGTAAGGTCTAAAGGGCTAGCGCCCGCCCGAACACGCAAAAGTGTCGACCCACTTGAGGTGCAGATGGATCAATACTGGTATCGAGGCATCCGTTTGATCGCTGTGGTGCACGTACCGACGTATTGTGTAGGCACAGCTGCTACCTATGCAGGAGATTACCGAAAAGTCACAGTGGGGAAGCTAGTCAAATTCCTCAAATCATTCGGTCTCAAAGAAGTTCATGTTGTACATGACGGGGAACCGCTTTTAGCAGCCATAGCAGCCGAGGTCGTTGAGGTTACAGGTGGGAGTTCGGTTTCTACCAAAACCTCTCCTAGCAGGCACGCCCCGGTAGCTGAGAGAGCAATCCGCACGCTTAAAGAAACCGCTTTGGCCAACGAGCTTCACGCCAAGGGCGTGAGTGGTTTGAAACTGTTGGCTAATGAGGAAGCGATGGAACTGCTTCACAGCCATGCTGCTGCTTCACACAACCGGTTTGGAACGTCACAAGGTCAACTGTTGAGTCCTTTGCAGCGAGCTTTGGGTGAGAGTCACACGCCTCACTTGTTGTTTCCTTTCGCTTGCATCATGTACATTCAGCCCCCAGAACACCTTGCATCACAAGTTGATGGTCGATACGACATTGGTGCCTATCTCGGCCCCGTGATTGGTGGGCAAGGGCATCACTGCATGATCAGACTCTCAAATGGGTCTATGAAAAGATGCGTCGCCCGGGCTCTCAAGATGGCCTACCCAGTGACGTTCTCGTCGAACTTGTTACCCACTATCGCCGAGGCTAATCCTGATGAGCCTGATTATGAAAGCCTACCAGGGGTGGCCCTACCGAGGAAAGCAATCCCGTTGCCGCAACCGGCGCCTGAATGGCTTGAAAACAACAAAACGGCACGTTGTCCGGGATGCTTAGGTAGATCGCGCTTCCACTCTAGGCGTTGCAAAGTTCGCTTTCGTGATTACATCAGGGATACGCTCGGTGATCTTGACAATCCTGAACAGCAACAAGCCCCTGACAAGCCTCAAGTAAAAATCAACCCGAACCCTGAAGTTGTGGAGTTTGAAGAAGAGAGCTTGGACTACGAGCCCAGTCTTCCTGGGTCTCCTGTTCCTGAGGATCTGCAGCACCTGGTGCCCGAACCCTCACAAGCAGCCCAAGACTCTGAGCTCCCTCAGGAGTATCTCCCTGGTGGGGACGTTGAGATGGATCAGGTTGATATGGACGACTACACTGTGCCCATGGATGTTGCTCAGGTCCCGGATGTCCTTGACAGTACGAGCATGCCTCAGTTCATGTTCTCAGTGATTCCGGACCAGAAGCATCACCTGAGTCCTGTTGATTACGGTGAGGTCGGCTTGTTTGCTGCTCAGCTTAAGAGAAAAGCACCCGCTCAGCACAGTAACCCCGATGAGGGGGTAGCCATGCCTTTCGGTGATCGGGAGGTGTGGGTCATCAAGCCCACTTCTGTGGTTGATGATGTCAGTGGCTTGCCTTTGGATCCTGAGAAAACGTGGGTTGGCATGCAGAAAGAGGTGTCTGCTATGCACAACTTGGGTGTCGGCAACGCCCGCACCTATGATGAGATTAAGACCCACTGCCAGGAGACAGGTGCCAAGATCATTAAGTCGCGTTTTGTCTTCACTGACAAGGTTGATGTTGACGATCAGCACATTGTGCGTGCGCGCCTTGTTGCAAAAGACTTTGCTTTCAATCAACCTTCGGCGCTTGACTTGGGCATTGCGAGCCAGACTGCTTCTGTGGAGGCCTTCAAGGCTTTCATCTGTCGTGTTGTCCAGGATACGCTTGTCCTTTGGGGACTTGACGTTTCGACTGCCTTCTTGTATGCCAAGTTGGTTCTTGATACCGTGCTTGAGTTGCCGGGATGCTTTCAGAACCTTGATGGCTCTAAGGTTTACGTCATCCTGGAGAAAGCCATATATGGCTTGAGATCGGCAGGCCTTTCGTGGCAGAAGCATCTTGCTGGACTTCTTGCTGAGTTGGGATTGTTTCCTTCTCTTATTGAACCTACGTTGTACAAAGGGTATTGGGGAGACATCCTTGTGCTTTGTCTTGTGTACGTCGACGACATCTTGCTAGCCACAAGAACGAAAGAGGCAAACCAACAGCTTCTAGACTTCCTCATGGGCCGTCTTAAGGTCAAGTTGACTGGACGCTTGGATGAGGACGGCAGGATCGGATTCCTAGGCCGTGAGATAATCAAGCGTGGCCATGAGATCTTGTTGGCTGTGAAGAAAGAATACGTCGATTCGATCTTCGAGGCTTTTGGGTGGAGCCAGGAGAACCGCAGGAAGATGAAGCCCTGCACTGCACCACCAGACCTCCGATCGATCCTTGACAAGGAAGACCCCGAGAAGCCCTCCGAAGAGCTCTCCCCTGAAGCCGCGAGCCGCTTTAGAAGCACCCTAGGGAAACTAGGCTGGCTTGTGCAAACCAGGGGGGATTTGTGTTATTTTCACTCCATGCTGTCTAGAGGTCAAGCCTGTCCGCGCGCTGTGCATGAGGATTGTATGCGTAAAGTGCTCCGTTGGCTTTTGGAGGTTCCCGATCTTGTTCAGGTCTTTCAGAAGGACTCCAAAGCTCAACCTGGGACTGCAACCCTCGTTGGATTCAGCGACGCTAATTGGGCCTCTGAGCGCTCTACTGGACGGAAGAGCACCAGCGGAGGAGTGATTTACCTGAATGGGAATTGTATCAAGACTTACTCGAGGCTCCAGCCTATCGTAGCACTCTCCAGTGCGGAGTCTGAGCTTTTCGCTATGGTTGAGATGGCGCGCGAGCTTGTAGGATTGGGGCAGCTTTTGGGTCACCTTTTCGAAAGCGTTGCGCAACCCCTATACCTGCCTACGGACAGCTCTTCCGCTCGCCAAGTCAGTATGATGTCCGGCTTCCTGAGAAGGATGCGTCATGTGGACCTTCGTCTTTGCTACTTGCAGGAAGCCCCCTTAGTGCTCAAGCGCCTTTTGCGCTGTTTGAGGGGCCGGTGTGGCCAAAACGGTGAGCCTCTGCTTTTAACGGTAAAGGTGCTCTAGACCAGGCCCGGGGCTCCCGAACTTGAATTTTGCTGGCTTTGCGGCTGGCTTGTAGCGTAGCTTTGCACGCTTTTCTCATGGATGGCGATGACATCAATTTGGAACATGGCAACTTTTGCATGGCACATGACGACAATTTTCTGTTGGAGCATGGCAATTTCCACGACATTTCTGCAGAACTGCACATCCGTGCACACATTCTTGATTTGGTGGACGATGCTTTGCTACTTTCAAACCGCTCTGCCCAATTGTACGGCAGAAGCCTGGCGGTGGCACTCCTGCAGGGAATGGGTCCATGTGAGATGTTGCAAGTGGCCTTCTTTTTGCTACCACGGCATGAAAGCCAGCTGTTGCAAGGTTGGGCTCAGATGCACTACCCAGCACTGCATACGCAATTGCAGGCCGAGCACAGGACACATTGCTCGGCTGGTTGTTCTTCTGTGTAGCCTAACGTACTTGCACACCGTGCAGCAGACACAGTTTTACTACAACAGCAGCAGCCAACAACAACCAAGCCTAGTACAGCCCCGGCTCGCGGTGAGCCGCAGCCCAGGCACAGGCAGGAACGGAATGCTGCACCTGAGGGGCAATAGTAACCATGCTTGCTTTAGCAAACATGCCAGGCCGAGGCGAGCCTTGCTCTGGCCCTCTAGGTGGGCAACCCACAACTCCTTTTCCCAGGGTGCAGTGGTGTGCCACTCCCATGGGCTTGAAATGCTTGCTAGGCTTTCGACCTTGCCTTCGGTCAACTTCCGGTCAGCCTCTCGTGTGGGTAGTGCACAGGGTCTGGCTGCCCTTCTGATAGGAGTCAGTCCTAGGCTGTATGCCCTCAGTGGACCAACGATTCATGCACTAGGCAGGGACAGTCAGCAGCTACATCCGAGTGCATACGATCATTGTCTTAGGTGGCCTTCTTTGCGACTCGACACCTCAGCCGATGCCTCATCTTTGCTGGCTCCGGGGCCTGTGGTGTACCACGGCTGGACCGTCCGGCAGGCTTCACTGCCACCACTGCTTTGCGCTGGAATCACTTGGCCAGGACCTCGGTCTGAAGCTCAATTTGACGGAGACGTTAAGCATCCTTCAGTCCAGCTATGGGACCGAAGCTCCCGGGCCTTCCAGAACAGGAGCCACCGAGAAAAAGGCGGCGCAGAAGTCACGGACCTGCCGTCTCAAGCAGCTACAGCAGCAGCGGCAGCGGCAGTAGCAGCAGTGGCAGCCGGCAGTCAGCCACGAGCTCCAGTATACCTACTGAGGCACTCTTTCAAGACGAGCCTGTGGAGGTTGTTACGAGCGCGGTGGCCAGAGATTGCTCTTTTGAGGCTACGGTTGAAGTTGATGCCGAACAGTCTCCACAACGTGCAGCCTCATGTGAATCCTCGCAGTCGCGCGGAGCACCGAGCAGTGAATTGGCATTCCATGAGGAGCCCGATTCTGAGGAGCTGGAGCTGGAAGCTCAAGCTGACAGCCAGAGTCTGCTATCAAGCGAAACCATGGATCGAGTTAACGTATCCCCCTCACCTGAGGGCTCCGATCCAATCGCAAGTATCAACTTTGATGATCAGGCGGCGACAGCCCAGGCACCCCCAAAGATGGTCCAGGAGACGGCCCCGGCCCAGCCAGTCCCGCCTGTACGGGGCAAGGCTTGTGCAAAGATGCTTGTACGATCAGGGCTGCGGTGCGCATGCCACTACGGGTACAGCTGGGAATGTCCGAACAAAACGAGACAGTAGCTGTCACCTTGTATGGTCCGGTTCGGTTTGCAAGCTGTCGCAATTCCCTGTGCTAGTGTGCTTCCCTGGAACCATAGGCTCAGGGCGGGATGTAGCTGTAGCTGTAGCAGTGGGGCCGGGAAATTCCCGGGCGCATGCCCTGGAGGCCACCTGCCTTAGCATGCTTTCTACATCTGACACACCGATTCTCGTGGCTACTCTCCGGCTTGCACGCGATTGCAGGCTTCATCCTGGGAACGGGGCCCAGTGTCGAGGAGCAGTGCTTACGGTGAACCGAAGCCTAGGTTATGCCATTCTCACTGCCCGACCTCAGGTCAGGAGGAGGGCCGTATTACGGCCAACTCGTCGTGATGCACTCGGCTTGCAACTGCACTCGTTGTCTGGATTTGTACTTGACAACAGCGGTCACGGCCAAACCGAGCTTGTGAACATGTCGAGTGCTCAGCCTGCTTCTTCCTGTCTGCGATGTGCCACGTCTCTCCCTGATGCTTATGATTCTGCTGTCTCGGCTGACCCCGCCTGTTTGCACGTAGTTTTTCCAGTGTCGTTTCATTGGGACGGTGGGGCAATGGGCAAGCACCGTAGTTGGAGCACACGCCAACGCTCTGCAAACCGGCCGGGCAAGAAAGAGCGAGAGGCAATCCAGAGTACTGCTGCGGCGAAGTGCTCGGCTCGTAAGCCGAAAGCTGCTGCAGCACCACCGGTACGGATCCCTCCCCCTCCCCCGGCCCTCCCAGGCGACACACACTCAACCATCAGCTGAAGGCAACCGGCTCGGACCCGCCGTGCACATCACCACTCCATAGGTCTGATCTGTCAAGCTGCTCTGTATCGGGAGCGGATGGTGGGCAGTTGCGGCTTGATGCTCTGAGGGGGCGACTTCACCGCATGTTGGTTAATTACCGCGGAGCTGTTGATCATCCCACCTTTGTGACTATGCAGCCGCTGCCGTGTACAGCTCAGCAGGAAGCGCCTAGCTCTGCCTCCTTCTCTGCTAGTGTATCTGCTCCTTACCCCAGGCCTCTGCCAGGAGTAGCTGCCAAAGAGCATGCATCGGCGAATGCCAATTTTCGCGACCCGCTAGAGAATCCATCCTATAGAGAGCACCGACCGGACACCGCATCGCGGGGCGCGCATTGGGACTATATGGAGGGCTGCCATCTGTCTCTCATTTACTGTGTCTTCAAGAGCTACATACTGCTGATCTCGCTGTGTGCTCTCGCTGCTGCATTCGCTTATGTATCCTGGCAAACTGCACGAGGGGCCCTGGCCCAGCGTGCCGTGGGACGAAGGTGTTCAGGGCCGCGGTGGCTGCCGCGACTTATCCTTTGCTCTCTAGCTGCTGCAACAACTATTACGGCTACATGGCTACCTCAGATCGTTTGCTGGCTGAGCCGACCTGGCACTCGACTATCGCATCAACGCCGGCGTCGCACACGCAAGGCTGCCTGCATCCTGCTGCTGTACTGGCTAGGGGTCCTGTATTCCCCTGAGGCAATTGAACACCATCGGCATCCGCCCGAGACCGGGACGCCACTGTCTTCTCTGCCTCAGCCTCTGCCTCGCCGAGCCAGGCTGCATAGGATCTACCGTGGCTATTTTGACATCCAGCGCATTTGTGGTGCACCCAGCTGTGCCGCACTGCTCCTATTCACTCTTCGGCGTGCCCTCGGGGCACTTCCGAGCATCATCGTCACCGCCCTTGGAGGCTCACGGGATTACTCCCATACCGCCTCGAAGACTCAGAGCACTATGCACGGTCCCAAGTCCGTGAGAGGTCGACCATTTCCGTACCATTATGGACGGCACATCAGCAAACTGTTGCTTGTGCTTTGTATCATGGTCCAATTCACCATGACCTCTGGGGTGAGGGTTTGCGCCTCTAGTACCCGCTACGCGCCAGGAGCGTCCTCGATGCTTCCGTCAACTTCCCAGTCTGCAGGGGACGTTAAACACGGGGATGGGGTAGCAAATGTTTCAGGCAAATGGCAACCAGCGCGCCAACGCGCCTACCGACGAGCACTCGCCCGGGCCCAGAAAAGCCCGGCGGGCGGGGTCATGTACAGAGGTCACTGGCTAACTGGAAGAGCCGATCTTAAGGATCGAGCTGACACCAAGGTTTCCCACACAGCCACGGAGGCCGGACCCACCATCGATGTACTTAGCTGGAACTGTGGAGGCCTCACCTCGGCCAGGTATGCCGAGCTAAAGCAGTGGCTCCACATGCAGACCCCACAGGCACGTCCAGGGATCACCATCATCCAGGAGACATTCTGGAAAAGCTCCAGTGAGTGGGAGGACGAACTGTTCTCCTATGTACACTCAGGCACGAACCGCAATAAAGAGGGGGGCTTGTTGGTGATAATATCCAAGCAAGTGTGCCAATCGAACCTTATCAGGTATGATGAAATTCAGCCGGGCCGCCTTCTCCACGTCAGGCTGGCAACGGAGCCGTGTACCAACTTGCTAGCAGTCTACCAACACTCATGGAGAAGTGACCTCAGCACTGCATCAAAAGAGCTGCTGCTCTCTAAGCGTGCCACGGTTTGGCGCAGGATTCAGCAATTTGTGCATGGGACCTCTGCCCGGTCCCCACTTGTGTTGGCAGGTGACTTCAACTGCCCTATCACTGAATGTCTGCCTTTTGTTGGCAAGGGCTACCGTCGCAACGTCCGTGCGGGGCACCGTGAACTTCCGCCCATGGCAGCCGACTCGGATGACTTTCTTGATATCTTGAAGAATGAGGACTTGCAAGTACTCAATAGCTTTGGCAAGTCGGGCCTGGCCTGCAGCACATACATCAACGCGTCGCAAAAGCCTGTCCAGGGATCGCAGATCGACTTTATCATCATGCGCCGATCTCAGGCGGATGACGGCAGTCGCTGTGCCCAGCTTCTGCGAGACTTCCCGCTTCTCCCCATTGAGGGCATGTGGCATTACCCACTGCGGGCACGCTTGCCGTGCCCTCGGTTGCCACGACACCAAATGCGGGGACAACGCCTCACCCCTGACTCTGCTTCACTGGCCTTGAACCAACAGCCTGTCAAGGCACAGCAGTTCCAACAGTTGGTGGCGCAGGCACTTGACCAGTGTGTCGACATGGAAGGAATCAACACTGCACTTACTCAGTCCTGGTCCCAGGTCTTCGGGCCCGTTCGGCGACGGCGTACGGTCCATGCCAAGGACTGTTGTCTTGCGAATATGTGGCACCATAGAACCAGAGCCACACAAGCTAGGTCGTGGATGGCCCGATGGCATCACATCTCCCGATACCAGGCCATTCGCCGCACTATTCAGCAGCGTGTGCGGGCTGCCAAACAAGCCAGGCTTCAGCAACAACTTCTTGATGCTGAGAGTGCGAGCACCCGAGGAAACCCCGGAGCATTGTATCAAATCATTCGTCGCATTGCACCGAAGCTCCGACGGAGGAAACTGCAGCTGAGAGACGAGCATGGCCGACTGCTTGGCCCCCGAAAGGAGGCGGAACACATACTTGCTCACTACTCGGAGGTATTTGCTTCAGCTTCTGCCACGGAGGACTCCTGGCTGACGCAGCCATTCCACTTCGAGGAAATGGAATTCCAGGCCGCTCTTTCTGAACTTCCGTTGCATAAAGCCTTGCCTGCCCACTGTGCCCCTGCCCCACTCTGGCGCTGGTGTGCTGATACAGTCAGCTCGTGCACGGCTCGGCTCTTGAAGTGTGGCTTGCAAGCAGGATCGTTTAGGCAGCAGTGGCCACTTGAATGGGCGATCTCATTTCTGTGTCTCTTACCCAAAACAGATCAGAAACTTGACGCTGTGACCAAGCTCCGCCCCATCTCCTTATTGCATCCTCTTGGTAAATCTTTCGCTGGCATGCTCATGTACCGGGTTAGGGACACCATCGCGCACAAGCTGGCGGACACTCCACAATTTGCCTACTTAGTAGGGCGTTCAACAGCGGATGCGGTTGATCGGGCTGTGTGGCACATCCACCAGACTAGGCAACGGGTCGGTCAACAGTACACGATCCACCACAGGCGTGCGGGTATACCCCAGCACGAGATCCGCGGCAGCCTTACTTTGAGCATTGACTTACGTAGGGCCTTCGATTCCATCGACCGGTGTCTTATCGCTAAGTCGTTGGAGTGGGCTGGCGTGCCCACTTCTCTGGTCGAGGTCATTGTCGGCATACACGAAGCCATGCGTGTTAGCTATGCTTCTTGCTCGGGAGAGGCCCTGTCCACCGCGACAGGACGCGGCCTCCGACAAGGATGCCGTTTGGCCCCTATCATTTGGGCCTGCATAACTGGCTATCTGATGTCCAAACCAGGCCCGTTGCTCGATCAAGGAGAGCTACGTCCCCTGCTCACTCTGTTCGCAGATGACACTCTGGGCCAATGGGAGATACAATGCAAAGAGCACCTGTCCATGGCATTGACCCAGGTTGCCTTGTTACTCGACTTCTTGAAGGCACACAACCTGTGTGCCAATACAGAGAAATCGGTGATCCTCATCAAGCTGGCAGGTGCCAAGCATGTGTCGCTCTGGAACAAGCACACAACGCATGACCCCGAGCTGGGACTGTGCGCCAGAATTCCGTGTCAGGGTCATCATGTACTGCTCCCTGTCAAGTCCAAGCACAAATACCTAGGAGTGATGTTGTCTTATAACCATTTGGAACGCGAGACGGCTGCATATCGAACACGTTGCGCCCAGGCCAGTTTCGCGAGGATCCAGGTGGCCACTAGTAGACTTTCTTTGCGCTGCAGGGTTCGCTTGTGGAGGGCAGTGGTGTGGACCACGATGTGCTACGGCATTGATTGCACAGGCCTCGACATCGTTGGACGCCGTCAGCTTTATGCCACGGCAGTGCGACACTTGAGGGCTATGGCCAACTCGCCGTCTCACATCAGCAGGGAAACCACCTCGGACCTTCTGCTCAGGCTGGAGCTGCCACACCCTGCGGATATGCTGCTTGACAAGACAAAGGCCAGACATGAACGCACTAGTCAATCACAGGTCTTCGCATTGCAGCCACAGGGCCTGACACAGGTTTGGGATGCTGTTCTGAGCTCACTTGAAGTGCCAGGTAGGAAGTCCCCTGCTCCCTCACAACCAGCTGTTGCGGTGACACCGCCGGCTGAGTTGTCTGCTGTGACACAGGAGGACAATTGCCCACCTGAGCCTGCAGCTGAGAATGGACCGGAGGACCCGGTAGCAGTGCTACACGCAACACCTGCTGAGGTCACGACACCCACTGAGACGATACCTCCGGCTCCGATTGAAACGGGTGCCCATGCTGACCTGGTGTGTCCTGTCTGTGACTACCAAGCTGCTGACACCACGGCCTTGAGGTACCATATGACCTCGATCCACGGCCTTTCTGAGAGGGAGCTTGCCATGGCCACAGCTGCACCGTTCAAGTTCGAAGCACATTCGTACGCGGGCATGCCCACTTGCAAACACTGTCGTAAGTCCTTCTCTGGCATACCTCAGTTTCGTAAACATATAGAGGCCCAAGCATGCCCTGTCCTGCACGGATACACGAACAATAGCAGGGATTACGGACAGCATCCGCCGCTCCCGAAAGAAGCGAGCACAGAAAGCACTCCGCTCAGGGACAGGCCGAGCACGCTCCAACATCTCAGCGAGGGGGGCTGGTTGCAATTGGCTCAATCCCCAGGATTTCGAGAAGTCGCACTGGCACACTGCCCGCTTTGTCACCTTTGGGTGGCCAACAGTAGCGGTCAAGTTAAGAAGCATATGCGCACAAAACATGGGGACCAACAGGACATGATTCAAGAGGTCATTGAAGTCTGTCGTAAGTCGTCCTACTTTGTCCAATCCCCGTGCCAATTGTGTGGCATCGCTTGGAAGGGGCCGCGAATCCGTCACCGAGAGGCCTGTACTGTGCTATTTGCTGCGCGGCTGCTGGCTGCTCACCACGGCTATGTTTTCCGAGATGAGCATGGAACCCGAGCCATCGCCTCTGATGGAGTTCGAGTCGGTGTTCAACCAACCGCTGCCGAGCCCGTTCCCGTCCTTCCGCCACCCGCCGTCGACACACCCGATGCCGCCAAAGCGAAGAGGGGCTCCGCTAAGCCAAAACCAGAGCCAAAAGCTGAAGCATCAGGGCAAGGGTCAAGGAGGGCACGGCGGATATTGGGGAAAGGGCCCGAACAAGGGCAAAGGAAAGGGCACTCATCAGACACCGTGGCAGTCGTCTCAGGATCCCTCGTGGCAGCTGGCACCAACGTCGTGGCATCCGAGCTATCCGAGCTACCAAGGCTATCAGGGCTACTCGGACATGTATGTGACACAGCAGGAGATCCAGCTGCTTCGGCAGCTGCTGGTGCGACACGAGTGGGAGCTAGCAGCTCTTCGTGTGGATCGAGGGTTCGTTCTCCACATGAGGTCGGGCCCGGACGGCATCCTGAGAGAGGTGTTTCAAGCGAGCAAGCTTTGGAACGAGGCGAAGACCCAGGGTACCCTTCAGAATCTTACATTGCGCCAGGCTCTCCTCATGAAGGTCTTCACTGTCCTGAAGGATCGAATGGAGCATATGAACGAGGGCCACATCGCCACAGCCCGCAAGCACGGTTGGCTCAGCCGGGACGGCATGCAATGGCAGTATCTGAAGTGGTCACAGACTCACGAGAGCCTCATCCCGGAGGATCCAGTTCGACAGGTCCCGCACGACTCCCTGGTGCAGCACATCACGTCGATCCTTCGAGCATTGAACATGGACCACATGATCCACCGCTTTGCAGCGACTCGCAAGCTGACAGAGAATGTGGAGAACACGATGCCATTCCTGTTGCAGATCTCCCTTCAGGGCCAGACATCGCACCAACTGTTTCAGGCTCTTCAGGACTTGTGCGGAGCGGGATGTCTTCAGCTTATCGGCATGACAATGCGTCGCGAGCGACTGGAATTGCAACCCATGGCCAAAAAGCTGAATTGGTGAGTACGGCAGGGCAGTGCGTAGGAGGCTCCTCCCCAGTGGACTTCCCCTCTCCGGTGGCTCCGGGTGGGCGCCACACTCAGATTGAGGCAGATGCGGTACGCTCTAAAGTAAAAACTTGGAAGCTTCTCAATCAAGGTCGCAACAGCTGTTATGCCAATTCCTTACTTTTGAGCCTTGTATGGAGTGAAACCTTTCTCGGATGCCAACTCTTCGAAGGTCCTCTGGGATCATCGCTGCGATCCTTGGTTCAGGCTGGCCGGGCAGTTGACGTTTGGTCTGTGCTGCCCTGGATTAGTGCCACCCGTACCTGGCGGGCACCTAGGAGGCAGCATGACATTGCGGAGTTTTTGCTCTACATGCGTCCACAGCTCAATGCTTCCTTGATCGACGGTTCGTGGGGGACTGCGGGGTCCGCGCCTCATCGTGGCTTGGAGGTTGTGGATGATGGCCACACGTGGCCTATGCTGCTCGCAAAGCCGCTGATGATCCCACACCGTGTTCGGAGTGCTGCTTACAAGACTTGCTATCGTGCTGGCATCAACAGGCGGAACCACAGGCTCTCCTGAAGCCGCCAAAGTTTTGTGCGATTCAAGTGGGCCGTTTTGACAGCACGAATGATGGAGCTTGCATTAAGACCGACTTCAAGCTTTGCCTGGAGCCCTTAGTGCACATTCCTGCTTTTCGCGACAATCTACAAGATGTGTACTTCGTTAAGTACTTTGTGAGAGCTTGTGCAGTTCATCACGGTCCTACACCCGACAGCGGTCACTATCGCTCAATTTTGATGCCACCGAATGGCGTGCTTGCGCAGTCCTTCTACACTGATGATAACGCCACGGCTCGCAAAGTAAAGTCCTCGGAGCTTGTGGGGATCCAGCAAAACGCATATATCATTTTCTTGCAGCGCGCCGACTGAAAACCAGTCACGCTTTTTGCTTAGTTGTGGAGTTGCTGTTACACAAACGTTGCTTCTCCTTTAGTCTTCACTCGTCAAACTAGTTGTACAGTCTTAGTTGTCGGACCTGCTTGGCTGTACGCAGCGGGGTCCTTAGCCTTTGGGAAGATCCAACAATGATCTGCAGCCCAGTAGCTGCCGCGGCATTAGAGTAATACACTCTGATACCGATGCCCTTCGCTTAATCGCTCTCGAGCGATTGCGCATCAAAGTCAAAAAAAGCTACTTGCAGGATAAGGTTGAGAACGGCGAGATCCTGGTTACACACGTCCCAGGAACGGATAACGTCGCCGACTTGCAAACAAAGAACTTGAGTGTCGCGCAAACTTGGTATCATATAGGACAGTTGTGTCTTGAGGAACGTCTCACCCGTAGTGACTATCTTCGAGGTGATGCGCCCCCGGTCCGTTGCCTTGTGTTTGCCGCGTTCAAAGGTCTGTTTTCTGCAAGCGTCGATGATCCTTGGAGTGTGTTGGTTGGTCGTTGTCGGTTGCAGACACCGCATTACATTGTGATGGTCGAGTTCTGCACCTCTGGAGAAGCCTGGTTGACTAAGCTTGCTAGCCATTATGGCATCCATGCTATTCCCGTGACGGAAGAAACGGATGGTACTCTCCCAGAGACCATCGAGCTCATTGAGCACGCCCTTCGTGCGGCACACCGTCGGAACATGCATGTTGTTGTGTGGGCCTCGACGCCCTGTACCGGTGGTTCGCCCTGGCAGCGCTACCACCAAGCTCGATCTGCAGATCACTATGATGAAAGGATGAAAGGACTTTTCACAGTCCACCGAAAGCTCTGGAAGAGCTTCTTGAAGCTAGTCAACACATCTGATTCGGCAACTTGGGTCATTGAATGGCTGCAACGTTGTGCTTACTGGGGATGGTCCGCTACGAAGTCATTCCTTAAGATCAATCCGCATGAGACCGCTCTTGTGCATGGCTGCGCCTGCGGTATGGTTGGAATGGACGCACTTCCTGTGAAGAAGGTTTGGAGGTTGTGCTCGAACAGTCATGTTCTCATTCACTGCATGGATAAATTAAAGTGCCCTGGAAACCACGAGCATAGTAAGATGTTCGTTCTGAAGAACACCCAGCACTACCCCGAAGCTTTTGCTCACACAGCTCTTAGGGCTTTGAGTGCTTGGTAGGTGCTGACGCCTCTTTGTACAGCCGCAGCCGTTTTTGGAAGAGCCATAAAACTATCGTGGACCGTGAGAAGATCTACGAGCCCAATACGCAACAGCAGCCACTGGACCGGTACTTTTTCTCGACGACAGGTTCATGAGGGGGAGTTGATTTTCAATCCTGGCTCAAGTCTGGCTCGAGCCCTGCTTTCAGAGGTGGGTGTTCTGCGTAGGGAGCGTAGCTGTTTTCAACTGAGCCTCTGGGCCTTAACTGTCGTTGGGGCAACAGGACTCAAACAGGAATCCCAGCTTATCCTTTCGCGAGCCATACTTGTGCAGTGCTGGCATTTTGCCAGTCACTTTCCAGCGTGCAGGTGCCGGCCCTCGCCTCCAGGGCTGAGGGCTGTTCACTCGCCTCAGGGGCTGAGAGAACAGTCATGGCAGGAGGTAGGTACTATGTGTGCAAAACCTGTGGTCCTGCAAGCTGGATTTATGCCTCTAAAGTGCAGAAGTTTGCGAAGTGCAGTTGGTGTGGCAAGCCTTGGCCCGCTGATGTACCGCAGGCACCTTGGAGAGAACCTAGCAGGCCGCGACCTCGAACTCGGCAGCCGAAGCCAGCTAAGCTAGCAAGCTGCCTTCAGAAGGTGTGGTCCACCTTGCCTGCAGATGTGTGTTTGCAGTTTGAGCAGGCTGGCTTTAAAGTGCCGGCCCCGAAGCAGGAAGATGTTGACCTACTCAGCCTTTTGCAGCGCAACCGTGATGATCTCCCCCAGGAAGTCCTGGATGCTCTGCCAGCAGCACCGGTCCCTAACCCAGTGCAGGAAGGCAAGGCTGCAGGTGTTGAGTGGCGCAACTCCGTCGGTAAGTTGCGCGACCTTGGCCAGCGTAAGTTGAAGCTGCAAGAAGACATTGACCTGGCCAAGGCCAATCTGAGGGCCCTGCTGACAAAGATGCAGGACTTGCAAGCTTCCATCCAGGAAGCACAGACTGAGGTCAACAAAGCCACTCAGGATTATGAAGCTAAGGTTCTCACACAGTGCGCAGAAGAGGCCAGTCATGGAGTAGATTCTGTGTTGCAGGCCCTGGGTATCGAGGAGGACACCCTCACTGAGGCCCAAAAGCGCAGTATCGCTGCTCTGAAGAAGGACAATGCTGATGAGGCCAAGCGCCGCAAGACCGAGCAGCAGGATCGTTTCCCGCCTGGATTGCTCCCGAAGTCTACGGCACCCCCGGCCGCCGAACCCCAGCAAAACGCCGCAGACGCTAAGGACTTGAACAGCCAGTCCGGCAAGGCGCGCAGTCGCTCGCCCAAGCGCGGTGACAAGGGTGACGAGCTTTAGGATCCAGGTGGGGGGTTGCGCGGGGGCCCCGGGTTTTGTCTTCCGGTTCTTTCTCTGAGTGAGGTTTTGCGTGATCTGGAAGTTTCGGAGCCAAGCGCAAGCCCTGACGCGTCAAACACCTTTTTCAAGTGCTGGCACTGTGGCCTCCCTTTCGTGCCAAATGCCGTGGGAGTTCAGTTTTGCATTTGCAGTGCCGAAATCCATGTCAATTACGCATCAAAACATGCTCAGGCCAGCATTTGCAGTGCTGACGTGGGCCTGGCCGTAGCCTCACCACCGGGTTCGAGGCTCGGATCTCCCTTGCAAGACCAGCCAGCCCAGCTCGAGGATGGGTTTGTTTTCCCCAGGACTGTGTCCCGTCCCTTTTGGCCATCCCCTAGCTGTGCCCTGACTGGCCCAAAGTTTTTCCATCCCGCC
Source organism: Symbiodinium sp. CCMP2592 (assembly GCA_905221615.1). NCBI lineage: Eukaryota > Dinophyceae > Suessiales > Symbiodiniaceae > Symbiodinium > Symbiodinium sp. CCMP2592. The sequence goes on from CAJNDT010001458.1 coordinate 51,559, forward strand.
ATGTTTCATTCGCCGGAGGAGGGCGCCTCTTCGGAACCTAAGGTTGTGAAGAAACCATTGGTCAGGGGACCGATCATGTCTTTCTTGGAAGAGCATGGTTCCCGCTTTGACCATGCTGCGCCAACCCCACAGGATGCTGAACCTTTTCCTGGCCCACAAGGCTCACCGTCCCCTGCAGTGTGCAAGGTTGGGAAGAGCCTTGGTCGGTCAGGCTGGGGCTCTCTTCTCAACCTGAGTGCATATAAAGCCCTGCATCCGGACTGGCACCATGAGCCTGACCTATTGCGCCTCGCCGAAGGGCTTGAGGAGCAGAGCCAGGAGGGCACCCTTGAATACTGGACTCTTTTCAGGTCCCTGGAGGCCACCGAGGCCCGTGATAATAGCCTTGAAACCTGGGCTCGCATCGCCAGAGCTTCGGAGGACCTGGTGCACTCCACTTCCAGAGGCCGGGCCCGTACCTTTACTTTCGTTTCGGCCAATGTGACCTCCTGGAGACCAGAGCTCAGGCAGTGGTTGGTTTCACTGCAGTGTGACGTAGCCCTGATTCAGGAGCACCACCTCTCTGAAAAGGCCTTTCATGCTGAATCGGTTGCCCTAGCTAAGGCAGGCTATCATTTGCATGGCCAGCATTCTCCCGCCCGTAAGCGCGAAATTGGAGGTGTGATGGTCTGTGTCAAGGCTCATTTGCAAGCCAGGCACGTTCATACCTTTCAAGATCCTGAAACGGGCTGTGGCTTTGTTGCGATTGCTGTCCGGGTGACCGGCTTCGACTTAGCCCTCATCTCTTTGTATCTCGAGTCAGGTAGTTCCTTCGAAGGCCGGACCAACACAGTGGTCCTTTCCCATCTGTATGGCGTGCTGGCCTCGCTCAAATGCCCCTGGTGTGTGGTGGGGGACTGGAACATAGATTCCTGTGAGGTCCTCGCCACCAGGCTTGAGGACCTCACCAGGGGCCGGCTCCTTGGAACAGGAATGCCTACGGCTGGCACCGCAGCAGAGCTAGATTATGCACTGGTCCACCCGCGACTAGCCTCACATGTCTCGCTTGAGCTTGTTTGGGATGTCCCTTTCAAACCGCACGCCGCTCTGATGTGTACCCTTCCCCTCAAGCCGCTGCAGGACCTGCAACCAAACCTGAGGACCCTGGCTGACTCCTTTGACCCCATCACAGATGACCAGCGCCTTTTGACACCGACAGTTGTCTCCCCGCAGCAGGTCGTTTTGCTTGAGATTGAAGCAAGTGACCCCGTGTCTCTTGCGTTTGCGGAGTTCTCTGCCACAGCTGAGGCGTCTGGTCTGTTGGGAAAGAATACAGGCAGGGGGGTTCACCTGCCCACGGTCCGCCAGCCGACAGTGTCACAGCCAGCCCAGGATTACCAGTGGTTTGGGCAAGAACACGCGGTCTGGACTCAGCTTGCGACTAGGTTCAAGGCCGGGGGTCCTAGCCAGGTAGTCTTGCTGCTGCTTTCCAATCTTGCTCCCGAGCATAAGCAGTGGGTAACGGAAGTTGAGGCTGCCGTTTCTAACCAACGTGATCTCACGATCTTTGTCTCGCGAGCTGAGACGCAAGCCAAAGCTGCCATGCAAGCCCAGCAAAAGGAACAGGCCAATTCTTATCAAGCTTGGCTGTCGGGGGCTCTGTCGGCAGGTATGGGGCCAGTGTACCGAGCTCTTAAAAGCCATGAACAAACTCTTGCTCGGCCCTTTAGAGATCAGTCAGCTCTGGCCCGAGCCTATTGTCGCATGGAATTCTGGAGCCACATTTGGGATGCGACAATTGTTCCCCCTCAAGTCCAATTTTCTGCAGAGCGCCTCGCCTTGAGGGCTGAGGCCTCGCAGCAGGCACAGGACCTTCCATCATTGGCTTGGGAACAGGTCAAGAAAGTGTGCTTGGCCACAGGTAATAAGAAAGGCGGCCTCGACGGTTGGTCGTACCGGGCTTTGCGAAATCTCCCTGACTTCTGCTATAAGCAGCTTGCCGAGCTTTTCTCCCGGGTTGAGGCGGACCTCACCTTGCCGCTTCAAATGCTAACGGTCCAAGTAGCCCTCCTGGCAAAAACCCCTGAGAAAGAGCGCCCCATTTCGCTCACTTCGGTACTTTGGAGAGTTTACAGCAAACTGAGGCGCCCACTTCTGGAGAGCTGGCTGAAGTCGTATGCTGCTTGTGCTCCTTTCGACTCTGCTACACCAGGGCACACCTCACTTGACCCAGCATTATCCCGTTTGATAAAAGCTGAAGACCACAAATTTCGCAAAATCACCTTCATCACCTTATTTGTTGATCTTGAAGGCTTTTATGATGGTATTGATTTTTCCCGCCTGATCGCCCAGGGAAAAGCTTTGGCATTTCCACCTATGCTTTTGGAATTATGTCTTCAGTTATATCATGGGCCACGTTGTCTCCACGGAGAAGGCGTCAGCACGGTAGCTCTGTGGCCCAAAAAGGGCATTTTGCAGGGGTGCCCGTACGCGCCCACGGTTGCCAAACTCACCACTCATGCCCCGTTGCAGGGCATTTCTCAGCAGCCGGGTGTTAGTCACGCTGATCTGTGGCTAGACGACATCAGTGTTGATGTGTCACATGCTGATCCGGAGGTCGCAGCCTCCCTTGCTCTCTCAGCTTCCAGGAAGCTGGAACAGCTTTTGTCAGTTGAAAAGCTTCGCATCAACAAAGTCAAGACAAAGTTTGTATGCAACAACGCTCAGGCGACGAAAGCCTTGAACAGCCTGCGCGGTGATGCCGATCCCCAGGTTGCGGACTTGGTCCGCGATCTGGGAGTTGATTCAGCAGGCGCCAAACGCCGACGACTAACACAAGCCTTGAAACGTTTTAAGGTTGGCCGCGCACGCAACCAAAAACTTCACCGACTCCGTACTGGGGGTAAAGCGCACAGGCTGTACGCCACCTCCATCCTCAAGGCCGAGACCTATGGATGTCAGGGACAGGGGATTTCCCCCAAGCGGCTTAAGGTTATCCGTTCTTCCATCTCTAGGCACGTCGGACGGTCCAAATGGGGTTCGGTAGATGTGTCACTCGACTGTATGTCTTTCCAGTGCCAGGACCCCCTGCTTACAGTTGTTCTAGCGCAGGCTGACGCCCTGTTTCGTATGTTTGGCCCCTCCACGGCGCAGGGCTGGGTGATCCTAGGACGCACATGGAAGGTGGCTTGGGCGCGACAGGAAGCGGCCGTGCATGGCTGGAAGTGTGTTGCCGGGCCGGTCGCCGCCATGGTTCAATACTGCATTGACTTGCGCATTAATGTCAGTGATCCTCTGCGCTGGGTTCATAGCAGCGGGGTTCTTCTGCTTGATGTCGCTAATCCTGCCCTTTTCTTGTCAGTTCGTCGCTTCCTCACTCAGGTCGTCGCACTTGAAAGAACGCTCCGGTTTGGTGCGGTACCCACGGCTCACGGGGCCCAGCAGGGCGTCGACTGGTCAGTCCACCGGAAACTTTTGAAGGCTTCAAAGCCCTCGTCCCCACGATGGGCTTTTCATGCAGTTTGGCAAGGACGCACCCTGCACTCGGGTAATGGCGGCCTAACGCACTGCTCCTGTGGCGCTGAAAATTCTCTCCATCATGTTTACTACGAGTGCCCTCTTGCGCCTGCTAAACTTAGCCCGAACCTCCGGGGCTTCCAGCGCCGCCATGAGGAGCCGTGTTTTTGGCTAAGGGGTATGGTTCCCCGAGCTTGGACCACGCCGCAGCTGTCTAGCGCAGCGCTCGAAACTCGAGTCACGGGGTTCTTCTGCCATCCACCGGTAAATGCCGAGGGGTTGTTTGTGTCCACCGATGCCAGCGGAGGACCCAATACAAGGGACAGTCGCTTGAGATGCGTGGGCTGGGCAGTTATCTTATGTGAAAAGTGTGAGGATGGCCTGAAAGAAATCGGTACAATCTCAGGCTTGCTCCCCCCGGGCAGCACTGTGCCTCAAGGTGAGGCCTACGCGATCATTCAAGCACTCAAAGCAACCACAGGCAGCTTCGACCTCACGAGTGACTGTCAACCTGCGATCCGGGCGCTGCAGGCCCGCAAGCTCACCGTCCAGCATGATCCGGACTGGGGGCTTGTTTGGCAGGATCGCTCTCGAGCCCAGCCGACCTGGGTACGGAGCCACTGCACTCCCGAAGCCTTCGAGAAGGAGTTCCCTTCTCAGCAGTGGCGACGAGTACTCAACGAAAAGGCTGACTCCCTGGCGGGTCGTAGGGCTGCAGAGGCCGTTTCGCCTCACTTTGTGCGCAAGGTGAAGGAGTTGGACCGGGTTGCGCGCGAGCTAAACCAGTTTCTCGCCTCTAGGGCTGAGAAACTGATTAAGGACAAGACGCAAGGTTTTGTTCCCAGAGCCGCCAGAGACTCCCAGAGCCAGTTTGAGAAATCTAAGGCAAGGGCGACAACTGTTTCGACCACCCAGAACAGTTCTTTACCTAACAAAAAACAGCGCCTGAAGCAGTTGCTGGACTCCCCTGATCCAGCACTTGGTCATGATTGGAAAGCCCGCGAGACTAAGGCCGCCAACAACTTCTCGGTTTATTGCGAAAAATGCAATTTATATATTGAACAATGTCATTCGCTTGATGTTTTCAATCGCAAAATTACACACCCGTGCCGTGGTGTTGCTGCAGCTGTGCCGCCCAGTTGGAAAATACACCCCAGCCATGACATGCATAATCGAGGATCTCACTTTTTGTGTGCCAAGTGTTTGGCCTGCATAAAACTTGGCGCGGTCTCGCCCTCGTCCCTTCTTCAGTCTGCATGTAAAGGCTTAGGGCGTAAAGTAAACAGTGGCACCAAGGCTTGCGCCTTGGCACAGGTTGGTGGAGTCTCCACCCGATCTATTGCCAGTGCTTTTCAATCTGCCAGCACCTTCGGTGCCGGCCCTATGCCAGAGCGTGTTTCTGCAGTTCCTAAGCTTGGCCTTTTGAGCGCTGCCCAGGTCAACCCTCCAGCTGGGCCCGTCGCCTCCTCTGCAGCGGCTGCCCCAAGGTTGCCGGAGTGCCAAGGCGAGGTCACTCAGTCCACAGGAGTGCAAGGAGCAGTTGGTCAGTCCGTTTCTGTAGGTTTGCGATCTCAGTTAGGCATGCCAGCAGCTGTTCCGCCAGTGAAGCCCAAGGCCCCAGCTAGACCCAAACCCAAAACAAAACCGAAGGCTGACCCAACACAGCGCACCCTTCGTTTTTAGGCCCAAGGCCTGCTAAGCATGGCGCCCAAGCAAGAAGGGCGGCACATATCCACGCAACTCCGCCGTGAGGAGCGGGGACTATCATGGAAATCAGCGGCGACGATTGACCGACAGCGGGGACGTAAGAAAGCCCGCAAACAGAAGAAGCGCCGCGAACAATATGAGCACGCTGGCAGGAGAACTGAGGAGGCTTGGCCGCCCCCACCACCTCCACCAGGACCTCGTGCGGAGGCGAGACATCGTGAAGCTGAAGAGCTGCCGTACGACTTGGAGGAGCCCTCGCCTTCAGGGCTGAGGGCTCCCTCCACTGCGGCTGCTTCCAGCAGCCAGGGCCCAGCACGGGAGGAGCCCTCGCCTTTAGGGCTGAGGGCTCCACCCCCTACTGCTGCTGCATCCAGCAGCCAAGGCTTACCTTTGCAACGACTTCCAGAAGCTGAAGAGCCACCGGTGGACCAGGACGACTCCAGCAACTGTCTTCAATCTGACAGCAGTGAGACACCACAGCCTGCAGTCGCGCTGAAAGATCGCCCAAGTGACTTTGGCCCTCTTCTTCATGAGGATGGCCTAATCACTTTCTTATGTGCAGCTGCGCCCCAGGTGAAGCATCCGGTGAACCACTACCAGTGCCTTCCGGAAAGCCTTGAAGTTTACCATGACTTTGTCACTGGTGGGCGAACAAAAGCTGCTCGAGCGAGACGGCTGGGGTTCGGAAAGTCCCGGACAGTTTACGTTGACCCTGGCTCCTCGGAACACGTTCTGAAGTTGGCGCCTCCACAAGGTCACGGGCCAGAACCGGAAGCTTGGAGACTGCTCCCTCATATAGTGCCGTGCACTTTGGATGCGGGTATTCACCTGCTCACGCTTTCTTGGAAGAGCTGCTATGATATCATCTCCACGCATGTTTTGAGGCAGTCTAGGCTCACTCCACTTTCGGTGTGGAGGCCAGCTCCGCCGGACCTTGATATGGTCCGCTACATGATGGCACTGACTGCGGAGGCCTCTCGTTTCTACAATCTCAAGGATCTTGGCTTTTTCAACTTTGGTGTTGATGCCCGTGGCTTCATTATGATGTGGGACACCGCAGACTGGCTTCCATGGGAGGGTCAAAGGGCACACTGGCCGAACAGACAGCGTGCCTCGGCTTTCTGGAGCGCGGTCAAGAGGAGTGTTCCAGACCACTTTCAGGAGCTACTCCAGCTTGTCAGCAACGCCTCGCCTGAGGAGGTGCTGCAACGGCTACGACCACTCCTTACGCAGCACTACAAGTGGTGCCTGCTACAGCAGGGAGTTTTCCTTGGTGACTAGCCTACTAGGTGAGTCAAGCTGCCCTGGCCGTCGAGTGGAAGGCCGCCTAAACTTTTGCTTTTCACTGCCTCCTGGGCCCTCGCCTTAGGGCTGAGGGCCCGAGGCTGTGGAAGGGTGCAGCTCAGCCTGGGCACTGACCTGGACCAAAGGTCCCGCAGCAGGCCGTGACAGCCTTGTTGCTCTGCAAAATGGTTTTCAAGCACTGTACTTCTGCATCGCCTTTGCTTCGTAGCCTGCCTGCTTCCGCTTCTCCGTGCTCTGGCAGGCTTGCGGTGCCCAGGAGCCCCGTTTTCTGCAGGATCCTCGGTCCGGTCAGCCCGAGTGTCCAGCCTTTGCTTTGAGCCTTTGCTTTGAGAGCTAGTTGGCAGGTGATCAATCTCTTCAGGTGTGTCTTTAAGGAGCAGGAGATCTGACAGCAGGAACACGAAAGCTTTTGCCGCTTCGCTGTTTCGTACAGGACCACGCCTCGCCAGCTGGGCTGAGGCTTGCGGTGCCCAGGAGCCCCGTTTTCTGACCACGCCTCGCCAGCTGGGCTGAGGCTCGTACTCTTGAAGCTTGTGCAGGGCCAGTACAGGGTACGTGTAGTCAACAGGGGGGGGGGGGCCTTCCGTGCAAGAGTGTGCAGTGTGTGCAGGTGTGTACCCTGCTGCCCATCCCTCTGTTTGCACTGCAACAGTGTAAACCTGCTTGACACACCTGTTTTGCAGCTACTTTGGTTTGCAGCTGCACGGTCTCCTTTCTTCTTGGCCGCCAACTGAGCTAAGTGAGTTAGTTATGAAGGTCGCTCAACCGCTACCTCGCCCAATGGGGCCTGAGGTTACTTGAGCCAGACACCTTCCTGTACAGTCTTCCGATTTTGAATAGGGCTTTGAGGCTACTGGTTGTACTGGAGCCTTCAAGGCGTACTCGCTTAGCCCTGGCTTTGCTACAGCCAGTTTTAATTAATGCATGCTTCAGGGTTTCTTCGGACAGGCCTCTGGCCGTGGACTTCTCGCGCCACCGGAATGATTTTCAATCCTATAATGGTGCCCCTGTGTCTCGCCAAGGTCAGGAACACTTTCTGTTTTCTCCTTTGTGAGTTTTAGAGAACCTTAGGTGTAGTTGTGAACGGTAGGAGTAGGGAAAAGTTGTCTGTCTGTCGGTCGCTGCGCTCACGCTTCCTGTCTCACCTTGCGGTGAAAGTGATCATTACCAGAAGCGTGTCCAACCGGAGTTTTTCCTCACGAGTTTTCACGAAGAACGGTGTTTCCCTGAAGAAGCATGATGAACATCAGAGTGTTTTCAGTTTGTTTGCTGTGAGAACGGACTTCTAGACGAAGTCCGGGGAGCACCTGGGCCATAGAACAGAGTTACCAGTGCAGAGAAGCCGTTAGGAGTCCTTAGGACTTACCGCGGAAGTGAGTGTGCTGAAGTCTCTGTCTGCGCCCCGTTTCACTTTGGCTCAAGACTTGCACTGCGTGACAAGCGCGTGGTGAACAGTTGGTTGCGACGAAAGGTGTAAAAGTGCTGTTAGCTTTCACTGCTGTAGCCTTGCGTGACGTAGTCAGTCAGTCGGCTTGCACCTCCTTTTACTAAACCTAGAAGTGTGCCTCAAGGCGCGTTTGGGTTTTAACGAGGTCTGAAGCCCCCTTTCCGGCATCTGCTGCTTTGTAACAGTGTCTCTGCAGCCGTGCTGTTGGTGGTTTTGCAGTGCAGCTTATGCAGCAGTGCCGCAAGGAGGCAGGCAGCAGTGATGCCGCTACCTTGCATCCTTGGCCTCAGGTCAGTGTCGAAGCTTCAGGTTCATCCGTTTTGTACTGCAGGCACGCAGGCAGCAGCACTGCACACGCCTCGCGTCCTAAACCAGTGCTCCGCGGTTTCTGCCTTGCAGGCATCTGCTGGAAAGACAATTGTGTCAACAGTATTGTGGCTGCCCATTGCCACTTTGCGTGCAGGTTCTGCACGAGAAAAGTGCTGCGAGCAGGCAGGCAGCAGTGCGGCCGATGCCTGGCATCCTAGGCCTCACGTCTGCACCCCAAGGCTCCAGGTGGTCATGCATTCTTCTCTTGTTGGGTGCACCTGCTGGCTTGTGCCTGTGGCAGTGCTGCAAGCACGCACAAGCAGCGCCGCGTTGCTTGGTCCCCCCCAGTGGGGAGGAAGATGCCAAACACGCACACACGCGAGACTAAGGGCAAAAGCACATTCAGCTGATGCCCTTGTGGCTGAAATACTCAAACTGTCCCCTTGGCGTGTGGGACGATGCCTGATGCTGAGGGCATCCCCCTCGACAGGGGGAGCAGAACCACCAATAGCACTGCTGCAAGGACGCTGTTTACAGCGGGGCACTGCCTCTCTCTTGTATAGCAGTGTCTCCGCCCCACAATCGATCGTCTACGCAGGAGCTGATTCAAAATCGAAAGGGTGTTGAGCCTACAGCCTCGGGTCAAAAACGAAAGATCGAGAGGGCTCAGGGCCGTAGGACGCAACGATCTTCGGCCTTTTAGGCCCAAAATTTTCCTCGCAATCGGAGCTCCACGATTGTGGACTCTCTCGCTACCCTCACTCCGCTGACTTCGCTTCGCGCCGCTCTCTCCGCGCACTCGGCTTCGCTCCACTCACCCGTTCGCTCCGCTCCGCTCTCTCGTTCGTTTCGCTCCGCCTCGTTTGCTCCGCTCGCTCTGCTTTAGCTCCGTCCGCTGCACTCCCTTCGCTCTCTCCGCGCACTCCGCGTCGCTCCACTCACTCGTCCGCTCCGCTGCGCTCCGCTCCCTCGTTCGTTTCGCTCCGCTTCGTTTGCTCCACTCGCTCAGTCCGTTCCGCTTCGCTCCGTTCGCTCCGCTCGGGTCCAATCGTGGAGCTCCGATTCGCTTCGTCCTAAAATTTTGGGCCTAAAAGGCCGAAGATCGTTGCGTCCTACGGCCCTGAGCCCTCTCGATCTTTCGTTTTTGACCCGAGGCTGTAGGCTCAACACCCTTTCGATTTTGAATCAGCTCCTGCGTAGACGATCGATTGTGGGGCGGAGACACTGCTATACAAGAGAGAGGCCGCACTTTTGTTCCAGTTTCAGGGCTGTGCGGGTTATCGCTGAAAGTTGGAGGGTGTGGTGCACCTGTGGTGCACCTGTGGTGCACCTTCGGAGGTCCGGGAGGTCGCGGTTTCTGGGCTGTGCGGGTTATCGCTGAAAGTTGGGGGGTGTGGTGCACCTGTGGTGCACCTTCGGAGGTCCGGGAGGTCCGGCAGGTCGCGGTTTCTGGGCTGTGCGGGTTATCGCTGAAAGTTGGGGGGCGTGGTGCACCTGTGGTGCACCTGTGGTGCACCTGGGATGCTGCCAACTCGTCGTCGCCGCGTCGTCGTTAGAATATCGCACACGGAAAATGTTTACATCCCAGGCAGGTTTGGGAGGTCCGGGAGGTCGCGGTTTCTGGGCTGTGTGGGTTATCGCTGAAAGTAGGGGCGTGGTGCACCACAGGTCGGGGGAGGTCGTGGGAGGTCGTCGTCGCGTCATCGTTTAGGTTGCGAAAATCCAACGGGAGTTTTGATGGTGCGTCCTGAGTCCCTTGTTGCAGAGTTGGAGGCCCGCTTTGGGAGTTGGAGGTCGGAGGTCCCAGGTGAGGTTGGAGGTCCCAGGTGAGGTCGGAGGTCCCAGGTGAGGTCGGAGGTCCCAGGTGAGGTCGGAGGTCCGACGTTCGGGCAGCTCATTTCGTGCGTGCGCACTGATTTTACAGGATTTTGCGCATCATGTGCTGGCACGTGTGTGGAGCTGCTGTGGAGCTGACCTTGTCCCAGTTTCCCATTCGACCGCCCTTGATTTTGAGGATGCCGAGCCGCGGTTCAAGATCGAGCGGTCCATGCAGCAGGCAGCACCACACCTGAGGGCAGCTCATAAGCACATTTTGTAGTCAGCTTAACATAGCCAAGACGGCATCTCAACCACGGATCCAACCGCGGAGCTCATGAAAGGATGGTGTTTTTCTCTGCTGGTGATGATGGCTTTATGGTGCAGAGTTTCCGGCACGCCGGATAATGATGGAGGAGCTCCTCCTGAAATGGAAAATGCTAAGGTGGCAGAGACTGGGACCCAGGAGGAGGAAGCTGCTGCTCGTGGGGCGGCGGAGGTCGGGCCCCAGGAGGCCGAGGGGGTCCCGAGTGAGCCCATAGCGCCGGCGGTGGCAGAGCCGGCCGCGTTTTTGGTGACGGGCAGTGCCACGGACAGTGCCATTGTTCCCGCTCCTGAGCAGCTTCCTTGGATCGGGACCGCTGTCGAGTCGGCGGGCTTGACGGAGGGGGGGAATGCTCTCCTTCGGCTCCACCGTCCCGCGTATGTCTCCGCACATGGCCACATCTTCGTCTTGACCCTCAACCTTTTCGAGACTGAGACTGCGCGGATGAACCGGCTGCAAGCTCTGCGCCAAGAAGAAGAGAGACGAGAAAAAGCCCTTGAGAGGGCGGAGGACTTCGAGCGCTACGAACAGTTCCTCGCGGGCAAGGCTCTCCAGGAGAATCCTTTGCTGCTGGCTGCGCAAATGCAGCAGTTAATGACCGGCTTGCAAGAGATGGTGGATTGCATGGTGGGGCTGCAGGTTGCTTTGAGGCAGGAAGCTGCGGAAAGAACGGCTTTGGAACGTCGTTGGACTTCTTTGGGGCATCAGTTGACCCAGGTCTTGGAGGCTCTCATGCAACGAGAGGCTGTTCCGAAACCACCTGTCCCGATGAGTCCTGCTTCGAGACCTGCTCCGCGTGCAAGGGGGAGGTCGCCTACGCCAGCTCGACGCCTTCCACCGGCTGGTGAAGATGGGCGGCTACCGCGTTGCGGGCGGTGCCATAACTGCCTGTGGGTCAAGTCGAACCCGAGGAGCAGACTTCACTGTGATGACTGGGGCGCCGCTTCCAAGGCTGAGGGCTCCCTCGAGGCGGCTGTCCCGGAGGAGTCGGGTGCGGATGCCGACAGCACTTCCGACCTTGGCTTCGATCCTTTCGAGGTTCCGAAGAAAGAGAAAAAAAAGAAGAAGCGCAAGATCGAGAAGCAGGACATCGACAGCGAGGAGATCGATAAGAAGAATAAACGGGAGAAGGAAAAAAAATCGCGAACTGCCGAAGGTCGCGGCCACAAGCCTCTTCCAGACGGTGACAGAAAGGACGATCCGGACAACGACAAGGGAGGAGCTCCGATGGCCCCAAGGGTCCGCATCATCGATGGCAGGCTGGTTTGCAGTGCCTAGCTTGCTTGCAGCCCTGGTTGAGCCACGTAGCACCACGAGCCACCCACCACCTCCCAAACGGAACCTGCTGCATTAGCTCAGTAAACAAACCTAGGCGTAGGCCGGGGTCACGCAGGTTCTGTTTGGGAGGTGGTGGGGCGGCGGTACCGAGGGGTGGCGTTCTGAGGTTGCTTTTTGAAAAAGGGTGTTGGGGGTGGGCTGGTTTAGGGGGTTTTGTTCCGGCGGTTGTCAGGTTCGCCGGGACCCCTGAGGACTCTCCGAGCTCTCCAGGAAATGGGGGAGCTCCGAAGCCTCACCCTCTCAGTCCCCTCTCCGGAGGGGGCTGTCGGGGAACGGAATGCTGCCCGTTTTTCTGCAGATATTTCGGGGCGTCTGGGGAACGGAATGCTGCCCTTTTTTTTGGCAGCTTTTCGACCCCCAATACCAAGGTCGGGATTCCGACCTTGCTTCAACAACCCAGATCCAAGCCACCGGCCCTCGTTCGTCCGCCGAGGCCGCCGACTCCGCGCCCTAGAAAACTCACACCATGTCCAGTTGGGCACAGCAGCGAGAAGCCATCCGCCGAGCGGCCCAGGGCGGCGTCAGAGCGAGGACGAACGCCCAGGGCTCGCAGCGGCTCCCCCTTGCGAACAACCGCCTCCGCGAGGTCCTACTGTCCCGCCCCAACGGCGAGCTCACCAGGGCGGGCCAGTTCTACTACGGCCTCCTCATCCGCGAGGGGCCCACGGACTACATCCTCCTCCGCTCCGGGCTGAAGAAGCCCGTGCGCTCCCTGCAGCCCGACGGCAACTACCACCTCACGAAGCTGGGCAAAGCCTTCAAGTACACGGACTGGCTCGCCCACGCATCACCGGCACCCGTCAAAGAGCGGCCCTACCAGCGCGACGACTTCCTCCCCATCACCGTGGTCAACGGCTCCCTGTCCCGGCAGTTCAGCGGCCTCAGCGACCAGCAGGCCCACGCCCGCGTCAAGGAGGCCGCCCTGAGGCAGCTGGGCGGCCCCAACGACGGAGACCCCATCCTGGAGCGCTACGACGCCACCCGAGACTGGGCCTTTTCCAAGCAAACTTTGGAGGTGGTCGACAACAGGGCCCAGGTGCAGGTCTCCCTGCGGCAGCCCATGGGCGCCTACCACGAAATCAGCTACCAGCTCTACAACGGCTCCGAGATTCTGCCCAGCGCCTTCAAGACCAGGAACGACAAGCTCTGCGTGGCGAGGCAGCTGGCCGAGCTGCTGCAGCTCCCCCTGCCCGAGGTGCTCTCCGACTTCGACGCCATCTGCGACAAAGGCTGGGAGCAGCGGGGCATCACCGCCCTGGAGATCCGGGAGTTCTGCGCCTGGCGCGGCGCTCCCATGTTCTTCGTGAGCTGCCGCGGCGAGCTGCTGGACGCCTACCAGCCTCCCGTCAAGGAAAACAAAGCCGTGGCCTTCACGTGCTACCAGGCCCACGCCTTCTTCTACAAATCGGCCCGGGGTCTCCCACTGCGACGACGTCCCCCGCAACGAGGGCCTCTACCGCGGCACTCGGAAGGAGTCCACGGTGCCGCCCTTCTCCGAGTGGCGCCCCTGGGCCAGCCGCATCCAGTCGGGCCACTTCTGGGCCGAGGACCTCCGCGCAAGGTCCGCGCCGCGCTCCTGGCCCAGGGGCACCAGCCCAAGGTCAACATGCGCTCCTTGTGCGACTGGCCGGCCCTGCGCCTCCGCGTCAAGGACAGCCCCGACTGCGTCGTCACTCTGCCTAGGAAATCCAAAAACGGCTTGGAACACCCTGAAGCCTAGGGGGGAGCTGGGCAAGGGGAGGAGCAGGGGGCGGGGAGGGAGCGCAAACCACAAGCACGCACAACACTGCCTCACAACCTCCGAGCCCCAAAGACCTGCAAACCGAACAAACCCTGAACCTCGCGCGCACAGACACTCCTACCTGCACTCCTAGTGGCGACCCTCCTACGGCTACACTGCGGGAGCCCGGCCGCGAGCGAAGAGGACCTGGGCGGCGAGAGCAAGGAGGAGGGAGAGGGTCGGGGAGGGGAGCGCGCACAAACACTGCCTGGCAGCCTCGGAGCCCAAACCACCTGAAACCGAACAAACCCTGAACAAACCCCGAAGCCTCGCACGACAGAGCACTCCTACCGGCGACCCCTCCTACCGCAGCACTCTGAGTTCCCGGCCGCGCCCCGCCCGCCCCGACCGCCCGCCCCACCCAGCCCGCCCTCCCCGCCGCCCCGGCCCGGCTTGAAGCAAAAAGGCAGAAGAAGCACAGAGTTGAAGCAGCAGCGGCAGAAGGTCGGGACCTAAGGCAGGGACGAGGTTCGGGCTCCTACGGGGGTGGGGCTCGTCGCGCACTCACTTGCATGCAGGGCACTTGGCTGGCACTCCTACCGGGGGGCCGAAGAGGTTAGGGACCCCGAACTCCCGGTGGTTAGCCCTAAAACAGTCGGGCAACCCCCTCGTCTCCGCTGGGACCGCCGTGCCACAACCTAGAGCCTCTCCCCACAAGGGTGGATCATCGGCCCTAGGCCCCAGCTCAGCGTGCCCCACTAGAGTAGAGTAGGATAGACGCGGCGACGGCTCACGCAGAGGTGTGTGTTATTCCGAACGACGACGGCAACGACCGTGATGCACCGCCACGGGTGCACCACAGGTGCACCACAGGTGCACCACTCCGCCCGACCTCCCGGACCTGCCTGGGATCAAAACATTTTCCGTGTGTGATATTCTGACGATCACTTCCGCCCGACCGTGATGCACCGCCGCAGGTGCACCACAGGTGCATCACAGGTGCATCACAGGTGCACCACAGGTGCACCACAGATCCACCACGCCCCCCAACTTTCAGCGATAACCCGCACAGCCCTGAAACTGGAACAAAAGTGCGGCCTCTCTCTTGTATAGCAGTGTCTCCGCCCCACAATCGATCGTCTACGCAGGAGCTGATTCAAAATCGAAAGGGTGTTGAGCCTACAGCCTCGGGTCAAAAACGAAAGATCGAGAGGGCTCAGGGCCGTAGGACGCAACGATCTTCGGCCTTTAGGCCCAAAATTTTAGGACGAGCGAATCGGAGCTCCACGATTGTGGACCCGAGCGGAGCGAACGGAGCGAAGCGGAACGGACTGAGCGAGCGGAGCAAACGAAGCGGAGCGAAACGAACGAGGGAGCGGAGCGCAGCGGAGCGGACGAGTGAGTGGAGCGACGCGGAGTGCGCGGAGAGAGCGAAGGGAGTGCAGCGGACGGAGCTGAAGCAGAGCGAGCGGAGCAAACGAGGCGGAGCGAAACGAACGAGAGAGCGGAGCGGAGCGGAGCGAACGAGTGAGTGGAGCGAAGCCGAGTGCGCGGAGAGAGCGGCGCGAAGCGAAGTCAGCGGAGTGAGGGTAGCGAGAGAGTCCACAATCGTGGAGCTCCGATTCGCTCGTCCTAAAATTTTGGGCCTAAAAGGCCGAAGATCGTTGCGTCCTACGGCCCTGAGCCCTCTCGATCTTTCGTTTTTGACCCGAGGCTGTAGGCTCAACACCCTTTCGATTTTGAATCAGCTCCTGCGTAGACGATCGATTGTGGGGCGGAGACACTGCTATACAAGAGAGAGGCACTGCCCTGGAGTTTAGAATGCAAGACGCGGCTTGAAGTGGATCTGTGATCCAAAAGTTTTTATCTCTTGTGTAGCAGCGGGCTAGTAGCCCCTTTGATCCAAAGGTGATTTTCTGGTAGAGTAGCGGTGGGCCAAAAACCCCTTTGATCCAAAGTGATTTTCTTGTAGATTAGTGCTGGGCCAGTAGCCTCTCTGTCGGATCGGTAGTTTCTGTAGTGCCATGGACGGTCGTAGCAGCGCCACTGGCAGGCAGGCAGCAGTGCTGCCCATGCTTTTCATTCGAAACTTCGGCAGTGCTCCGAAGCTTGGGACCCTCATGCAGTTTGCTCACTGTTTAGCAAGCGGTGTTGTGCTGCTCGGTGTCGCTCTGCAGCAGCACTGTTAGTCGTTCTGCAGTTCGGCTTCTGCAAGCAGCAGTGCTACGTAACTAGGCAGCAGTGCTGCTGATGCCTAATATCATAAGCCTTAGGTCAGTGCCCTGAGGCTTCAGATTCACGTGCAGGCAGGCTTGCAGGCAGCAGCACTGCCTAAGTCTCGCATCCTCAGCCTTGAGGCAGTGCCCCGGGGTTCGTGGCCTCCTTGCAGGCATCGGCGGTTCAGTTAACAGGGTGGTTCTGCAGTGCAGCTTCTGCATGCGGCCGTGCTGCGAGTAACCCGATAGCAGTGCTGCCGAGGCCTAGTGTCAAAACTTCCGGTCAGTGCCCCGAGGCTACAGGTTCTGGTTTTGATGCTGCAGGCGGAAAGACACAAGTGAAAACATTGTTTTCCTTTTACGACAAACTTTGTCTACACTTTCGGCGGCAAATAAAACCCATTCACGCACGCATGATGGAAGCGAAATCAGAAGTCCGTCTGGATCCTCAAGCAGAAGGTTGATGAGCTCACAGAAGGCGCGGCCACGCATGTTCGCGGCTTCCAAGTAGATGGCTGGAATCTCGTCTCGTGGTACCTCCCACCCTTGCTCTACCCGCCGCAGTAAGTGTCCCGCCTGTGTTCAGTGTCGAGAAGCACACTGCGATGTGCGGCCCACGCAACAGAAGCTGCCTGCTCCGGGTTGAACAGTCCCTCAACCGCTATGACTCGGCAGGTCTGGAGAAAAAGCAGAACCATGTCCACCTCACTCGCGAAATCCGCGTCAGTGTGTGGTCGGTCTGGAGGCAGAAGGGCCCCAATGCCTGGCGGTGACCGCTTTCGTACGGCGCTAGAGCTGGCTGCCTTGCGGGGTGATACTCTCAAAGTGGTTCTGGCAACTACTGCGGGGGTACTCTGATTTGTCCTACGTTTTTTGTTGTTTTCCAGGCCTCGAAAATGGGCTCGTAAAGCTCGTCGAAAATGTGGCAGGGTAGGGAAGCCCTGGACGGAGGTTTTCAGGCCTGGAGAAGTGTTGGAAGGGACTTGGCAAGGCTGCGGTGCATGAATAGTAGACGCCTTCAAATAGTGCCCGAATAGTGCCCGAATAGTGCCCGAAATAGTGTCCGAACCAGTGCCCGAATGAACCCTTCATAGTGCCCAAATGATTTTTCGCGAAGAAAAAGGAGATTTTCCTTTCTTTAGGAAAGGAAATGTATTTGGGCACTATGAAGGGTTCATTCGGGCACTGTTTCGGGCACTATTTCGGGCACTATTCGGGCACTATTCGGGCACTATGCCAGGTGGAGGCTTGGGCGGCATTATCTGGAGGGCTAAGGGTTGGGAGGCCTGCAGGACCACCAAAGCATTAGGAAATGCGCACGAAGAATAGGAATTTGTGCTGCAGGAGGCATTGGGGAGTGATCTGCGGGGCAGGGTTTGGAATGCAAAAGGGGGGTTTAGGGAAGGATCTGCAGAGTTTAGGGCAGGATCTGCAAGGCAGGATTTGGGGGAGGGTCCGCAAGCAAGCGTTTGGAGGAGCATACACGAAAAACATGAGGGGTGGCATGTGCAAAAAATTGTAGGGTAGTCTATCTACAAGTTTACGGGGGCCTTGGCCATGCGAGGGTTTAGGGAAAGATCAGGCAGGACTTCGGGGAGGATCTATAACGAGACTTTATGAAGGAGTTATGGTTTTTATCGAGTGCAGCAGCAGTCAGTCATTGACAGTCTTCTTGTTTGCATATTCAGAAACCTCCCCCCCGCCCCCTCAATTTCAATGTGTGCCGCAATGTGTGCCGCAATGCTCATTGGGCGCTTCTATGTAAACATTGAATTTGGGGGGAGCGGGGGGTCTGGAAGGTTTCAAGATTTGTGGACAAACAATTCCAAAATTGTACTATCGCGCGAGGCCATTTTCAGTGTTCGAAAAACCACGAAAACTGTAGGACGCATTAAGGTACCCCCATAGTACTTCCGCCAGTGGCCCTTTCACGGGCTCGATGAACCTGCCTCCCCGGAACCTGTGCACAATGCACTTCTCACGGCGGTCAAGTCAGCGAGCATGGCCACTGTCTACGAGTTGCTGGTGGTGCGCTCCCCGCCGGATCGGCGCACGTTGCACTTTGCACTCCTTGATGCGGTGGGCTATACAGCCCTGCTTACTGTTACCAGACTACTACTTTGCGCCCGGGCTGATCTGGGCTTTGAGCAGAGAGACGACGAGGGTGATGAAACGCCTTTTGGGCAGCTGTGTACGACCGCATGTGGGACACGATCCGACTCTTTTTATGCAATTCGACTGCGCATCGACCGGCTGAATGGCTGTGACGCCGGAGCTCATTGCGCGCTAAAAAGTCACTAGCCATCCGCATGCTTGCATATGGGGGTTCTATGCAGTTTTGCCCGCCAAGGTACTTGCATGTGTGCTGGCGATGTCGCCATTTGTTTCCTGCTCATAGCTGACTGTGCCTCGGGCCTTGCTATCGGGTCGACAATTCTACTGTACCCCAGGCTGTTCAATCCCCGCCACCTCCAAGCCGCGCATGGAACCCTTGGCCGAAGCGCCGGCCGCGTTCCCCGTCCAAACGGCTGTCACTGGCGTGGTTCTTCAGCTTCAGCAGCCGGGGCACGTTCGCAAATGGGAGGCGCTCGGAGCTGGTCTGAATATTCCACACCATGACATCCTGCAAGTCAGTTCGTCGGGGGAAGTTGATGCTCCATTTGTCCAGTTCGCACAGATGATCGCTGCCCTCTACAATTGCAATTGTGTGGTCATTGAGGCTAGTCGTCGCATGGCATGGCTTAAGTCAGTGCCGAGAGATCCTCGTGAGGCTGCGAGTGGTATCCCTTCCTACCGCGACGTCCAGGGACATCACGGCAAACCGGCCTTCTACCATAACTGAGTGAGCGGATACCCTGCTTAGAGTGCCAGATCAGCCCCGAGAGCCATGTGGTGAGGTGTCTGAAAGCGCCGTTGCACGATTGCTTTTGCTGGTACGCGCGCAAGTGCACCGGATGTCCTTGCAGCCTTCTGTGCTCGAGGACGCCAGGCATTCGCTTGAGCTTCCTAGGGTGTGACTGCCGAGTCGAGGCTGTAATTCTCGGCGCCGAAGTGAAGCCAGGCATTCGACTGAGCTTCCTGAGGGGCGGCAAACGCCTCGATCTTACGCTCTTGAGTGTAGGGACAAAATTGAGCCATGGCTACGCCCCATTGGCAGCGCCTGGACGCCGGCATTAATGTGCGTGGCGGAGATCGGTTTCACTATGATATCCGGCAAGATGGCACCTTTGCACTCTCCGAAGCAGCTCTCGAAGTCACACTCCTGCTTGCCTCGGGCCGCAGCTGCCCACTCCAAGTCCTTGTGCAGGACAGGATCCTCAACGGAAAAGACTAGGCCACCATCGGGGCGGTATGGGCCGCTCTATGTTTGGGCATCACCGCCGCTTCCTCACCGCAGGCTGGTTGCCAGACGGTGGCTCGGTGGAGGGCCGAAGGATCGGCCCCTGCCGCAAGCAGCCAACCGACGTACTGATAATGGCCCGCCATGAGCATGTGGCGAGCAATCACCGTGACTAGCTGCCACGGCCACGGGGCAGCCCCATACCACATCATGTCAACCAGCGAGCGCGGCGACAAATGTCACGGTGCAGGGAATGTGCCGCATCATTCGAGACACAGAATGCAACAGCAATCAGCCTGTGGCCTTGCCATGGTTCAGTGGAATGGCTTTGGGAAAGCCTCAAAGGTGATGGATCCAGTTCGCCTCTTTCTCACGCTGCAGCTCAGGATCACACGTCGACGTTCGCTGTCGGCCGCGACAAGGCCTTTTTCATTTTTGCTCCAATGCCTAGCG
The DNA here is from genome assembly GCA_905221615.1 of Symbiodinium sp. CCMP2592. Taxonomy (NCBI): domain Eukaryota; class Dinophyceae; order Suessiales; family Symbiodiniaceae; genus Symbiodinium; species Symbiodinium sp. CCMP2592. The sequence goes on from CAJNDT010001458.1 coordinate 71,029, forward strand.
GACAGCTGCAGCAGGGCACTGAGTGAGACAGTCATTCGCCTCAAGCAAGGTCCATCTTTTGCCCACCATATTGTTTGGACACGCGTCGGGTCGGCTGCCAGCACGTCGACATACGTCGATGTACGTTTGTCATCCTCCAGCGTTCCTTCTCAGCAATATGACCGGCTGGTGGACTGAGAGCCTTGATTCTTGGAATCCACATGCATTGACGCACTGGAATTGCAAAACAGGAAAAAAAAAGGTCTGCTAAGCTCGGACAAAAGCTGTAATGTCGTTTGTGGGCAGTTCTTACACTCCCCACGCAGACCCTGAAGCCCTCCCTGGGAAAAAGCCCCAACCCCAAAATTCGGTTGCTGAGTCCTGGCGTCGGGCGCAGCAAACCATCCGCAACGAGATGTTCATGCAACTTTTGCAGATCAAGGCGGGATGGTGGCGCATCGACTGAATTAAGTTTCTCTGCGAAACACTTTGAGCTCGATGCATCGCATAGCAGCGACATCACTGCCATGAGGACTGCGATCGAGCTAGGGTTCATCGTAGAGCCGTTTGGCCACATTCCCCAAAAATTCCAGCAAAGCCCTTTAGCAACGTTGATGCGACGTTTGTGTGATGAGCGAAGCTGCCTTCGGATTTGTTGCCCCGCAGCATACCAGCAAGCCCGCCAGCACGCTTTCTGGTGCTTGGGTACGCTTATGTTGGGGGATTTCCATGTCATGTTCAGGGGTAAATTCACCATGTCCCAGCCGAGAGCAGTACAGATTCTGGAAGACTCCTTTGCCAGTGCTGGGCACCCAGTCAGGTTGTGCATGCAAAGTCAGTTTCGTGACTGCAGCTGTCGCATGTTTGATGTTTCATTCACAGGACCCCTTGACCCTTGACCTTAACCTTAAAGGGAGCCAGAACTGTGCGGAACCCTGGGTGCCCCCCAAAGTCGCAGGCAACGGATCTTCGGCAGTTGTCCACGGCATTGCAGGCCAAGTTCTGGATTTTCAATGGCAGGTTTTTTGTGCGAGGAGGAAGCGGCTCACAGGTTGAAAGTATCCTGCAAGACTGGTGTTATTCGGGTTTCATTTGGCAGGAACAAGACTGAGTTCGTTTGATCGCAGACTTGTAGCTACTGTGTCAGATACTGCGATGTCCTTGTGAGCAACGCGGATGAATCAGAAGATCTAGAATCCAGAGTTCTCGGTTTAGGCCTCAGAAGTATGGAGTTGAGACTTGATGATGCACGAGCCCACAAGCAATTAAAAAGGCGATCTGGGGTTTGGGGTGTAGACAGCCCTCCCCAGGAGTCGCCAGATGACGACTTGAGCACGACCTCGCTTGCTTCCTGCAGCGTTCCGGCAGTTGCGAGGGCTTTGCTGGGATTTGTCGGGTTCCCGTCAGGGCACCTGAGGAACTCCCGCCAAGCCTGGGAAATCAGCATGAAGGTGTTGGATCAGACAAAGCCTTTAAACCTGAAAGCAAGATGCGTGGCATCTCTGGATCTGGATTGCTGCAGGCAGAAGACATAATCCGCTCCAACCCGCTTCCAAACTCACTGAGTTGTCACCCCTTGACGAGTCCTCCGATTGTTTTGCTCGGATGATTAGTGGCAGGCAAAAGCCTCGCCGGATGCCCGATCCCAAAGACTGGATAGACACCGTCGGATTGGTCCGGGCCATGTTGTAATCGCAGTTGGTCGGTCTTGAGGCAAAGCGGCCGCCGCTGCAATCTTGCCTTGACAGGCACGCTGCGGCGTGATTTCGACCGAGTGCTTCGGATCTTGAAATGATGATGAGAGCTACCGACAGTCTGTATTGCTGATTAAGACGCCTTTAGGTACTGAAAGTGCTGCCGCAAGAGTGTGGGCTGCAAAGTCGAGCCTCGTTCTGCTAGGTCCAGCCCTGCGAGATCTCTGGAGCTCCATTGCGCTGCTGAAAGCCCTCAGCCCAGTCGGGTGGAGGCAGAGCTACCGTGAATAAAGAAAGAGCAAGTGCAGCAAGCCCTAAGTCCCCCAAACCCTGAACTCTAAACCCTAGACTCCTTAAGTCCCTGACTCCTTAAAGCCCTAAGCCCCGTGCACAGGCCGCCCTCCTCCGGTGGGGTCTTGTGAGGCTGGCGAGAAAGTGGGACAAAGGCCCTGCTCGCACGGATTTTGCTTTTGGGTTGGGAGCGCTTTGGGGTGTTGGATTGGGGGGGTAGTTGTGAGGTGAGTAAGGGTGAGCTGGGGCATTAGGAATTTGGGGTTGGGTTGAGCTGGAGTTCAGGAGCGGGGCTCTAATGTTTGGCAGCAAGTACGTTGCTGATGGTATGCATGAACATTTGCATGAACAGTCGGTGGTGAGAGTAGCAACAATGTTATGCCATGCGTTTGTACGGCAGAGGATGCGACTAGCAGTGATGGAACACGGCAGCAGCGCCTCTGCCCAGGCGGACGGTGGGGTACTTGCAGGTTCGTGCGTGTTGAACGTCACATTGCAAGCAAATCAGCCTATTTTACAGTTCGCTCTAGGATGTAGGCCCGACAATGACATTTCTTGGCCTATGAGGAAGGTCATAAGCAACTTACAAAGAAGTGTTCTGAGTTCCGACGGTGTGAGTGTCGGGACATGTCGGGACGGAGTCCCCGCAGTTGCAGCCCTCCGTCATGACTAATGCCAGGTCTGCATTGGTGAGCCGCTGGGAACGCAGCCTCGTGGTAGTGAGGAGGCGGCCAGCTTGTCTGGTGAAGCTTCAAAGAGGGACGATGCTTCTACCGACCAGAAGGAAGCGAAGTGGTCCAGCATTCATGCAAGCTCAGCAGTTTCCTAAAGGCAGAATAGCAGCCCCTGGACTGCAAAACTTTGACAAACACGCAGGACTTCATTTGCTGCAAGACCGGGAGGCTCTCCGCAGTGGCCCGCAGTGTTTTGCTTCGTCGGTTCTCATGGGTTTTGCTGCCATGACCGGTGTGTCTGACACCTTCTGCAGATTCTGATAGCGTTTTGGCACACATCACAGCATCACAGGCAATTGCTGTAGCAGATCATCGGCCCCTGGTTTCGCCATGTGGCTCTTGGGATGCTTTGGGCTCCTGCCCTTCGCGGCAGCAGACACTTGGTGGACCTCAGCAGCATGGTCCTACACCTACTTGAAGACCGCTGGCTCCCGCGATGACGTCGTGTGCGATCAGTGTGTCATTGAGTTTGATGGCAACTTGGTTGTCGGAGGATCCCAGGGGATAGACGGCATCAGTTACGAGCGTGACAGTTTCAATGGCTTCCTATGCAAGGTGTCAGAGCCGATCAGTGCGCCTAGCACTTGGATGTACTCTGACATGACACGTTTCGATTGGGATATGGAGCCTAAATCCAGGACCTCCTGGAAGAGAAGCCACATGACCGGGCTCGGCAAGACCCAATCACATATCATCCTCGTAGGCTACACCTACGGCGACATGGAAGATTTCGGGACAAATCTCGGGGCCCCTAGCTCACTCCACACACAGGACTTCTCGGACGCTGTTGTCCTGGCCTACACATCTGCTGGCATCCTCGCTTGGGGGCGCCAAGTGGGCACCAACTACAACGACTTCTTTGGTGCCGTATCAGTAAGTCCCAGCAATGAGATCTACGCTGCAGGGTCCACAGCGGGGGATGTGGCGGGCCATGTTGGCGCGGATGATATCTTCTTCTACCGGTACAGCTCAAGTGGGGACCTTATCAACAAGTATCAGCTGGGAACCACTGGAAATGATTACGTCTACAGCCTCTGGCACCATGGATCAAACGAAGTGTATTTGGGAGGCAAGACCGATGGCACGTGGCCGTCGAAAAGCAACACAGGGGGTTCCGATGTTCTCTTGATCAAGTTCAACGCAGACCTGGAGGAGACGTGGTCTGCGCAGCGGGGGAGCTCAGCAGACGACGACTGTGCTGTGGTGCAGGTGAACAAAGTCAATGGGGATGCGTATGTGGTCGGCAACACTAGAGGGTCCATTGATGGTCAGACCTACTTCGGCGGCAATGACTTCTTTCTCATGAAGTTCGATGTCAATGGCAACTGGAAGTGGACACGGCAGCATGGCAGCAGCAGCGATGAGACCGTCCATGGGCTTTGGGTTAAGTATGCCGCAACCCCTCACCGCATCTTGCTAGCCGGCACCACGGCCTTTAACACAGGCTTCGACGGTGCTACCCCTCTGGGAAGCACGGACGCTTTTGTCGTGGAGTACCAGGACCTCTCCAGTGTGGTGTCGCCGACTCACGTCTCGACCGAGCTCATCGGGAGTGATCGACTTGATGAGGGCAAAGGTTTCGTTGAGAGGTCCAACGGAGACATCTACTTGGTCGGAGGCACGGAGTTTGACCCACAGGATACAAACTCATACGGAGAGCTGGATGCGTTTGTACAGTTGCTCACGACTACCACGACCACAGAGACGTCAACAAGCCTGACTCAGACAACGCTGACTTCAACCAGCCACACGCTGACCTCCTCATCGGCGACATCTGTGACACAGACTTCTTCAACGGCGACATCTACGTCTGTCACGAGATCGACCAGCTCAACTTCGAGCTCCATCACCCAGACATCAAGCACGGGCACTTCGTCGACACAAACTACCTCCACGAAGTCTACGTCGACGGGAACAAGCGTGACCTCCACAAGCACGACAGCATCGTCAAGTTCAAGCACCACCTCCACTACTACATCCGCAACGTCATCGACAAGTAGCAGTTCCTCGACAAGGACATCCTCGACAACGACATCGTCCACCAGCATCACGGCAACTACAAGCAGCACCGTGTCGACGACGACGTCCACGCAAAGCACCTCCACGACGACGACATCCAGTGTGTCTACTACATCGTTGACGCGAAGCAGCTCCACGACCACGACATCCTCCAGCAGCAGCACGTCGTCTACCAGCTCCAGTTCTTCAACATCCGTAACAAACACATCAACGACAACCTCAAGTTCCACATCCTTCACGACTACATCGACTTCAACTTTCTCAACTACCACCACGACATCCACCTTGACATCGACCTTGTCGTCAACCACGTTCTCGACCACGGCGTCTGTCACCGAAGATCCGAATGCGGCCCCACCGACGGCCCCACTTGTCGTGCCTTGCAGTGGAGGGCTTCCCTCAGGTCCAGGCGGGGGGCTCTTCAAGTGAGGGCTTTCAGCTAAGGAACTTCTAGTAAGGAGTCTGCCTGTTTCGTGCAAGGATCGCGTTGCTGCTTTGTAGCTTTACACTAGGGCTCCTTTCTATCTGAAGCTCAGAGGTGTGGTGCTGAGCGATTGTTCTGGGAAAGTCTCGGGGGAGACGTGCACGGCGACATGTGACGCTGGCTTCGAAGGCGGCCCGGCAGAGTTTCTTTGCAGCTTCCTGGGCATCTTCGCTGGTCCTGCTCTTTCCTGCTCGCCGGCTTCGTGCCCGAGCTCAGCCTTGCCGGGAGGTTTCGACATCAGCGACTGCGGAAGCACCGAGCTCGACTCTTTCTGCTTCGTTCGCTGCCTTGCGGGCTTCGTGAGTGCCGAGTCCATCTTCACTTGCCTGGGCACCGGGAACTTCTCCGGCACGGCTCCGACCTGTGTGCCGATTCAGTGCAGCATGGACGCCTTGCCGCATGACTCGAGCCTCAACGTGACGAGCTGCATTGGGACCACTGCCGGGAACACCTGCGAAGTAAGTTGCAATGTCGGCCATGACGGACAAGGAGGAGCCTACACTTGCCAAGACACGGGACACTTTCAGCTTCTTACCGCGCCAAGCTGCGCACGCAAGGAGTGCCCTGTACCCCGTGCCCTGTCCACAAATGCCTTCACAACAGACTGTTCGGGGGGGATTCTGCACGGGCAGAGGTGCGTGGCCGCGTGCAGGGCCGGGCACTCGGGAGCTCCCACGGAGTTTCTCTGCGAGAACGGGCTGCTGATCGGCGAGATGCCCACGTGCGAAGCGCTGCCATGCACGCTGACGGGAACCTCCATGGGCCTGGGGCTGAACACCTCTGCCTGCGAAGGGACCAGAACTGGGAGCAGCTGTGCCTTGCACTGCAGCTTTGGTTATCAGGCGATCGGAGACCCCAGCATGACTTGCCAAAGTGATGGGACCTTCTTGCAGAGCGGCCCCTTCCGATGTGAGCCGAGTGTTTGCGGAAACCTCTCGGACCATGCTGCCTCTCCCTTCTCCTCTCCAAGATTCCTGCACACCTGCGAAGAGAAGAGCTTCGGCCAGACCTGCTCGGTGATTTGTGGGACGGGTTGGGACTTGCAGGGCAATGCCACCGTGATGCTCTGCCAGACCGGCGGCTACGTGGAGGCCCTGACCTCGCTGCCTGCCGAGAGCTCCCTGGGGCCCACCTGCGTGCCACGGGAGTGCACGGCCAAACTGCCAGGCTTGCGAGGCGTCGTCCACGACTGTGTGGGCAAGACCACGCTGCAGAGCTGCACGGTGGAGCCGGCCTTGGGCTTCGCGGCCCTCGAAGGCTCCAAAATTTCCAGCACCCTTCTCTGTGGAACCGATGGAGAGTTTAAAGGATCCCTGCCCAGCATCCAGGCCGCCCAGTGCCCAACTCCGTCCTTCGGTTTGGGGGTCGGCAGCACCTGTGAGAACAAGAGCATCGGAGCGGAGTGCTGGGCTTACTGCTTGGCAGGCTACGCAGGCAGCCCGCAGCCCTATCACTGCGTGGCGGACGGCACCCTGGGCGTTGTTCGGGTAGAGCCTCTGGCGCAAGAAGTCCTCTGCACTGCCAGTGCCAGGCGTTTGACCGCTGCTTCCGGCTGTGCTACATCGGCTGCCGAGACGCTGGGCTTGCAAGCCCTGGAGTTCGAGCACAGCTGTGCATCGATGGCCCACGAAGACGTGTGCATCAGCCATTGCAGCCTGGGCTGGGCGTTGACGGGCGATGCTTCCGTGTTGCAGTGCAAAGATGGACTCCTGGATGGCAACATCCCGCAGTGTGATCCGGTGCCCTGCACCTACAACTTGCCGAACAGCATTGGAGTAAAGCACAACTGCAGCGGCATCGCGACTGGTGATACGTGTGTTGCAACCTGTTCAGAGGAGGGCTTCACTTACGCTTCCGGTGGGGCAGAGACTTTCGAATGTCTGCCTACAGGTGAGTTTCAAGGGCAAAGTCCAAGCTGTGTTCCAACTGCGTGCCGGGACTTGGCGCTGGCATCCCACTTCGAGCACCGCTGCAGCAACATGGTCTATGGAGACTGCTGCAGCGTCGGTTGTGCTGCTGGGTTCGTGATAGAGAGTTTGATATCGCTTACCAGAATGAACATTCTTTATTCTCATTCTTCTTCTTCTTATTCTCGTTCTCACTGTTTATACTTCTTCTTAACATATCATCATTATTCTTATTATCGTTAGCATTTGTTTGTCATGAAAAATGTTACTAGTATACTAGTATTTGTTATCATTGTTTTTTTATGATGCTCGAAACTGGCCCTAAACCCTAAGATTGCAACCTAGACCAAGTTCCGGAACACACAGCCCAGGCTCATGGCTTCTCTCTAGTTGGCTCGGCTGCGCAGTACCGGTGTTCTGCCAGCGGAGACATCGAGGGCACAGAGCCTCGGTGCGATCCGAAGCAGTGCGTGAACTCCGTCCCCGAGAGCTTCGACTCCGATTGCGAGGGCATTGCCACGGGCTCCAGCTGCAACGTGAGCTGCGTCGTGGGCATGGTCCCCAACTCTGCACGGCTCATTTGCCACGGCACGGGCATGCTCGTTGGCCCGCTGCCGACTTGCATCCCGAACCTTTGCCCCTTTGCTACGTCTCTCCAGAAGCCGTCTCTTGCCAACGATTGCCAGGACGTGGCCTTCGGGCGGAGTTGCTCCGTCTTCTGCGCAGAGGGCTACAAGCTGACCTCGGGAAGTGTGGGGGAGGTTTGGGACTGCGCCCTGAAGGAGGAGCTCACGCTGTCGGGCAGCTTGCCCAGCTGTGAGGCGCTCACCTGCCCCATGGACCTACGCTCCAGTCATGCTTTTCAGGATAACTGCACGGACGGTTTGCCAGTGGGTGCAGAGTGTATGCAGACGTGCAGCCAGGGATTCAAGGCTGCAGAACCTGAATCTTCCAGCGCCACCTTCACGTGCATGCTGGACCTCAGCATTGATGCAGGCCAACGGCTGCAGTGCGTGCCCGTGGAATGCAACAGCACCATCAGCATTCCAAATCTGGAGCACTCCTGCACAGGCGTCACCGCTAATGACACTTGCTTTGCCTTCTGCCGGAGCGGCTTTACAAGCACTGCAGGTGTGGTACAATGGACATGTTCAGGTCCCGGTAGTGCCGAACCAATTGTTGACAAGAACCTTCCGATCGTCGACGGATATGTCCTGAAAGGAGATGTGCCTGAATGCCTTCCCAAGAAGTGCAAGTACAACATCCCGCTGGGAACGGAGTATTTGCACAACTGCCACAACATCTCCACCGATGGCACTTGTGAGGTTAGCTGCCCTTTCGGATGGCTTGGCGATCCCGATGCTCAGTGCGTCTTTAGAAACCACTTCTTCTGTCGACTCTGTTCAGCGATGCCGCGTAAGGGTTCATAGGGTTCTTCAATCCTCAAGCCCGAAACCCTATGCCCTGAGTCTCTTCTGCCCCGTAGACTAGACTAGAACCCTTGTAGAGCCTTCTCCGAACCCTTGTACCCCAAGAGGGGCCCACAACCATCCAAAGCCCGATAAAGGTGTCGTTGTCCTGCAGCCCCACTGGCGCTTTGATTGGAGGCCTGCCGAGCTGCTCCCCGACCGTGCTGACGCTCACCACAACCGCCACCGCCACTACCAGCGCCTGTTCAGAAACATTTGAAAGTCCATAGGTTAGGCCATAAGCTTCAGGGGCATCAGGGGCCGAGCATCCGTGATGTAGCCTCCTGATGAACAACCCTAAACCCGCTGAGCCCTAAACCCCCGAAGCCATAAACGGCCCCTAAGCCGCCCTACTCCCAGGCACCTTCGGGTCCAGCACGGTGACCCTCCGTGGCTTCCTGGACCTGAGGCTGACTCCCTCCGAGGGCCGCCGGCTGCAAGGAGCGGAGCGGGGTTCAAAGTTCAAAGGTTTAAGCATTCAAGGGTTTAAGAGTTTATGGTTTTCGGCCTTAAGGGCTCAAGGGTCTAAGGGATTTGTGTGCAAGGAGCGGAGCTCTTTGCTGTGGATTTCAAGGCTCAGGAAGCCCTGGCCGCCGCCCTTGCGCAGGTCCGCGGGGCCTTTGCGATTCAAGGATTTTCTCAGCCCGAAATGCCTTGAATGAAGGGCCATGCTCGAGCTTCTGGAACCCCAAACTCTAAACCCTGGACCCTGTCGGGTTCGGTTGCAGAGGTGCTCGAGGTCGAGATGGCCGCTTTGCACCTGGAGCTGCGTGCCGAAGGCGACCTTCTTCGCGCGCTCTATGCCGCGAGCCGGCCTCTGGGAACCATTATATCTATATCTCTATATACATATATATATATATATACATGAGGAGTTTCCGAAACGAGGGGACTTGAATATACTACCCTAAATAGTAGGATCCTTATTATAAACGCCCCACAATACGGTACTGCATCTTTTCGGAAACTCCCATGTAGAAGCCTAAACACTTACCAAGACTTGTAGTCCCGCACAGCCCAGTTGAAAGTAGTGGAGGCCCCTACTTAAGGTATTGAGTCATATTGTAATACCTGTACTGCTAGGGAGGGGCTCGTATTGCAAGTTATTCCGACCCGGAGATTTCATAGAAGACTGTTAAAGCCTGTGCCCTGCGGATCGTTGTTGGTCTTGGTTCTGTTGTATTCTTGATCCCCCTATTGTGATATTGCCGTGAAATCTAGATTTTAGAAGTTAACTCCACCCGAACCTGAATAGCAGGACCCTTATGATCAGGACCCCCCAAAAAAACGTGCCACCAAACTTCAACAAGACCACGATGATCATGATCGTCATCATCAACATCATGGTTATCAAACACTAACGTTAGCACGAACAAAACCCTAAATCCTCAAGCTCCGAGGTCCTGGAGCTCGGCGGAGCTGGCCAGGAGCTGGGCAGAGGCGTTGCAGGAGTCCATGCAATCCACATCTCTGGTGCGGGTGAAGGAGTGCAAGGGGTTTGCGGCTGAAAAGCTTGCTGCCTTAAGTTCCTCCAGTTTTGGGTTTCTTTGGGCCTGGTGAAGGACCTGCTAAACCAGAAGCTGGCGGGCACCGGCTTCCAAGTCAACTCCATCGACGCCTTCGAGGTCTCTATCGCTCTCGCAGATGGCATCTCGGCCCCTGTTGCGATTGTGAGTAACGCATCTTCTTCTCTTTTTCTGGTAAACGAACTTATGTAGTTACGAAGATGCCAGGAGTGGCAGAGACCGTGTTTGTTGGCCAAGCGCGCTGGGGCGTGGGAGTCCTCGTCATCGTCGGAAGCCTCGTGGTTTTGGGACTCTTCTGTGGCGCCTGGCGCCTTCTCCGGCAGCCGGCGACGACGTCAAAGCCCGGGTCCGGAGGTGACGAAGTTAGCCCGGAGGTGGCGGAGGCGAGCCAGCCAGCGACTGCCAGTCTGACTTCAGAAATCGCCGCTTTGGAAGAGCAGATGCTCGAGGCCGGCATGAGCATGGTCGAGGAGGATGCCGTGGTGATCGCGCTTTGATGCGCTGCTCATCCACACAGGCTTCAGCTTTCAAGAAGCAATGCGGAACGTAAGGTTCGAAAAGTCAGCTTTGCTGCATTTCGATTTTGTGATTTTGATGATCTCCACAACGGGGGTCTGTCGAAGCGCAACCTGTGGCAACGCGCCATTTTGGCTGCTGAGCTTTGCCAGAGTGTTTACCACAAACCTCTTTCGGCATGTCTGGAAATGCTCGGCAGTCCTGGCCGCCCGTTCTTCCATTGTTTAGACAGGGGCCTTGCAAAGACTGAAGCTGCGTTGTCACAGTCACAGGTGTATGAATTTGTGGTACCAGCATTGGCGCAACGTGGGGTTACTATATAAGAGATGTTGCTGGTCTAGTCGGAGCAGCCGTGCTCTAGACCCCAACGAGTGCGCAGGCTGTCCAGGTTTTGTGCCGCAACGCCAGCGGTGTATAGTGTCTAGAGAGTCGCTGGACTGGCGGGGCTATAGTCTCGGAATCGAGGTGCCAGACGACACATGCTGCTAAAGATGCGATCGTACTGGCCCGCAGAAATGATGCTGCTGGGGCCTACGAACCAGAGTGTTCCTCAGCTGCGCCCGCATCTGCTGAGCATTTCCGGGCTTTTTATCTCACATCGCCTCTTGCACGTGCCTGGAAACGCTTGGCAGTCCTAGCCGCCTGTTCTTCCATAGCTTAGACGGGGGCTTTCGAGGAATGAAGCCGAGTTGTCAGAAAAGCATCTCCCCTTGCAGAGGAGGGGACAGCTGCTTCCTTTGGCGTTCGATTCGAGTGTTTGCGCATGGAACTTTCAGAATTCATGGGGACCATCCTTCGTCATACATGGCCCTACCAACTATCAAGCCGGGATATTGCTATGACAGCGATCTTGCTAATGTCAAAACTTGTAGCTGTATCATTTGGCGCAAACTCGCTTGAGAGCCCAAACTACAGGTGGAACGGTGTCTCAAAGCTCGTGATGCTCCTTTGGGGGATCTCCATGGCAAAAGCGGGCAGACTTGGTGACGAATCGATACTAAAGCACGGGCATGAAGTTTGTCGGCGCGGCATACCACAGGCTTGGTTTATCCTCCGAGCCTTACCATGAGAACTCCACCTCCTGCACATTTAGACATATGTATATATATATACACACACATACATACACATGTATAACTTATATCAAGACGGGGTCTTGGTCGTCAGGTGCGCATGGCTTGCTTCGCTGCTCAAGCGGTGCCTTAGAGCAGATTCTGAGGCACGAGGGGGATCTTGGCAGCTGATTGGGTTTAGGGCCAAACTTTGACAACTTTTAAACCGTCGATGGCTTGAGGATGTCAGCATCTCTTGTGCATGATAGGGCTTAAGGCCGTCGTCGTCCAGTCGTGCGGCGAGCGGTTTCCTTGGCCTCCATCTACGACCAAAATTTGGCAAAAACATGTTCCGAGGCCACAAGAAGCCCTCTGAGCTTGAGGCCCCAAATCCGAAAACCCCCGAACCAAAGCCCCTAATCCCTCGATCCCAAGATCCCAGAGCCATCAACCCTCGATCCCCAAACTAAACCCCTAAACCCTGAGCCCAAGAAACCCTGAGCGCTGCAAAGGCCCGTGAGAGCTCCGCTTCATCACGCTTCGGACGAAGAGAAAGAGAAACAGACCGGGTTCTTCGAGATGACATGATCTGAGGCATCCACAGAATATCGAAGTTGAATTTGCCGGAGTGGTAGGCTAAGCCCCAGACACTGGTCCGCCTGCCCCTTGCACCCCAAAGTGGGATGCCAAACCCCACAGAATGAGCCATATTTCAAGTCACAGAGGCAGAAGTTCGGGGCAGGGTCGACCGGGAGCTGTAGCATGTGGAGGAAAGCCAAAAACATGTCATATAGGGGCCTGAATACTTAGGGCTTTGGGGTACAGTATAATTACTATAGTCCTATATAGGGACTTCAGCGAGCCGAGACATCCCTGCAAACTAAACTGCTAGCATTTCAGAACATATTGGGTTGAAGGTTTCTGCTGCATTCCTTTTCCACCACCACTGGCATTTGCTGCTGCATTGTTGAAGTTGGTGGAGTCCGCAAATTTTCTTCCCAAGTCGACGTAGGAACTCCACTTCGGGCTTGCCTTGAGAAGCATACCTATCTTAACTTTACGGCCTATACAGAAACTGTTTGTCATCCCAGTCCCAATGACCTCAAAACAGCCGTTTTTGGGGCAAAACACTTTCGACCGGTGCAATCGTACCTGCACTGACATGGCAAGCTTTTGAAGCCTCGGCCATGGAGGACTGGAGGGCACGATGGCCCATCCCTTACCTGCGGGCCCTGTGGTCCGTGGTGCGGCCACCGCTCGTGAGATATCGGGAGATCGCCCCAGCAGCCGGGCTCATCTACGCTATCTGGCAGAGGCCAGCGGCCCTAAGACCCAAGCCCCTCAACGCTGAAATCCCGAAACCCTGCCTGAAGCCCTAAAGCTCTTAAGCCCCCTACTACAGGGCCGTAAATAAATAATGACCAATACTAGTTTAAGAAATCCCTATCCTAGTTAGTTCTGAAGGTCCCTATATTATAGTACCCTTATAGATCCCTTCTAGTAGCCTGTATCATGCTTCCCCACGCTTTGCTGGCAGAGGCGGCAATGGCAAAAGCAGACCGAGTTGCAGGCCCTGGCAGTCAGAGAGGGGCGCTTCATGGAGCAGTGCCTCAGTGCAATGAGGCACTGAAATTTTGGGGCTTAGGGTTTATGGCTTTACGGTTTTTTCGGTTTAGGGGTTTAGGGGTTAAGGTGTAGGGTTTACGGCTTAGGGTTTCCGGCTTAGGGTTTGGGGACTTTAAGTTTTTGAGCTTTTGAACTGCGCCAGTATGCAGTGATCTTGCTACCAAGGTGCTCTATCCTGCTGGTGAACCTCGAAGGTTTGACCTGCGGTGCCAACCTTTCTTCCACGGTGTCCATCCAGACACTGTTTACGCGGACTCTGAAGTCACTGATGTTCGACAACGAGACTTGTTCATAGTGAGCATACTTTGGGCTGTCGCCAGGCTCAAAGTTCGAGATCCTGCTTAAAGCGTCCACCCCTACACATGAATGCTGAAGCTTGGATCCTTGACTACAGGCCTAAACCGCAGGCGATGCGTCCAAAACCTAAACCCCACAAGTCTGTATGCTAAGCCCTCTTACTCAAAGCTAAATGCCAAACCGACATCCCAATATCCATAAGCCCTAAACCTAAGCTTTGCATAGGAGAAGATGGTGGAGTTGGTTTCTTACGCAGCCGAGAGGGCCACCCCTTCACAACCACTCCTGGAACTGGGTGGGGACGGCTCCTCGGTTTACGAATCTGACAGGGTATCTTGGGGGGTTCTATGAGGGTTCTATACTACGCGACCCGAAGCGAAACAACCCCTAAGTCCTAAAGGATCTCTACGGGATATGCTGTGCTTTGATTCCTTGCCTCTATGCTGCTGCAAGCCAATAAGGTTGGCTTGTCATGGCGAACATCAACGCTCACCTCATGGAGGTCCGCGGTGGCGTGTGTTCTTTGTGCTGATTACTCCGACTGTTCTCATCAGTCATTACGATAATGGATGATGCCATCGTACTGATAACTTGTGCGAATTACACACACATACAAAGTACAAAGAGTGTGAGAGAGAGATGTACACACACGAATATATATATATATATATATATATATATATGTATATGTATATGTATATGTATATGTATATGTATATGTATATATATATATGTATGTATGTATGTATGTATGTATGTATGTATGTATGTATTTATATATGTATGTATGTATGTATGTATGTATGTATTTACATATATGTATACATATATTTATGCATAAATAAATAGATAAATATATCTGGGCCATGTTTTTTTTTTTCGAAGGTGCGGCCAACCCTTGTTTGCGAGGTGCGGCCAAGGGTCCCTGGTGCATGCGGTCCCCTAGTCCTCTGGTCCTGGGTCCTGTGGTCCCCTGGTCCTCCGGTCTGCTGGTCCTCTGGTCCTGTGGTGTCCGTGCATGCGGTCCCCTAGTTTTCTGGTCCTTGGTCCTGTGGTCCCCTTGTCCTCTGGTCTGCTGGTCCTCTGGTCCCGTGGTCTCCTGGTGCCGTGGTCTCCTGGTCCTGCGGTCCGCGGTCCCTCGGTCCCGCAAAAGCAACAAGAAAGCAAACAAGGAATAACAAAAATAAAGCAAAATTTCAGAAGTAAGAAAACCAGAAGAAAGATGATGAAGGAAAGAAAGCCAGGAAGAAAGCACAAAAGAAAGCAAGAAAGCAGAGGAGCTAGCAAGGAATGAAAGAGAAACAAGAACGGGAATCCGTTTTTGTTTGCGTCCTTTTTTTCGGTCCTCTTTTTTTTGCCTCCACGTCCTGTTATTTACACAGGGAAGGAAGAAAGCAAGGAAACAAGGAAAGAGGAAGGAAGGAAGGAAGAAGGAAAGAAGAAGGGAGAGAAGGAAGGAAGGAAGAAAGCAAGAAAGCAAGGAGACAAGGAAGGAAGGATGGAAGGAAGGAAGGAAGGAAGGAAGGAGGAAGCAACTAAGCAAGGAAGAAGGATCGAAGGAAGAAAGGAAAGAAGCAAAGGAACGAAGGAAGGAAGGAAGGAAGGAAAGGAACGAAGGAAGGAAGGAAGGAAGCAAGGAAGGAAAGAAAGAAGGAAGAAAGGAAGGACGGTAGTACATCAGTATATAAAGTAAAAAACACATATACATATATATATATATATATATATGTATACATAGTATACATAGTACATGTACATGTATATATAGTATGTATACTAGATATAGTATGTACAGTATATACATATAACATGTGTATATATAATATATATTCATATAGTATATGCATATATATATATGTAGTATATATATATATGTAGTATATATATATATAGTATATAGAGTTTATATTGTATATTTTTATCTACAGTATATATAGTATATATAATGTATAAAGTATATATAGTATATATATAGTGTACATAATATATACAGTATGTATATATGTATATATATATATAGAGTATATATGTATAGTATATGTAGTAGATTAAGTAGATATAGTATTAGTATATACAGTTTATATAGTATCTATAGTATATATTATTTTATATAGTACATACAGTAGATATAGCATATATAGTAGATATAGTAGATATGGTAGATATAGTAGTTATAAGAGATATAGTAGATATAAGAGATATAGTAGGTATAGTAAATATAGTAGATATAGTATATATATATATGTATATATTATATACATATTGTATATATGGTATATATATATATATATTATATAGTAAATATAGTACATACAGTATATACAGCATACATATATATATATATATGTATATATATATAGTATATATAGTCTATATAGTATATATAGTATATATAGCATATATAGTAAGTATAGTGTATATATATATATATATATAGTGTATATATATATATATATATATACATATTCATACAGAGAGAGAGAGAGAGAGAGAGAGAGAGAGAGAGAGAGAGAGAGTGTGTGTGTGTGTGTGTATATATATATATACATACATATGGAGGGCCCATTATTTTGGATCTTGTTGTTGTTTTTTTTTGTTTGGTGTTTTTCCATGGTTTTCCTGGGGAAAACACTATTTTCCTCACGTTTTGGACGGATTTGGTGTGCTTTTCTTGGTTTTTCCACCTGAAACGAAAAGAACCCAGGAAGACAGAACGAAACACCCCAGAACAAGGACCAAAGCAAGGAAGAAGAACAGAAAGAAAGAAAAGAAGTAAGACAGACGGTTGGAAATTCAGGTTCGGAACCCAGATTCACAACACGGATTTTCTTGGGTTGTTGTTTCAGCGGGGTTACACGCGAAGCAACACAATCAATCATGAATGACTTGGAAGCTCTCTTGAGCCACGAAGTAATCAACAATAACGTGTTTGCCAGCCGGTCGTTTGCTACGAAATAAATAAAACCGTGTTCGTCAACACAAAAAAAATGAAGCCAGACAACAATGCTTCAGGGGGTTTTAACGCGAAGAAGACCAAATCAATCCTGAAGGATTTAAAAGGTTTGCAAATGGGGGGGGCTGCGCCCCCCCCAACCCCCCCGCTTTTTTTAGACTAAACTCCCCGCTCTCTAAAGCCACGGAAAATGCACAAAAACGTATCCGCCAACACACAAGCAGGGGAAGCCAGACAATAATGCTTCAGGGGGGTTTAACGCAAAGAAGACAAAATCAATCCTGAAGGATTTAAAAGGATTGCAAATGGGGGGGGCTGCGCCCCCCCCCAACCCCCCCGCTTTTTTCAGACTAAATTAACTCCCCGCTCTGTAAGCCCGCGAAGAAATGAACATACACGTATTCGGCAACACACAAGAAGGGGAAAGCCAGACAGCCACGCTCCAGGGGGTTTAACGCGAAGAGCAGCAACAACACGACGACATCAACGACACCACCACCACCAACGACGACAGCAACGACATCAACGACACCACCACCGCCACCAAGGCAAATAGTTTTGGAAATGGCTTCATTTCCTATAATTTAATTTGTTTGTGATGCTCTTTTTTTTAAATCAGTTTTTTGTTGATCCCTGGATTTCATTTGTTGTTGATGATTAGTTTTTTTTGATGCTTCACCCAGGGATCCTGCGCTTCGAAGCGCTGGCGCTGTGGTGCGGCGCCAATTGTCTACGTCCCCGATGAACCCTCCACAGGGATCCTGCCCCTCGAAGCGTTGGCTCTGTGGTGCGGTGCAAATTTTCTACGTCCCCGATGAACCCTCCACAGGGATCCTGCCCCTCGAAGCGTTGGCTCTGTGGTGCGGTGCAAATTTTCTACGTCCCCGATGAACCCTCCACAGGGATCCTGCGCCTCCAAGCGCTGGCGCTGTGGTGCGGCGCAAATTCTCTACGACCCCGATGAACCCTCTACAAGGATTCTGCGTGTCGAAGCGCTGGCGCTGTGGTGGGGCGCAAATTCTTTACATCGCCGATGAACCCTCTACAAGGATCCTGGGTGTCCAACCTGAACAAATCCTTGGCCGCACCTCCGAAAAAAGAGGGTTGGCCGCACCTTCGAAAAAAAAAACCCCCCCCGCCAATATATCTATATATGTATATACGTATCATACGTATGTATGCTTATACACATAAAATATATACATTTTGTGTATATGCAAGAAGTATACATACACATACACTTACACATGTCTACAATGCATACACGTGCGATCCCGTTTCTGGGTTCACCCACCCCCTCCCTTCCCTGTTTTCCCTCGTAGTCGCTGCGCTGCCGCGCGACCCCAAGCGGACAAACTGAAAACGTCATAGTACGGGGTGCGGGCGGAGAGTCCCGCGCAGACCCATTTGAAGAAAAAGTACCACTGACCCCAAGCACCATATCACAGGATGTAAAGCATGATGCCGCATTAACCTGAAAACCCCTTAACTTTAACCCTGGTCCCCGCCCCCTAAATCCTGAAAAGCCTGAGGTCCCGAAGCCCTAAGCCCTAAACCCCCAAATCCAAAAAAAAAACATCAAACACACCCCAAATCCCAAAGTCAGGGGGAGTTGTGCAAAGGCCCTGGGCTCCAGCGGCCACGCGGCAGCAGCCTGTGGCTTCCCGGTGCGGGTGGTGGAGCTGCTTGGATGAGCTCTTCTCAACAGGGTGTAGGGTTCAGGGTTTAGGGTTTAGGGTTTTGGGGTTTAAGGTTTTCGGGTGTAGGGTCTAGGGATGAGTTCAAAGAGCCTCAAGAGCTGGGGAGGGTGGTGGCTTTCGGGGTTTCAGGGTTTAGGTTTTCTTTGGGGTTTAGGGTTCCAGGGTTTAGGATTGTTTTAGGGTTTAGGATTCTTGTTGGTGAGTGGGGCTTCAGGGTTGCTGGGACTTGAGGGTGTTGGGCTTTACGGTTTTGTTGAAAACGCAGGTTCGATAGGCCTTTTTAACCTTCTATGCTGTTGGCATAAGATTACTTGGGTTTTCGAAACGCCAAGAGCATGATCTTATGATACAGTTTCATATGCATACATACGATAACGAGATGGGCACATGAATGGAGAGATGGATCGATAGGTACGGTAGCATGTGCATGTATCCGTACAGTTGATTCTATGTAACTCTCTCTCTCTCTCTCTCTCTCTTTTTCTCCAGATGTATGCAATACACATGTATGTATATGTGTACACGTGATATGTCCCAATTTGCATGTGCAGCCTGAAGTGCAAGCGACACGAGAGACAAGGTTTCTCTACGCGCTGGTCAATGATCGGACGACCAAATCGCGGCAGCAGCTGCGAGCCGACCTGCTCAATTTTTGGATGTCAGGGTTCGCCAAAGCTTCCATCCGGGTTCTTTTAGATTCTGTCTATAGGGGCTCCAAGGATCGTGCAAGCGTTCTCCAAGGGTTCATTCCGAACCTCAACCCTGAACCCTAAGCTCTTGAACCCTAAACTCTAAACCCGAAGAGCGTCAGTTTTTTGGGCAAGAATTCACTTCAAACCCGTAGAGACTCTAACCCCAAAGCAGGGAGGTTTGGGCGTTCAAGGTCTTGGGGTTTCAGGCTCTGGTGACTAAGGCGCAAGCTTTGAGCCTCCTGCCATTTGAACCCATCTGCAGGTCTATGTGGTGCGCGAGAGCGACTTGCGCAACATTCCGGAGGCGTTACGCTGTGCAGGGTTGAGGGTTTCGGGGCCTGGGGTCAGTGTTTATCCAGACCCTCCAAGCCCCAAGGTCGTAATGTTAAGATTGTCGCACACCTTCAGCAGAAAGGATCCGAAGCCTTATCTCCAAACCCAAGCAACCTCTGAAGCCTCTTGAGCCCCGAAGCCTCTAGCCAACCCCAAAGCCCAATCCCAACAGAAGCAACGGCGGCCGAAAGCGTCGGAGATCAGCGGGTCCTTCATGATTCATGAACACGGGCCCGAGAATTGACAAATCCTAGAGTCCTAAGCCCTGAAGCCCTCTGGCCCATGTACGTCCCTTCATAGAACCCCAGACAAACGCAATTTATCACCCCATGGCGCCTGAACCCTTTAAATCCCCAATCCACCGAAGCGGATTTCATCCTTTTGCGAGGCGGCTGCGTTGGATCTGCGACGGAGCAGCCACCGGAACGCGTACGGCGTTCTGCAGAGCATGGCAAGGTGCTCCGCTGACTTTTCGGTTTGAGGGTTTTAGGGGCCATGGTTCTGCTGCAGATGGAAACCGATGACGCGTTGTCACGCGGTGTGTTGCCTACGACATGCCCTGTCAGTACAACCAGTGGAAGTGAGTCCACCTGACCGAGTTCCTTCACCGATTTTTTGTTGCAGCCATACGATCCTGCAAGTTCTATCGCTCCATGCCACACCGAAGAAACTGACCAGAATGAATTTCCCAACATCTGGCCGTCAAGCGGGACGTTGTAAATTTCAACCTTTGTGCCCCCAAAAAGCCAGCAAAGTGGAGTCTCCCACTAGTTTGCTGCAAAACGATGTTCTGCAGTTTAACATCCTCCAGCACGGAACCACCCACGGTCTTAGCTCACCATGACCTTGACGGTGAATTGCCAAAAGCCCCAAAATCCTAAATCCAACCCTAAGCCCCCAAGAGGGTTGGGAGCCCTAAGCACTGAGCCGCACAGGGGGAGCCTCCGAAACCCTTAACCCGCCCGGGAGCCCAAGAACCACTCCCAGGTCGTATTCCGTCCCTCCGCCACAAATGCGAAAGCACAACGTGCTGGGCATGACGCTAGGCTTGTTCGGTTTACGGTTTAGGGAGCAGGGTTCCAGATTTTCCGGTTTCGTTCTGGAGGATTCAAAGTTCTGGGCACCCATGGTTTGCAAGGGAACATCAAGCAATGAATCTTAGTGTCGCTGCGGCAGATACTGCTGCTTTTGCTGCTCCTGGTACTTCTACTGTCCCTACTGCTGTCACCGGTACAGCTACTGCTATCGCTGCCAGCCCTGCTGCGATTACTGCAGCTATTGCTGCCGCTGCTGCTGCAATCCTCCGATTGTTGCCGCTGCCGAACGTCAAGACTTTAGGCTCACCTAAAACGACAAAGCCCCCTCTTCCCAAATGCACTGAAACCCAGCAGAACTGCAACACGACCATCTGCCTGAAACCTAAACCCTAGTAAGGACTTCGGCAAGGTTTCTCTAGACACATCTCGGATTAGTTTCTGCAGAAAACACCCAAGCCTAAGCCCCAAACTCAAGTTCACTTGATCACCCTTAAAAGCTTTCACCTGGCCAGCAGAAAGTCAACCTACCCACCCTCAAAAAAAAGGCTTTTTTCAAAGCCGTTGAACGACAGGCCTTAGCACACAACAAAAGACCAAAAGGATTGCCAACAAAGTCGCGTAAGACTTAAAGCCTACAGCATCTTCCAAAGAGACCCCCTTCACAAACAACACCCCTAAACAAAAGCGTACCGGCTGAAGACCCTAAATCCTAAACGCTAAAACTCCTAAGCCCTCCAAACCCCCAAAACCGTAAAAACGCCTAAGCCCCATGAGCCTTCAACCCCAAAGGCCCTAAAAAGTCCCCAAAAAGCCCTCAGCCTGAAGACCCCGAGTCCCAAAAAGCTACAAAGCCCAAACGCTAAAAGCCTGAAAAGCTTCAACGCCCCACAAACCCCAAACTACACCCTAAGTCCTAAACCCCTGAACCCTAAACCCCAAAACCTAAACCCTAAATCCTAAACACCCTAAAGCCCTAGGCTCCTAAACAACTAAAACCCTAAACCCAAACACCCTACAACACCTTAAAACCCTCTAAAACACCCTAAGACGCCCTAAAACCCTAAAGCCTAAATCCCAAAACGCACCAGGACCCTGAGCCTCAAAACCCCCCCCCCCCCCAAAACGCCCCAAGGACCTCCGGCCTTCCGAGCGCCATGGGCCGCACGTGGATCACCTTCCCGCAGAGGGGGCGGGGCCGCTCGGCCCTCTGATCCGGGAACCGCCCTGAGGACTTTCGGTTCAGGGTTTCGGGTTTAGGGTTCCACGATGGAGCCCAGTCTGTGTAGAAATGTGCGGGGGGGGGGTTTAGGGGTTAGGGGTTTAAGGGTTTAAGGGTTAGAGGTTTAGGTTTTGGAGGTTAGGGGTCAGGCTTCTTCGTTTTGGAATTTGGGGGCTTTGTGGCCTTGGGGTTTAGAGTTTGGGGGGTTTGGGGGTTTCGCGGTTTGGGGTTGAGAGTTGGATTATTGCTGCTGTTATCGCGCTTGTTTCTTTGAGTCTCGCCGTGGCTAACTTTATTAGTAGTATTGATATTGCTGTCTATAAGCATTAGTAGTCATGTATACAAATGGGTGGAGGGCTTAGTGCTCGGGGTTTGCGGTGTTAGGAGTTTGTGGAGTTTGAGGATATTCTATTTATTTGGAGGTTGGACGGGCAGCTTAGGAGACTAGCGGCGTGTAAGGTGTACGGGAATTCCCGAGGGCTTTGTTTGGGGTCTGCTAAAGTTAGTTTCAACCCAAAACGGCTACACTCTGAATCCCAAATCCTTGACCAAGGTTTGCTTCCTGAGTCTTCGGGCTTTGGGTTCGGAGGTTTGGTACATACTTAGCGTACTCTATCTAGGTCATAGAGAAGAAGAAGATTGGGCTCCCGGAGGCCTTGATTTCCTTTTGTTCTGTGCATCTCTCTGCTGCCAGGGGCTTGAAAGCCCCACTTTTGAAGGCAAATCTTTCAAACTTGCACTGGTTTAGGGCTTCGTGACGATCATCCTCTCATCCGCACTGCCAATCCCAGCCCCCAGACGGTACCCCCTCTGAAGCTGACATGAGCACATGGAAGGCCATTGTGCATTTGAGAGTAAACTGTATTAGAGTTCACTTACGCCGCTCACTTTGGAAGCCCTAAGCTGCGAAGCATACATTTCCAAACTCCGAAAAAGGGGCCAAGGACCCCGTGGAGCAAAGTATCCTCGCGGGGCAGCTGGTAGCATAGAAGACATCCGAGAACTCTAGGGGCCTAAATGATTACCTATACTATTTTGGGGGGTCCTTATTATACTTATAGTTTAATGGGCTCCAAAGCCCTATTCTAATTATGAAGGCGCCTATATTATAGTACCCTTGTAGATCCCTTATAGCAGCCCTTCTAGACCCCTTTAACAGGAACCTTATGCTAATTATGAAGGCCCTAGCCCTATTTTGCGCAGCTGCCAGTCCTTGGCCTGCAAAAGGCTTTTGGGGATTTGGATGGAGCGATGTGGGAGTTCAGGAGTCCGACACTCATGTTCTGGTGATTGGGTTTTTCAGACCCCAAGCCCCAAACCCTCAACCCTGCGGATTTGGGGGTTCAGGGTTTCGGGAGTTAGGGTTTGGGCGTGGGGTGTCGGTTTCGGGTCTGGGGCAGTTGACGATCGTTGTTTTTCTTGTTTTGCGGCTTTGGGGTTGACTTGGGCACCGGGCGCTTCCTTGCCTGGACTGGAACATGCAGGCGAAAGTTGTGGAAGTTTCAAGTTTGAGGGTTTCGGCAAGATATGAGGCCTATAAGCCTGAAGCCTCCGTTCGTGCACCGAAAGATGCCCGAACCTGTAAGCCTCTAATAAAATAGGCGTAAGTAACTATGTAAGCCTATTTTATATAGTCCCTTTATTGTATTTCGTTTTTAACCCGCGAAACATATCAAAGACAGCCTAGTTTCAGTACTTTCCTATTTGCAACTGAGTAGACTTTGCGCACATGTTCTTTCTGCAACTGCCTTCTTTCCGCTGCTTTTCTGATACAGCTGATCTGGTACCGTACGATGACGATGCTGTATCTAGCGCTGATTCTTCCATTCGCTGCCGGGTCCCCGGTGGTCGGGGCTGGCGTCGTGGTGTGGGTGGAAAGTGGACACTTGAATAATTTCTTAGAGTTGCAGGACCTGAGAACCCTCGTTTACAGGAACCCTTGCGATTTCGGGGTTTAGGGTTCAAGGTTTAGGGTTTCATCGTAACCATTTGCGACATGTTTCGAGAGGTCAGGGGCCTCGTCATTGACCGTTTTGTTTCTGTGGCAGGAATCTAGAAGCCCGCAATACGGCAGATCTGCTGTTAAGATGCCGCAGTACATAGCGCTTCATCAAGTTACGTTATAGTTATGGTGTATTGTCTCTTCTTCCCAACATATGAATACTGGACGCAGCGGACCAACAATCACAGCAGACCTAGAAGCTGTACCGGCGTCTTCCTAGGAAGGCCAGCTTACATAGTACAAACCCTAAAGCCTAAGATTTCTAAGTGCTCTTCAAACCCTGCTGGCCTGCACAGCATCGTACTCGTAATCGTGGTCGTGTGGCTGAGAGCCCGGTGAATTCCAGAAGCGCGGAGCCCGAATGTTTGGGGTTGGGGAAGGTTTTAGAGGGTGTGGCATCTTTGTTAGGGCCTTCTATCGTTACTTCTCCTAAACCCCAAGCCCTAAACCCTGAACTTTCAACACTAACCCCGAAACCCTGATTTTCAACCCCTGAACCCTTAAAGCTCTAAGCCCTAAACCCCTAAACCCCAAGCCCTGAGCCCTAAACCCCTAACCCCTCAACCTGAAACCCTAACCCCCTAAACCCTAGACCCTAAACCCCTAAACTCTAAACTGTAACCCCCGAACTCTCAACCCTAACGTCCTAAAACTTCACCCCTAGACCCTAAACCCCTAAACTGGAGCTCTCCAACTGTACTGCAGCTGGAAAAAGGTCCTCCCCATTAAACCCTAAACTGATATCGCTAATGTATTAAAAAGGACCCCCCAAAATAAGGTACCCCTGTGTTCGGAAACTCCGAGACTCCCATATCGCTACTGAACGCCGAGGCCGAGTTGCCCTTTCTCGCAGCGGCCAGCCAGAAAGAGTCCCTGAGAGGCGGGCTTTTGGGTTTGGGGCTCCTTTAAAGGGTGCTACAAGGGTTCCTTCAAAGAACCGGTCTAGAAGGGTTCCTTTAAGGGGTACTATAAGGATTCCTTAAGAAGGGATCTTTAAGGCCTCAAGGGTTTGGGGGTAAGGGTTTTAGAGTTTCGGGGTTAAACCTTCTTTCTAGGCTTCCCCATGATGATTTCCTTATACAAGTCCTCAAAAAAGGTAGGCTATTTGGGGTCCAGGTAGGGTTTAGGGCCCAGGCAGAGGGTTTCGGATCAAAAACGAAGGCTTCGACAGAGGGTTGTATGTGAGGTGTAGAGCTTACTGAAAAAGGGCTTCGCATGCCCTGTTTAGTGGTTTTTAATGAGGCTTCGTGCAGGGTTTCATATGGTTTGTATTGGAGTTCAATATGGCTTGTGTAGGGGTTTATACATGTCACCGCTTTCAACGGTTTCGTGCAGGGCTGGACCATCTCGGGGTCCTTATGATGTTGGGTTAAGGGCCGATATCAATGCGTGTACATCGGTTTTTGTCACGGTTCAGTGTTTGAGGTGTAGAAGCCACAGTCATAGATGCTGATAGAAGTCAATATCTATGACTGCTGCTACAACAGCAACTACTTCTTCTGCTACTACCGCTACTACTTACTACTACTACTACTACTACTACTACTACTACTACTACTACTACTACTACTACTACTACTACTACTACTACTACTACTACTTCTACTACTACTACTACTACTACTACTACTCCTGCTACTACAACAACAACTACTACTACTACTACTATTGCTACTACTACTACTGCTACTACTACTACTACTACTACTGCTACTACTACTACTACTGCTACTACTACTACTACTACTACTACTACTACTACTACTACTACTGCTACTACTACTACTACTACTACTACTACTACTACTACTACTACTACTACTACTACTACTACTACTACTGCTACTGCTACTGCTACTGCTACTGCTACTGCTACTGCTACTGCTACTGCTACTGCTACTGCTACGGCTACGGCTACGGCTACGGCTACGGCTACGGCTACTACGGCTACGGCTACGGCTACGGCTACGCTGCTACACTGCCACTGCCACTGCCACTGCCACTGCAACTGCAACTGCTACTGCTACCGCTACCGCTACTGCTGCTACTGCTACTGCTACTGCTACTGCTACTGCTACTGCTACTGCTACTGCTACTGCTACTACGCTACGGCTACGGCTACGCTACGCTACGGCTACGGCTGCTACTGCTACTGCTACTGCTACTGGCTACTGGCTACGGCTGCTGCTACTGCTACTGCCTGCTACTGCTACTGCTACTGCTACTGCTACTGCTACTGCTACGGCTACGGCTACGGCTACGGCTACGGCTACGGCTACTGCTACGGCTACGGCTACGGCTGCTGCCACTGCCACTGCCACTGCACTGCAACTGCAACTGCAACTGCTACCGCTACCGCTACTGCTGCTACTGCTACTGCTACTGCTACTGCTACTGCTACTGCTACTGCTACTGCTACGGCTACTGCTACTGCTACTGCTACTGCTACTGCGACTACTACCACACCATCACAATGCTTTGAAGCATCCTGATACAGGAAAACCATCAAACCATTGAGCACAGTTAACGAGCCCGTGAAACGGAAGCCAGGCCCCGTCCTGGATGTGGCCAGTCCCGTTGCGCAGGCCCAGGATTCAGATTGTTGAGCGGTTTAGAGGTCAGGCTCAGGGTTTAGAAGGGCTCAGACAGGTTCAGATGTATGGGCTCAGACAGGTTACCGACAGGTTTATGGTGAGCTATAAGAGCTGATAACATGTCATAACGGGCTTATGACACACCCCCAAACCCTGTACTGGAAGGGTTCCTTAGAAGGGTGCCTGCAAGGGCTCCTTTAAGGTTCGTTTAAGGATTCTTTTATGGGGTCCTTTAAAGGTTCCTTCAAGGTTTTGGGGTACAACGTTTGCGAAACGAAGAGATGACCAGTCAGGTCTATGTTCCTTTGTGAACACCCCGTATCAAAGCTCGACGGGTTCAAGGTTGCAGGGGTTTACGGGTTTAGTTTACGTAGGGTTTATAAGGTTCTTGATTAAAGCCTTACTAGGGTTCAAAAAAAGGTTTTGAGGGTCTCTGGGGCTTTGTCAGGGTTTTGGAATTCTTGCCGATACTGTCCCCTTGCAGTTCCCTGTAATGTACCCGCAAGAATCCCTACTTTAATCATTCACGGCCTTAGATAAAGCCCAAAGACGAGAGCGGCACAACAGGTTTCAAGTAGACTGGATCCGAGCCTCCCCAAACTCCAGACCCTAAACCTCTAAACCCCGAAGTCCCTAAGCCTAAACTCCCCAACCTACCTAATTCCAAAGCCCTTCCAAACTCTGAACCCTAGATCCTAAACCCTTGCATACGCTAAGTCTTAAGCCCCTACAGCATTCTTAAAGGACCCTTAAAGGAACCCTAAATCCTAAACCCCGAAAGCCCCACTTCAACAACCTCCCAGGCTCCGGCTGCGGGCCATGGCCAGGCGCTAAAGGGCCATGCGAAGAAGGACTGGCCTGCAGAGGTGTTTAGGGTTTGAGGGCTTTTGGTTCCGGGTTTCGAGCGTAGAGGCTTTGCGGGCTTGGAGGGTTTGATGATGGCTTATGCGTTTTTCAGAGCTTATGGCTTTCGGGCCTTTAGGGTGTTTCGGGACTGATAAGGTCTTTTGGGAAGAATGCACGGGCAGAAGGAGGGCTTTTAGAGCTTGAGGGCTTGAAGGCTTCAGGGTCCTTACGGTTTTCGGGGGTTTACTGGGCAATTTTTCGAGCATAGGGCTCTCGAAAGCCTAAACCCAGCGCCCTAAAGCCCAAAGCCCCGAAGAGCCGCAGGAGGAATCAGCCCCAACACAGCCTTCAACTGATTGAGATTAAACCCGAAATCTTAACGAGGATAATACAAAATCGTGAAATCCTCAACAGCCCTGATAAAGCCCGAAACACTACACTCACTCACTCACTCACTCACTCACTCACGTGCCAAAGGAGATCCTGTGCCATCATGCGTGCAAGTAGGCCGAAAAGCGACCCTGCTGTAGGGTCGCGGCCAAGAAACTAGACAAAGAGCAGAAGCTGTACAGAGGCTCGACATGCAAGTTGAAACAAAAGGCTCCAGCTATGGCGCTACACACAGGGGAAAGTAGCTGGGGTCGGGAAGCGGCTAAGACCACGGCACTAGGGAAAAGACACCCAGGTCAATGGCCTCGAGCCGCGACGCCCGAAACACTACACCCTAAATCCTAATCCCTGAAGCGCCCGAAATTGAATTTGAAGCCCCGAAACCCTAGGACCCTTAAACCTTTGTCCTCGTTAGTGAAACCCAAAACCCTGAACCCAAAAGGCTCAGCCGCAAAAAAACCCTACAGTCCCAACGCTCTAAGCCCTTTAGCCCGGAGCCCTGCAACTGCAACCCTGAATGCCCTTACCCTAAACCCCAAGCCTCAAGACCCTAAACCCGAACGGCCCGGGAAGAAAGCAAAGAGGCTCTAGGCCCTAATCCCTATAAGCCCTACCTGGACCCTATAACACCTTCCTCTTTAGGATTTCCTAGTATGATCTCCTCAAATATGTCTTTAAACAGGTAGGTTATTTGGGGTCAAGGTATGCCAGAAGCCCCAAACCCTAACCCTCCAGTTTTCAAGCACCATCACGAAGGGGTCCTTCAAGGAACCCTGGAATCCAAATTCCAAACCTCACCTAACCTGGTACCTGGATCCCGAAGAACGAACCCCTTACCCTATCAGGCCCCCTTGCGGAACCCTTACAAGACGTTTAAGAATCTCATTTAAGAATCTTACAGAATTGAGGGTTTGACATTGAAGTCATTAGCAGCAGCATTATTTTGCTTCGAGGCCCCCACTATTCTGGCTCCTGTATTAGCCAAGCAAGTTCCTGCTTGGAGGCACCCGAAACCCTGAACCCTAGACCCGAAACCTGAAACTCGAAACTCGAAACCCCAAACCCTAAACCTTTAAACCCCAAGCCCTTGAACCCCAAACCCCCTAAACCCCAAAACCACTGAGCCTTGAAACCACCGAAGTTCCTGCTTGGAGGCCCCTGAGCCCAAACTGAAGGGCGCCCTGGAGCTCGCAGGGACCGCGGGCTCCGCCGGTCGGAGCCTCTGAGGGTCTAGCGGTCCTTCCTTTTGAAGGGTTTTAACGGTTTCTTTGTGTGGCCAGGGTCTATACTGGTATGAACGGGGTGTTCTCGGGGTACTCTCGGGTTTTCTTGAAATATTTGCGTGGTCTTATCAGGGATTTTGCAAGGTTTACGGCGGAAGAGGAAGAGTGTTCCTGCATGCTCTGCATAATTGGGTTCAGGGTTTGGAGATGCTTTGGGCTTTGGGGCTAGCAGTAACCCTAATTCCAAGGCTTCTATTCTTTAAGGTTTAATGCTTAGACTGCAGGGCTGGCGGCTGGCGAGGCAGAGCTCAGGTATTTGGCAGTCGCGACTTCTGGTTCGCAGCAAGCCCCGAACCCTAAACTTCACCTATTCAAGGCACCCTACCTTTCTCAGGAAGTCTCTAAAAACCATAATGAGGAACCCTAAGCTCTACCCTAAACCGTGAACTGTGTACCCAAAGTAAGACCTCCTCAGTCACCAGTCCAAAGCCCCGAAGGTCATGCCTGTCCCCTGAACCCTCAAGCCCTGAACCCAAAACCCTGGATGCGTGAGAGCTTTGTTGGGCTCAAGATTCAGTTTCGTTGTGGGGGGAGCGGACCCCCACTCTTTCACAAGCTTTCCCGGGTTCCCCAAGCGTGTGGATTCGATTCAGTTGACGGTTTCGGGTTTAGGGGTCCTCGCTATAAACCTCCCATCGTCCCCATCTCGTTGCACTATTGTCCCCCCCGAACCCTTGTTCCATGCACAGCCCTTCCAAAGCCCTATAAAACCTTTCATAGAGCTCTCACAAACAGTCCTAGCTTAAGCACCGAAACCCTAAGTCCCCTAAAAACCCCAAAACACCCACAAAACCCCTAAACCCTCCTGAGGCCAGAGAGGTCAGGCCGGAGCCAAACCGAAGGAGGATGACTGCTACTTCCTCCTGGGCCTGTGGCGGCCTCGGGGCACTGCCCAAAACCCAAACACCCTAACCGCCCGAACACCTGAACCCCCTGAACCCCCTGAACAGCTGAACCCCATTTCCAAACCCCTGAAGCTTCAGCCCTAAATTCCCCCATGCACCCCGCGGTTTAGGTTTTGGGTTGAAAAAGCGGGCTTACCGCGAAAGGGATTTTTAGGGTTCAACCCGAAACTCCTGCCAAATCAAATCAAAAAACTGAGGCCCCCAAAACCTTGCTGTGGGTTGAGGGAGGGCCGACTTCATGCCGAGCTTTGGTGAACGACTTCACCTGTTTAGAGTTCTAGGGTTTAGGGTTCAGGGTTTAGGGGTCTTCAGGGTTCTAGGGTTTCGGGGTAAGGAGTCGGAACAAGTAGAAATGGTATCCCCTTATACGGTCCAATCCTTATATTCCAGGGGCAAAAAGCCCCCTACCACCCTGCTCTCATTATTCTGACCAAAATATAAGGCGTCGGCGTAGGGTTTCGGGATCAGGGCAGAGGATAGAGGGTTTTGGATTCAGGGGTTTAGGGTTTAGGGATTACGGTTCAGCCTTTTGCAGGTGACTCTGGGGTGCACGGATTGTGGAACCCTAAAACCCTAAACCCTGAACCTGAAGCCTTACACCCCAAAGAGCCGATTGTTTCGGGTTTCAGGATCATCGGCGGTTTGGGTCCGATGCATAGGTCAGCAAACACAGGTCTGAATAGGCACTATCTTTAGTCTTTGTGTAACCCATTTCCCAACGATCCTACTCTGGCTATCAAGGCCCTTGGACTTCAACTTCGAAAGCCTCATAAATCCCTGTATGAGACCGTCGTCTGATTTGTCAGGGTCAGTATGTTTCAGTCCTTCAGACCTTGAAACCCCCGTCATACCCTTGTACAGCCTTTGTTGCAGCCTCAGTCTACTTATAAAGGCCCGAAAAAAGTAAACCCTAAACCCAAAACCCTCAACCCTAAGGCCTTGATGTAGCGGACCTGGTTTGCAGTCATCAAAAAGGAGTTCAAAAAAACCCTAAGTCCTAAACCCTAAGCCCTAAACCCTAAATCTCAAATCCCAAACCCTAAGCCCTCACCCTTGTGATCGCTCAGCGGCCACTGTGAGGACGAAGTTCTCGTGGGCCATGGTTTGCGATATGTTGGCGCTAGCCAGCTCCTCAGCTTTGGGTTTAGGGTTTAGGGTTTAGGCTTTATCGTTTAGGGCTTAGGGCTTGCGGTTTAGGGCTTTGGGTTTAGGGTTTTGGGTTTAGGGTTTACAGTCCGGTATAGTATACTATGCTCACTAGAGGGAGTCTAAAGATCAGTCTTCGTAAGTATCCAGGCTTCTAAACTTGGTCGACGCGTGGGGCCAGTTGTATATTGATACAGATCCAGACTGCGACCACATCCCTGATCTAGCCTTCATATAGGGGCGTTGAATTGGAATGGGGGTTTGGGGGTATATCATGTTTACACTGAAGCAAGGAACGCCCGAAAGTAAATACCATTCCCAATTATTCACGCTGTACATGGTTTGGTAGTGACCCAGATGGGCCTTGAATCCAACGGGGCGCTCCTTAGCAGATTTGTTCGCAATCGACACAGAGAGCGATTCTAGTTCTAGGGTAGAAAAAGCCAAACATTGAGCCTGCGGACGCTAAGAAACTCATTAAGAAGCCCTGGGTCTTGACTTTGAATAGAGTTCTGTATATGAATCCTAATATGTTGGGGGTTATAACGCCAGGGTCTTTTAATCCGGTTCCTACACTAGGAGGAAAAGTCGCGCCGTACGGCTGGACTGCCTGAAACGGCCATTGGGGAGGGGCCCCAAACGGCAAAATTTGAAAGACAACAGCGTGTCCGACTTTAAAGCCTGTGCGGTTTCAGTTCTACACCTTGAAACCTAAATCACAAACTCTAAACCCTAAGCCCTACACCCTAAACCCCAAACCGCAAAGCCACAGACCCCGAAGCCGACCTTGTCACGCCCTCCACAACCTTAACCCCAAAACCCCTGCGAAGACTCAGGCCCCACACTTTATAACCTCAACCCGGAAACGTAAACCCTGTGGCCTCAACACAAAATCCTAAACCCTAAACTGAACCCGCCTGGAATTTTGAAAGCTGGTGTGCGAGATCCTCAACCCTCAGCCCAGATTTAGAGGACAATTCCCAGTTTTTATTGACTTCTTCAGACTGGTTTTACGAGAGAAAAGTACTGAGGTTGTCGTGCTTCTTTGCATTCCGCTGCTTTTGACATGCTCCAAGCGAAGGCGAAGACGTGGTTTGAGAGGGTTTGGAGATCGAGTGTTCGGGGCTGAGGGATGGACGGATGTTTGGTCCCAGGGTTTAGGGGTTTAGGGGTTTCGGGTTTAGGGCTTTAGGGTTTAGAGTCTAGGGCTTGAGGGTTTCGGGTTTAGGGGCTGGAGGGTCAGGCTGTAGGGGTCCAGGAAGCGATTCGCAAGCACAAAACCTAAACCCTTCTTACACAGCTCGTCTTCAGGGGAGGGTTTCAAATCAAGAGTTTGCAGTTGCGTGCTATTCTGCTATCGTGCTCCGGGTTGGCGAAGAATTTGACTGGGGCCCCTGGGTCGTCCTTGCAACAAGCGCACAGGAACGCAAAACGGGCCTGAGGGAGATGCTACTCTTGCTTTGTGGTCGGAGCTTTGTAGGGCTTTAGAAGGATCCCCTACTCCAAAAACGAAACCTGCAAGCCCACTACACCCTAACCCTAGGCGCCACATCCGTGAATCCAAAAAAGCCTTCCTCCACTCCCTAGTCTCCTCAAACCCAAACCGCAAACCCGATAAACCACTCGGTAGACAGGAACCCCTAAACCCCAAACCCGAGACATGGACCCGAAAGCCCAAAGCCCAAACCCTACCACCCCACCCCCCTACCCCACTACTTCCTTTAAGGAGCCCAAGCTATCGAAAGGAACCCAGGGGCTCCTATGTTCGACTTCGGCAAAGTCTGCGGCCCGGAGGACGGATCCTTCTCCTTCAAGGCTCGTTGAGTTCGGGGTAGGATGGGGGCCTTAATAATTGGAAAGGGTTCCTTTTTTTATACCAATACAGTACAATTCTAATAGGTGGGATAGGGGCCTTTATAATTAGACAGGGTTCCGTTTTTTTATAAACCTTGTATAATATACCCCCAAACCCTGTTGTAATTATTAAGGGCCCTATTTTAGAGAGGTTTAGACGATTCTTGGGCTCCGGTTCTATAAACATTGTATAATATACCCCCAAACCCTGTTGTGATTGTTAAGGGCCCTATTTTAGAGAGGTTTAGAGGAGTCTTGGGCTGTTAGGGGGTTTCAGGGGTTCAGGGAGGATAGGGGTTGAGGCCTTTAAGTGGGGACTAGGGTTCGGGTGTAGAGGGTGCAGCTTTCCAAAAAGGGGTACTCTAAGGGTTGCTCTGAGGGTAGGGCCGACGGGAAACTCCAAGGTAGTCTGGTTAAGGGATTTAATTTACGTAACCATAGTAAGGAAGCCATATGATTTGCTATAGATCCCTATTATGGTAATCTAAATTAAATCCCCCAACAAGAACCCAGTCAAGACTCTTTGGTTCCAAGCTGTAGGGCTCCAGGTTTAGGGGTTTGACATAGGCTTTGATAGGGGGTTGTTATAAGGGTGCTTCGGGGCTGATGTGAAGCGGCAGGGTTTGGTTTGGGCTCAGGGTTTAGGGTTCAGGGGTCTATGGTTCAAGATGGTCTCAGAGTTTGATTAGGGCAGGGTTAAGACTGGGTTGAGGGTTTCGCGTGTAGTTAAGAATGCTGCTGGGGTTCATGCGTTGAGGGGTTGAGGGATTTTGGGAGTTACGGGGTCTAAGGTCTAGGGTTTAGGGGTTTTATGTTGAGGCTTCAGGATTTAGAAGTCAAGATCGGTTCGCAGTTTAGGGGCCAGGGCTTGAGGGGTTCCGGGAAAGTCAGTTACTTGGAATGTAGGGCTTTAGGGTTTAGCAAGAAGGCCGTTCGGAGCCGGCTTGTATGCACTTTGCTTCCAGCAGAGGCTACTCGTACCCTCAGACAGATCCTAGAGCGTGGCAGAGGAGGTCGCTCTGAAGGGTCAGCTCGCGCAGCTTCTAGATCTCCGATACGGCTCCGCGAAGCAGGATCGCCGGCTCGCCATAGCCAGGTCAGGTGTTCCGGTGCACCGCGGAGTCCCTCGAGCACGAAACGTGTTGAAACTATGCAGAAAGAACTCACTGCCAAACACGGTGATGCGGCAGCTCATGTTACGTATCATGCTCCTTCCAGCATGGCCTAACCCCAACCCCAAATCACTAAGCCGCTCTCACCCACAAGATGCGCAACCCATTCGCATGCAATGGCAGCAGCCAAGACACTAAGCCCTGAAACGGTCTAAGCCACCCCTAAATGCTCCCGTCGCAGGGCGCCTTCGGACAGTGAGTGGCGCCTTTCGGTTTCACCTACCTCGAACAAAATCTCCGCTAAGGAGCCCTGACAAACCCTGACGCTTAAACCCACATTCTGGGTTCTGGTAGGATTTGGGAATACTTGGGACGAAAGGCAAGTGCGCTGTTGTTCGGGTATTTGCGAGGTCAAGCATTTCGAAGCACTCCGATGGTGGATCATTCGGGGCTTAAGGTTTGGATCAAAAGCCCTCAACCCTCAACCCCCAAAACCGCGTGACCTCAGCCCT
The DNA here is from genome assembly GCA_905221615.1 of Symbiodinium sp. CCMP2592. Classification (NCBI taxonomy): domain Eukaryota; class Dinophyceae; order Suessiales; family Symbiodiniaceae; genus Symbiodinium; species Symbiodinium sp. CCMP2592. The sequence goes on from CAJNDT010001458.1 coordinate 105,201, forward strand.
ACATCAGCTCCGACGGCGTTCGGCAGACGAGGAAGACTCGTGCTAAATGCTTCTTGACTCACGGGGCCATTGGTGATAGCGATTGTGCTGGCAGTTGCAGCAGCTTTGGTGTTTGGGTTGAGCATGGTTATCTGTGCTCACACTAGCAACATTGTGACCATCAGAGGCTTTGGGGCATCGGTTTCCCACAGGGAGCCTTGGTCCAGCTGGATGCCGGGAACGGGCACCCAGATCTTTAGGGTTTATAGGCTTTCGACACGGGATTTGTCCTGTCCGCTCCTCGTGTCGTTTTCTGTGAGTTGATCCCAAACCCTGAACTTTCAAAACCCCCCCACCCCAGGATTCAAATCCCGGCGCCGTCCGATTCAGGGCGCCCATGGTAATCCTTATGCAGATATCATACAGTATTCCCCCAAACCCACATCACGGTGCTGAATCTAAGGTTTAGGGTTTCGAGTTCTCGGGTCCTGCACGCCTTTTTGGACCAAGACAGGGAACGCCAATCGGTGCACCCAGCCCCTGCAGCGGGCAAGAATCCTTTCAACGAAGCTTTTGAGCCAGGCCACTTGGCTTACGGTTTGGGGTTGCAGGGTTTGGCTCTTGGGGCTTCGGGTTTAGGGTTTAGGATGTAGGGTTAGGCGGTTAGGGTTTGGGCTTCAGGGTCTAGGTCCAGGTTGTCGGCTCAAGGTTTGGATTTGGGCACTTGCCGCACATGTCAAGTACAGCCGGGGAGGCACAAACTGCTCTCACCCCGATCAAGATACTTGTAAGCCCGACTTGGGAAGGTTTGCTTAGTTACGGCTCCTGGCAGGCCCGCGATTACCTGTTTGGGGTTCAAAGGTTCAGGGTGACTTCTAGAGTTCACGGTGTTACCAAGGAGGGGGACGGTGGACTTAGTGCACGTATCCCACTTGGGCTACAAGCGTTCCCATTGAAACCCTAAGCTCTGCAAGCGTGAAGCACTGAAGCCTCCAACCCAACGAGCATTCACTCATTCAGTTCTTAAACCCTAAAGCCCCCAACGCCCGTCTGGTAGATGGCCATATCCTGAATTAAAGGCTTGAAGGGGTCCTTTATATCATATCCATGCTAGACTATATTATACCCCCGAAGCCGTAGTCAAACCATTAAGGCCCCGGCCCTGTGTTACTTCTCCCCTGATACTCATTCCAATGATGTGGTGGTCAGCAGCAACCGATGCTGATGCTCATCACATACAGGGGCTTACACAACGATATATATATATATATATATATATATATCATCGAGTATCCTCTGCCAGAAGCAGCGTGAGTAGCTGTACTACTCAGCACAGTCGCCTCGATCGGGCGTGGGGTTCTAGCTATCGTCTCCAAGCATCTGGAAGGCGCCCGAAGCCCCATCATACAATCCTTGTGCAATCCCTATAGAACGCTTCCATCGCCTGTATACATCATAGAATTCATGGATCCCCATTATTAAGGTCCAAGCACATTCCTAGCTTAAGAGGCTTTCTGTCGATTCTCGAAGGTCTGGCTGTTGCTCTTGATGCTAGCAAGACTCCAAAAGCGTGCCAGCCCGATGGTCCCAAACTGGGCCCCTGTCCCGAAGCATAATTTGATGTCGGTATATACTGTCGTGAAGATTGAAAATTTGAGAGGATTCGGTAAGTCTCTTCGAGGGCTTGAAGGGGCTTCATCTCGGCGACCAGAACAAGGAATGCATTCTCCTGTGATTTTTATTCTTACGTTCCCTTGGCCCAAGGCCCTTGAACGAAGCAGAGCTCGGAATGGCCTTCCGCATTGCCTTCGTCGCCTCCCTGGTGCCCGGCTCGGGAAGCTTCGGGTTCGGGTAGGGTTCAGGGTTTCTTAGGGTTTCGAGCTTAGGCTTGGGGTTGAGGGCACGGTGCCTCTGTTGGTTGTCTTTTCAGCACACAGTAATGTGCATGAAAGATGGATGAATATCACTGCCGAGTGCCGGGGCTCGCCTTGTAGTACTTGTGCACTACTCTTGTGGCACCCTTATAGTTTTAATGGGGATCCTTATTATAAGGACCCCACAATAAGGTACCCCTAATTTTCGGAAACTCCCTTATCGTATTCTTCTAGTACCCCTTATGGTAGGCCTCGGCTGGCCCTCGCCTTTAAACCCAACGGGTCCACCTGAAGCGTGCTGCTAGGGTTACTATCAGGGATACTATAAGGATTGCTACAAGGCTTACTTGGCACAAGAGCTACTGTAAGGCGTACTGTAAGGATTCTAGAGGGATTCAAGATTTGGGCTGCGATTGTCACAAGGCCCCTTCAGCAGCAATGATGACCGCAATAACGCGAGAGTGTGCGTGCTTGTGTTCTTCGCAGATTATCCGAAGCAGCTCAGCAGCCGTTGTCAAATGTCATGCATCAAAACACGCGGTATCAAGGGTAGCAGCAGGCATATTGTATGTCGCAGCTAGCAGGGGCTGTCAACCCCGATAGCTGCCATAGCTAGGACAACACATAGAAGATGATAGCGAAACAAGAAACCACGTCTCTCTTTCGGTCTCTCTTCCTCCCACTCCCGATGCCCCAACCCGAAAGTAGGGTACGGACACCTCTATGCAGCCTACGCAAGCATTGAAGCAAGTTTGTATGTGCGCATCCTATTGCTTGAACTCTTCTTGAATCCTACCCGAGCCAAAGCAGGCGGACCCCCAAAAACCCTGCACTCCAAATGTCCCAAAACAAAACCCTAGACGCCAAAGCATGGTGGGAAAAAAGGCGCCGGAGAACCAAGCTTATGGTTCAACCCCCTCTCAGAGGAGCCCTTAAAGGAACCTTAAACCCACAACCCCAAAAGCCTTCGGACCGTTGAAGGCCCTGGCCGCCGCAGAGTTTACCAGCCCTGTCGGGCACTCCAGATTCGGGCTTCGGGTATCTTGGGGTTTAGGGTTTAGGAGCTTAGGGTTGAAAGTTTAGGGTTTAGGAGTTTGGGGTTTAGGTCTAGGGTTTGGGGTGTCAGTTTTTCTGGGATTCGGCGGGCTTTCAATGTGCTTCATCTCGTTATGAGGGTTCTGTCAGGCTGGGGGCTTATGCCTGAGATGAGATAAGTCAAGAGCTTGGGGTCTCAAGCAGCCAAGTGGGTCTCCTCATCCTGTCCGTGGTTGGGAATTCCAAGGTGGTGAGGGCTCGGGGGTTCAGTGCTTTAGGGTGTTTGGGTTTTTATGCGAGTTTGAGGTCTTTTCGTTCACGGTGCGGCGTTTGAGCTTTCAAGACTTCCGAGACTCGTTGTCCGGCTGCAGATGAGGCTGCAGATATGCTGGGCGCAATCATACCGGGACAAAGCTGGAACCGAAGCCGTAAACGATCGACAGTTCCGAAAACTTTAACTTTATCGGCTCGCAGCTTTGGGAGTGCAAGCTTACCACCGGTTTCATAGGGAATCTGCTGAGCGTCCTTGTGGTTGAGGGGTTTTCGGCGGCAGAGCTCAGATTTGAGGCTCCTTCGAGCTTTGAATTATCAGCTCTTTGGCTGCTTCGCTCGTGTTTTTATGGTTCTGGCTCGAGCATCTGGGGTCGAAAGATGTATTCCCTGGTAGCATCAAACCCTAACCTCGAGCAGTCGGCGTTCCCTTTCATGTCTGTTCCTGTTCTGCTTTCGTGAGTTATTGAAACTCAAAGGCCCAGGCCCAAATGCTCAAATCAATGCCACTTAGGGCTCGGAGTCAATACAGACATGAGCCTTAACAGCATCCAGAAACCACCGTTTAGAGTTGAAAGTGCCTCATACCACGGGAAAGCACCCCTCACAGAGCCCTAAACCCTAAACCCCTGAACCTTCAACCTTAAACCCCTCCATGGCCTTGAGACTTCCAGCAGGTCGGCAAGGTGGTGTCCCTGCTGGGAGAGATTCAGGGAAAGATCGAAGAGGAGGGCAAGGCAGCTGCGATTCTGTTGCCTTAGTTCCCAATACCCAACCTTTAAACTTGTCTGGTTCATATAGTTTAGTAGTACTGGGAAAGTTTAACCATTTGTTTCTGTGGCTTATTGGGAAAGTAAGTTGCTTGGTTCTTCTTTTTCAGGGTTGCTTCCTTGATTGGAAGCATGCGCTGAGGGTTCTTGCGCCCTAAACCCCAAACCGTAAACCATAAACCCCAACCCTACACCCGAAACAGTTATTAAGACATAGAGTCGGCGCTTGGCCCCTGGGTGCAGGCCGAGGATGTGAAGATCGCTGAGTACAAGGCCATCTGCGAGAGGAGGCCGTGGGAGGTTTCCTTTTCCTTTAGCGGCTTTAGGGGTTTGGGGTTTACGATTCCTTTGTGGGCGTGGGCTGGGTTTCGGGTTGAGGAGATCGGGTTTAGGTTTGAGTTTACAGTTCCTTTGGGCTTAGGGTTATGGTTTAAGGTTTGGGCTTCGGATTCGGGTTTGGGCTTAGGGTTGAGGGTTTAGGGTTTAGGGCCTAGGAGTCAGGGTTTAGGGTTTAGGGCTTAGGGCTTGGGGTTTGAGGCTCAGAGTTAAAAGCACCTTCAGTCTCTGCAGCCCCACGCTCGAACTCCTAAAATTCCTAAAATTTCCTAAGCCCCAAATCCAATACTTGTACGCTCGTGCAAACATAGTTGAAACCGCGACGGCGATCACAAGCACCATGACCCGAAACCCCAAACAAAACCTAAACCTTCAAAACCTAAACCCTAAACCCTAAACCGCAATCTCCAGAAGCTGAATGAAGCCTTGATGTGATTCACACCTCATGTATGCCTTCATGGCGCCTTACATGGTTTTGGGTTTAGGTCTAGGGTGTCGCGTTCAGGGCAAGTTCGAGTAGTAGGAAGCCCTGTAGCGCTTCAGAACAACAGAAGCACCGGTTTAGGGTTTAGGGTTCCAACAGCCACAATAAACGCTGCATCGCCAGGAGCTCGGAACCCAAAACCCCAGATGCCCTCAGCCCAAGCCCGAAAAGGCTCAAAGCCTTAAACGCCTTAAGAGCCATAGCAGCAATAAAAGCCCGAAGCCCTAAGTCCAGAAAAGCTTTGAACTTTCAACGCTTAATTGGTACAGCTCAGACAGCTTTGAGCACCTATTAAACGCATTGCAAGCCTTAAAACCGTAACCTCATGAACCCTAAGCGCCTGATTGAAACAGCTCAGGGACAAGTTTGAACACCCTGTAAGCTCTCTAAAGCCTTGAAAAAACTAAAACCCTAAACCCCTAAGCCCCTAAACCCTAAACCCTAAATTGACACCTCACGAACCTCCATCTTCCACAGCCCGGAAAATGGAGAAACGCCAGGAAGTCGGACCTTGGGTATCAGGCGGCTGTCCTTTTTGGTGGTTTAGGGTTGAGGGTTTAGGGTTTAGGTTAAAGGGTGAGAGTTGCAGGTTTTAAAAATCTGGGGCTTCAGTCGCGTCGTCGCGTTGTTTACGGCTTTGCGGCTTTTGGGGTTAAAGGGCTGCGGACTTGCAGCGTAGGCGCAGTCTGGGTTTTCGGGGCCTAGTTTGTTTAGACTGCCCATGCTTTCGCCGTTTTTTGGGCAAAAAAGTTGCTTACTAATGTCTGGGTTTTGGGGATATTGGGTTTAGGGTTTTTAGGGCATAGGGGGTTAGGGGTTCAGGGGGTTCAGTCGGACTAAACCCTAAACCCTAAACGCTAAACCCCAAACCCCTAAACCCTGCAACTGCAGCGTGTCCTTGGTGCCGGCCCGAAAGATTTTCCCCGATGGAGCCGAAGTGGCTGGAGACAGCTTTGCCAGCTGCGCTAACGATGCTTATGACTAGTGCAGGGTTTAGCCTTTAGGGTATAGGGTTTGGTATTGACATACGAGCAATAGTAGCAAGTACCCAGTACAACTATACTGATACTACGTATCACAATAACCTTGACGGGAATCGGTAATTGTCGTGCAAAGAAGCTCATGATCATAGTAGCAGCAGGCCTGTCGTAATCATGATCGCGCGTTTCTTGGCGTGAGCCAAGCCGCTTCCGTCGGCTGCGAATACCTGCCATTTTCTGGTGAACCCTGAACCTCAAACCCGAAATCACATAACGGCAGGACCGTCTTTTTGTAGTGTTTGGGGCTACAGGTTGAGCCAAAGCCCTTGTCGAAGCAGAATACTTGCGTCCGAACCTTGGAATAGACCCTCAAACCGCATCGGAGGGCTCCGACCCGAAATCCTAAACCGGACATTGCCAGGACACCTAAGGTACCATTGATAGAGATCTTATGGCGAGTTGAGGTAGTTTTGGGGGGCGGTCTAAACCTTGGAGCTCAATTCCCAAACCCCTCAAGCCCCAACCCTAAGCCGCCCTCTCCCCACACCCTAAGATACCCGATATCCCTTAAATCTCCTAAACCCCCTATCCCCTAAACCCCTAAATCCTCCAAACCCTCAAATCCCATCCTCACACCCACAAATTCCCTAAATGCCCTTAAATCCCCTACAATCCCATCCCAAAGCCCTAAATCCCACAAAGCCTCAAGCCCCGCACCAACGCGCTCAGATCAAGACGGCGAAGTCCGACATCGAGGAGCTGAGCCCCTGAACCCCTAAAATTTCTACAGCCCTTTCCCCTAAACCCTAACCCCTAAACCCCTAACCCCTAAACTCTAAACCCTAAAGCCAAAACCCTACAGCCCTAACCCCTAAACCCTAAACCCTAAACCCTAGACGTTGAGGAGATGAGCGCTCGCAGCAGCAAGGCGCAAAGCAAGGCTGAGGCCGGGTGCGCCGGTGCGCGGGTTGAGGGTTGAGGGTTTAGGGGTTGGGGATCAAGGTTTAGTGCTGTAGGGGTTTAGGGTTTAGGGTTTGGCGGTTTTGGGTTTTAGGGTTTGGGGGTTCAGGAGTTGTAAGGTTCAGCGTTTAAGGATTTAGGGCTTGAGGCTTAGGGTTCGGGGGGTTTAGTTTTGGGGGTTATAGGGTGTAGGGTTTCGGTGTAGGACCTTGATAGATCCAGTTTACACTCAGAGTTTAAGGGTTTAAGGTCCAAGGTTGAGGGGTTAGGACTCTAGAAAAATTGTCGCGATGGGGATCCCGATATCCCACAGAAAAAATCACGGGGGATTAGGGTTTAGGGTTTAGGAACTGATGCTAAGTTTCGTAATCGGGATTTGTAGTGAATGACCTGGTCTCGCGATCATTGGAATTTCGCATGAGTTCGTTAATTAGCAAGAACCCATCATTTTAATGTTGTTTCTACAGTGGTTCTATGCTATGTGCTTTTCTAAGGCTTAGGTGAAGGGTTTATGGGGTTTAGGGTTTACAAGCTAAAATGTTACGGTTTAGGGGTTAACCTTTAGGGTTTAGGAGAGATTTGAGCACAAATGTTTTAAAGGTTTCTTACTGCTTTCTCAAGGGTTCCCGATAAGGGATTCTCTAGTCATCATGTTTGACTTACGGGTTGTTCAATAGGGGGCTTTGTTTTCGTTTCGTAGGTTGCCCTGCTTGTCTCTGGGGTCATTGAAAGACCAGGCATTTGTTTTGTTTTGTTTGAAGGGGTGTTTCAGGGTTTCATAGGTTGTTAGTATGGGGTTGTTTTTTGGAACAGGCCTTTATGCTTTGTCGGGTTTTTGGATTTAGGTTGGGGGTTTGGAATACGTCAAGGTTTAGAGTGCAGGGTGTAATTCGGGTTTGAGGTGTTCGGGTGGGTATGTAAAGACAGGGATTACGTGAAGATACCTGCAGGGATCCCATGACGAGAGGATTATTTTCGGCATTTGAGGTTCGGGATTGGGGTTCAAGGTGGCCCCAAGCACATTCAACCTGTAAAGCAGGTTCTGTACGGATTGTGCAGAGGTGATGGATCCCTAAATCTGAGAGTTTTGCGGTTCTAGCCACGATGATCGTTTAGGGTTTGTACGTGGTCTTAAACAATACGGCAATATGAGTCAATATGAGTCCTTATTGCATCAGGCTACGCCCAAAGCCATCCTTACTACTTAAACCCCAAAACCCCAATCCCTCAGTTCTCAGACCCCTCCAATCCCTACAGTTACAACCCACCCTTTCCGACTGTACCAGGTAGCGGCCTCCACGATTGGAGAGACCCAGGTGCGGACAAAGACTGAGCTTTGAGGCTTAGGGGTGTAACATTTCTACCAGTACCAGGACCATGCAACTACAGGGTCATCATACATACCCTTCGATTATGTTGGGTTCGCGGCTACAGGCAAGAGTTGGGGCAGTTGAGGGTGTTCGGAAGCTGTAACCAGACCCTGCGCCCTCAAAAAGACACTGACTTCGTCCAGTTGAAGGATATTCCTCTGCCCCAACAGCTGTCTTCTAGGCTCCGTAGTCTCAAACCCCGAAAAGCACTGCAACCCCTAAACCCTAAACCTCCGCCCCCCTCGGAGTTTCGGGAGTTGAAGGAAATGTGGGACGCTCACGACCAGAATCCAAGGAAGTCATGAGAAGGTACGTCTCAATGTCTGAACCCCCCCGACGGAAATCTCAAAAGTGTATAAACCATAAATCCCTAGCCATTGTAGTAGGGAGCCTGAATAAGGGAGCCTGAGTTTACCTTGATTTCTAAACCATCCTTGTGACAAGGAGCGATAAATGAGCCACCCCTAATTGTCTGCCCCCTCCAAACCCTGTGTCAAAGCCCCGCCGGCAATACTGTCCTTTATAGGGCCCTACAAAACTCTTGCACAACCCCAATAAATCACGGGTTTTCCATAGAACTTCTATACGACGAACTCGCACAACCGCCCCATCCCTTGTAAAGCTTGACTCCCCAACCTTAAAGACTCTATTCAAAAGCTCCCACAAAACCCCGAAAAAGCCGTGATAGATCTTTCTAACACACATCCTGAGGCGCCCAATGAACCCGTATCAAAAAAGCGAAGAACACCGTGAAATCTTCGTCGCAGGAGAGCCTGGCCGGCAACGAGGCAGACCTCAAGGCCCTCGGGAGAAAAACATCGGCGTTCTGCTGGGCGAAAGAGGGACGGGTCAAAAAAGGGTTCTAGAATGGTGTTGTAAGGGTTCAGCATGAGTTCCACAAGGGTCTTATAAGCTCTTGCAGCGAATATCTCGATTGTAAAGCAGGGTCTTTAACGGGCTTCCTCTCGACGGGTTGTCATAGCGGCTTTTGTCTATACGGCTGGAATAGGGTTTTCGACCTTATAGTTTGTCCCCCCTGGTATCGGGCTTTCTTAACCTCCGGGGTCGCTTGAAGAACTTGAATTAGGGCCCCTTAGCTTACCGCCGCTGCATATCGTGTATACATAGCAGATCATATCAGTATATGTATATGTATATGTATATGTATGTGTATGTGTATGTGTATATGTATATGTATATGTATATGTATATGTATATGTATATGTATATGTATATGTATATGTATATGTATGTGTATATGTATATGTATATGTACATGTATATGTATATGTATATGTACATGTATATGTACATGTACATGTACATGTATATGTATATGTATATGTATATGCATATGTATATGTATATGTATGTGTATATGTATATGTATATGTATATGTATATGTACATGTATATGTATATGTATATGTATGTGTATGTGTATGTGTATGTGTATGTGTATGTGTGCATGTGTATACGTGTATATGTGTATATGTGTATATGTGTATACGTGTAGATGTATGTATGTATGTACGTATGTATGTATGTATGTATGCACGTATATATATATATATATACACATGTATATATGTCGCATACAAGTATCTTTGTGTATATATGTATATATATATATGTACACACATGTGTGCACTTATATATGTATATACACGCACACACTTACACACATACACTTCTGTCCTAAGCTGTTTCCTCATGGCAGCTCTATGCGTATGGTACGGAGCCCTAAACCCTAAACCCCGAAGCCTGCAACCCGAAACAGCTGAAGCCGAAAGGCCTGACGCCGGGAGTCCTCGACTCCAGGGTATGGGTTTAGGGGTTTCGTTTTGGAAGTTTAGGGGGTTTAGGGGTTAGGGTTTTTAAAATTCGGGCTTCGGGGCTTAGGGTTTAAAAGGTTGTGGTTTAGGGTTAGTTTAGGGGTTAAAAGTTTAGGGTTTATGGGTTTGGGGTGTTCAGGCTGCCTTGGCAGGTGTATGTTGTCAGCATGTGCAGACTCCCAACGCCTGCTTCCCATGCCTTGAACCCTAAATCACAAGTTAAACCCTAAACCGACCCTAAACCTCGAACTCCAGCCCCGAATTCCTGCCTGAAGTCCGAGAAAGATCTCTACGGGCAGCATCCTGATAGCGAAACCTCTGGATCTGTAACCGCACAGGAGCAGGACCCACATTGCGAGTACTAGTGCTGGTGTTAGTAGTAGTAGAAAAGAACTCGAGGTTCCTCTTAATCGGTTTCTTGCATTATGCATGTCTCAAGGCGGCCACAGAGGTGCGCCAGAAGGAGAGCGTGGCGCCTGCCTCAGCTGTCATGCTTCTAAGGGTTCAGGGTTTGGGGTTTGAGGGTTTTTGGGTCTATGGGTTTCAGGCGTGGGGTTTAGTGTTAAGGTTCGGTTGCCTAAGTTCCAAGCACTAGACCCTGCCTTATGGATGGAAGAAGTGCCCTGAACAAAGCAGAATGCCTTGGGCGGTTGTTTTTACAACAAATGTGATGAACGAATCCCTCCCGATTTTAGGGGTTATAGTAGGGATCCGAATGTCAAAACCCTTCCCCTGGGGCTTCACACATCAGGGGTTTGCATCATTCAGGGCCCACTTTCTGGGGCTGTAACCCTGAACCCTAAACCCTGAATCCCAGGTTAGGGCCGAGCGGGAATTTGCTTTGTATTACTCCCTAGAGCCCAAAGCCGTCGCGGAAAGGATTTCCGAAGCGCCGAGAACGAGCTTTTGGATGTTGGGATCCCAGGTCGTTCTTGTGGCTTTCCAGTGGCTTTTTTTGGGGAAGTGGGGCTTAGGTTTTAGTGGACGCCAAAAGTACATTATGTAGAATACTGGCCCAGGTGTTTGCTGCATGATTTGCTTCCTTTTTGGGGTTGAGGTTCCGGGGTTTAGGGTTTAAGGAATCTTTGTCAATCGGGGTCGAACTACAGAACCCTAACTACACCGCCCCCTTCCCAAAGGACGAGATCCTAAAACCACAGAGCGATTCCGTACCTCTGTGCTTCTTCAGCTGGTTTGAGTGGTTGCGGGTGGGGTGGGGGGGGGGGAGGGGGGCATGAGGTTGCGACTTATTTCCACGGTTCGACCATTGGGACTGAACGCCCCAAACCCCAAACCGGAAAGTTAGGATTAAATCTCAGGGCGCAGAGTTTGTGGCCCAGACGGGTTGTTTAAGGAGTTCTTGTCAGGCTTTCATAAGGGGTTCTATATTTAAGGTTCAGGACTTATTTAAGGTTCAAGTTTCGGATTCAGGTTTCATGTTCAGGATTCACGGTGTCGGGCCGACGGTTTAGGTCTGCCAGAGGGTTCAGCAAGGTTTCAGAACAGTTGGCAAGCCTCGCCCCCAAAACCCAACGCCCATGTTCCCGATCTATGCCTATGACCCTGGAACCCGAACTCTGCAACCCAAACCCCCAGGCCAGAAATAGGGGCCTTCATAGATAGTGAAGGAGCTTCCTGCTCAAGGCCACTCTGAACTAGATCTCTGACTCTAAGCTTGCCAACGCTCTAGTTGGAGAAGGCTTTTCATAAAGCTTCGCGTGCTTCAACAGCCAATGTTGTCTTTAGGGCTACGACTTGGATTAACTCATATCCCGTAAGGCAACGCATGGTTTCGGGTTACTTAAGGCTCCAAGCCTGTATTGTTCGGGGTCCAGGTTTTTGGCGTTCAGGGCTTGGGGTAGGAGTCCCTTTCTGTTAAAAGACTGGGGGCCTGGGTGGGTTTACGACTTGGGGTCCGGCATCGACCTGGCCCCTAAAATTCCCAAAACCTAAAGCCCAGAATGCTAAAGCCCTACAGCCCTACAGCCCCGAAGCCGTGCAGTCTTGGAGCCCTACAGCCCCAAAGGCCAAAACCCTACAACCTTTCTTAAAGCCACCCCAGCAACAGAAGCGCTGGGCCCGGAACGCCTTCATCCCTCCCCTCCCCTTCCCGCAACAACAGCTGCAACCAAAACTCCGGCAGCCGCATGAGGAACCCACTTCAAGTCTCCCAGCCCAAAATCACTACCCCATAAAGGGACCCTAGTGCAGAACCCTACACTACCCTTAAAGGGGGACCTCATGATAGAACCCTCTAGTGCGATTAAGGGCTCCACGAACACAACCGTGGAATCGGATAGAATCCTCCGAGGTCAACTCGGCCCTCGAGCGAGCAATGTCTGCTTTGGAGAAGGAGAGGGCACCTTCCGGGAGTTTAGGGTTCAGGGCTTGGGGTTGAAGTTTAGGGTTTTAGGGTTCTAGGGTTTTAGGGTTTTAGGGTTTTAGGGTTCTAGGGTTAAGGGTTTGGGGTTTGGCGTTGAGGGCGGCTTGGCTTTTGTTCCTTCAGTTTGGAACCATCAGGGCTTTTGCCGGCTCGGGTCTCAGGTTGCGCGGTTTTGGGGTTCAGGGGTTTGGAACTCTCCAGCCCAAATCTTGCAATTCTGGAAGCCTCGGAACTCAGGCCAGTGGGGGATTGCCCTGGTCAAGGTTTTCCAAGGGTCTGTAGGTATTTTACCAAAGTATGGGTTCGATATTTTGGGCTTAAGGTTTAGGGTTGGGGGTTTACGAGGGCTCGGGTCGAGGGTTGCCGTATCGACAAGTCGTTTCCTAAGCCCGCTGCTCCGCCGTTTTGTCAACTCTGCTCTTTGCTTGAGGTTACTTGTCAACTACATGCCTTACTGCGTGCTTATGATGCCAGTTCTTGCCTGTTGATCCTTTCAACCCACCGTGAACCCTAAGCTCCAATGCCTGAAACCTCGACCGCGATTTCTGCACAGAGAACGCGAAACCTGGCAGGTCTAGGGGGTCCTTATGGCATTATGGCAATCTCAAGCATGTTTGCCGTCAGGAGGAGAAGAAAGGAAGCCATATGCCCAGCAGTGTTCCATCAGCAAGCCCTCCAAGCCCTTAACAGCTCCTGAAACCCTGAACCCTAAACCCTAAAACTCAGCTCTCGGAGTTTTCTCCGGGATGCTGGGCCCAAGCTCTAGCCCCGCTGAAGTGGAGATCCGAAACCCTACACCGGAAACGCGGGAGACTAGAGCCTAAAGCACCAAACTCCGCTCACTCAGTGCGAGGCCATGCTAAACCCTGGGCCTAAACTCTAAGCTCTAAGCGCGGCCGTCTTGTGAATTCACATGCCTGCGATATCTCTAGCTACAAGGGTTATCGGATATTGTTTTTGCACTTCCATGCCCCGGCCCTAGATAATTACCAATACTATTTTAGGGGGTTCCTTATTAGAAACATAGTATACTGAGCCCTAAAACCCTATTTTAATAATTAAGGCCCCCATAGAACGCAGAGCCAATTAAACAAACAGCGAACCGCGAACTCTGATGAGCTTTGTCGCTGTTCTGTACCAGAAGCAAAGCACTGACTTCGGATTGCTTTTGGATTTGCAAGGGGTTTTATAGAGGTGTGGTGCTCATGAGGCTTTTTTGGGTCTGTACGGGGCTTCGCAGGGGCCTGCTTCAGGCGGAATATACTTCCGTTCGGTTCCTTAATGGATGCAGAGAGTATGTTCTTGAGGCTTCTGTCTTTCACCGCTAAGCCCGGTGCTTCCAAGCCAAGTTCTGCGACTCCAAGCCCAACACCAGAGCTGAAGACTCGTAGAACCTCGAGTCCCGAGAACCCCAAGGCTGTGGGCCAGAAGCCGAGAGCCCTCAACTCGAAATCATTCACGCCCTAGTCAAAAGTTCCTTAAGAATTTTTTGGTAGTCTCGAAGCCGTCAAAACCCTGATCTGCTTGTTCAGGCCCACACCCCCAACCGTAACGCTAGATCCTAATCCTGACCCGAAGCCGCTGCACCCTCATCCTTGTAGGAGAACTGTACTACAGCTTCGCCTTATCCTACCAAGGTGCCTTGGTGCAGGTGAAGGGCGTGGGGCGCCCGGACGTTCGCGAATTTCGGGAAGCTTCGGCGTCCGTGGGCCTGAAAGCACCCTCTGCTCATGTTAGTGTTTGGGTTTAGGGTTTAGGGTCTAGGTTTACCGGTTCTACATAGGCTCTCTCGGGGTGGGATTGCAGGTGTAGGGTTTCGTAGTTTCGGGGTTGTGGTAGACCCTAAATTCCAAAGGCAACATAGAAGCCTTGACACCTGAACCTCTAGACTTGCAACCCTAGACCCTAAAAGCCTTCTATATAGATTATTATATAGACCCTAAACCCTTCAAGGGGCCCTAGACCTCTGGTAAACCCTTCAAGGGACAGCAAAGCCCTGCATAGCCTCGTGGAGGGACCCGGAACGCCAGACTGTATCAACCCTTTCAAGGGGCCCGGACCTCTAAACCCTACGTAACCCTTAAGCCCAAGGGGTCCGACAAAGAACCGTACTAAAGCCGATCTTTCAAGGGATCCGAAGCTTAACCCTAAACTCCAAACTTGCGACTGAACCCGAAACCCTACAGAACCGGTTCTTAGGCAGGACCCCACACTGAGACGCATCTCTCGCGACTTGTCCCATCCAAGAGTGACCCAGGCCCCTGGCCTCCTAAAGGCGGTTCAGGCCACGGAGATTTTTGTTTTTGTGTTTTGTAGGGTTCAGGGCTGAGGGTTTAGGTGGAGGCGAGTTGGGGTTTAGGGTTTAGGGGAGTTTGGGGTCGGTTTTTTGTTTCTTAGTGTGTGGTTTCTGTGATAGTCTTCTACTCTACTCTGTATACAAATTTGTGCGTTGGTCTCATTATTACTGATTGTTACGGTTGTGTTAAAGCTTGAGTGACCTGGGGGGTTGTGTTGTGGTTAAGAGTTGGGGCAGCAGCTTCCTGATGGTGTGAAAGGTTTCTCCTGGCTTCGGGCTACATGCATAAAGGTTTGACCTAGTTGGGCTGTTCAAATGGGCTCTGGTTGGGACTTTCCCGGGGTAATGTAGCTGTAGATACCCCGAAAGCCTAAACCCTCAACTCTAAACCCCCAGCTCCAAACCCTATACTACTCCCCATGTTCGAAGGGTTCACGGCTTGTTTTGCCGTCTTTTGGGTTCCAGGATGTAGGGCACCAGCATGAGGCCTTGCTTATCAGAAAAGGGTTCGGGGGCTACAACAGTATGATTCTGTCGGGAAGTGAAGGACCTACTATTTCGACATGTGCGCAGTATGCTTCATAATCATTTGTCCTTCAAGGTTGCGTTTTTGGTTCCATCTGCACCAGTCAAGCCCCGAACGCTTCATCCTGCAGCCCTTCAGCGGTTTAGGGTTTAGGGGCAGCGCTACAGCGACACATTTTTGCAGCCTCAATCTCGAGTGTGCCGGCCCACCCAATCCATCTAGGGCTTAAGAGTTTAATTTGGGTTTCGAGTTTAAGAGCTTAGGTTCCTTACGGTTGTTGAGCATGTCCCGGTGTAGCAGATGGTGCTCAAGCTAAGGATTCGGGCCTTAGAGTCTAAGGTTGAGGAGTCAGGGTGTAGTTTATAGGGTTTAGGACCCAGGGTTTAGTCGAATCTGCAGGATTGCTGAGCTTCGGGCTTTCGGGCTACAGGGTTGAAGCATGTTGAAGCTGGGAATGCTTTGTCATGTGTGCGCGGGATGATGCGTTGAAGATCTTGCTACAAGATCTGACACGGTCCTGAGCCCTAAACTCTAAGCTCATCACGACCAAATCAATACTAAGACCTCCTTCCTCTACCGTATGCAACTATGCTGTGACGTACCTCAAAAACCTATTCCAATGTGACAATGGTGTCTATGCGAACTGTTAGAGTAATCCCGTTTAGCAACCCGTTAAGCAACCCTCGTATTGCTGTAGCCGTTATAGAAATTCAAAACTCAAACTTTATGGATCGAGGCATCTTTATAACCCTAAACCTTAAACCCCAACAGAGAGTAGTACGGCACACTTATAAGAGGACCCTAAACGGGACCCTAGTTTAGAGGACTACCCTGGTAAGAACCCTCAGCCCAGCCTGAGCAGGCTATGATGGACGCTTCGATGATTGGCCACGAGGTGCCCGGCTTTTCGGAGTTCAGTATTCCTGCAGGGGTTCCTTCTTGGGGTCCCTGTTTGAGTTCCTTGGTAAGGCTCCTTTCCATGAGGGAGGGCTGTAGGCTTTAGGGTTTAGGAAGTCTGGGGTTTAGGGTTAACGGTTAGCTCAGGGTTCCTTGGGGGGTTTTGTTACTGGTTCCTCGTGAGCCGTTCCTTTCCTCTGCAGGTTCCTTGTCAAGGAGGATTCCTTAAAGATTCCTTTCAGGGCTCCTTGTTAAGGGTTCCTGACAGGGTTCCGTTAAGGATTCCTATAAGGGCTCCTTTAATGCTTCCTTGTTCAGGGTTTCTTTAAAAGTTCCCTGTTAAGGGGTCTTGTAAGGGGTGCCTTAAAGGGTTCCTTGTTGAGAGTTCCCTGCTAAGGGTTCCTTTGAGGGTTCTTTTGAGGGTGCCTTGTTTGAGGGGCTTCGTTTCAGAGTTCTTTGTTCAGGGTCCTTATATGGCTTCGTGTGCGGGAATAGGGTGTCAACATGCAGGCCCGAATGAATACGAATATCAATGCTTCTAGGGTCCTTCAAAATAAGCATAGCGCAACATACCCCAAGTCCCTAGTCTAATGATGAAGGCCCCTGTATTCCCCAACACTTGACTCGAAAGCAAAACTCCACAGCCCCAACCCCCAACCCGCAAACTCTAACATGATTTTGAGGTGTCTATACGGGCCATGAACAAAATATATAATTGCAGGGTTTCAGTAGGATTCCTTTCATGGCTGCCACAAGGCTTTCTATGAAGGTCTAGTACAGGGGCGCCAGGCTTTTTCCCATGATTGCGGAATAAGATTGCAAGTTTACCCAGACCACTATCATGTAGGTTCAGTGCTTATGGCCTATGTGGTGTCAAACTAGATTTAGGGTTTGAGGGCATTATACTGGGTTTCGGGTTGGGGGCTTGGAACCCCCAACCCAAAACCATGAACCCAAAGCCGAGTCCCATCAAGCCTGGCGTGAACATAGGGGTCGGAATAGCGACCAACATGATTCGTCAGAGTTCTTGGATAGAGTCATTGCATAATATTCCCCACCCTTCCAACTATTGAGGCCCCTATACTAGGGCGGCCTGTTGCCTGCTAGTGGCATGGCAGTTTCGGAGCCTTGAGCTCGAGAATGTAGGATAAGATAGGGGGATGAGCAGTGCTGTTCTTTAGGGCTCCTACTATGATTCTACCACAATGTACCCCACAGCCTACAAGTATGACAACATAGTAAAGTGTCGCTGTTGTACTCAACCATCATAGCATCGCCATGCAGTCTCTACAGAATTAGTTTGGGGCTTAGGGTTTTAAGTTTAGGGTTTTGGGCTTAGGGTTTAAAGTTTAGGGTCTTGGGCTTGGGGTTTAGGGTTTAAGGTTTCGGGTTCGGTGGTTCTTCGTGCAGAAACGCAAAACCCTAAACCCCAGACCCAGGTTTCGGGGTTTGAGGTGCGTGTCTTTGGGCTTGCGGCCCAGAGCCCTGCGCCTGCATACCTCAGAGCCTTTGTGCCCAACGCCCGAAATCTTCACAGTACAGTTGCACATAATCCTTAGCGTTCCTTACATCCTTACAAAGAGTCTACAATAAGATAGCCTCCAAGCCTTATTCTAAAGTATTCAAGACCTCACATTGCTTTGAGCTCAAAGCCTAAAGCCCCGTTTGAAGGATGCTGCAACGCTGACCAACCTTCTGCAGAACCAGGCGGATTGAAGCACCAGCACGGGCTTTTGGGTATAGGGTTCTTGAGTAATCTTTACACCCTTCACCCATCTACGCCTTTATGGCAAGTAAAGCCTATTCGACCTAGTCGTCCCAAGCTAAATGTAAATGGTTGCGAGCGGACAGTGTTTTGATCGAGTCGTCTATCTCGTGACGAGTTGCTCACGGCAGACCACATTTTGCTGCAAGAGAAAACGCAAGCCCATGTCGGATTCAACAAGGATCGTTTCGACGAGGTCTGCAACAGCTTAGGGCACCCTGACGATGTCTGCACATCCAAGATCATCAATTTTGGAATGCCGTTAATCGTGAGCTTGCAGCCTTAACCATCGCTTCGCCGCTTGGCCAGCTCGCTTTTGGTTTGTTGTCTCCCATGCGGTTCGTATAGACAAACGCTACAGCAATATTGCACAACATCCTTGCAAGTCGTTTATGGTTGGTACAAGATCCTTGGGAGCAACAGTGAAAACTTCATCCAATCGCTACAGAAGCCATAGAAGCGTCGTGTTAAGCATGTACAGTGGCCACAGGAGCTCAGAACCGGTTTTCTATAAAGACGCCACCCCTATATCTTGAACCCCTAAACCCTCAACCCGTATATCCTAAACCCCATAGACCCTAATCCCCTAAACCCTAAACCCCGAAACCCTCCCGTTGAAGCCTCTTCGCCGGAAGGACTCCGAGTTGCAAGCTCCGGCTCCTGCGGTACGCGCCTGAAGACACGCAGGGCGAGTTCAGAGTCGCCATTCTGTAAAGAGTTTAGGGTTTAGGTTTTGATTCGGGCTTAGAGTTTTTAGGGGGTTTTGGGGCCTAGGGCTGATTTAGGTTGCTTCAGGTTTAAGGTTTTGGGGTGCCAGGGTGTGGGCTTTGGTGAGTTTGGTGTGTGTTCCATTCTGACTGCTGTGTTGGGTTTTGGGGTTTTGGTGTCGGGTTTAGGGTTTGGGTAGAAGCTTATGGCTTTTCACAGTGTGGGAGCCTGGAGTTTGGGGCTTTGGGCCTGCCTTTAACCACAACTCACGGGTTGCTCTACTGCTCAGTTCTCGTGACACACATGTGCTGCTCTTGCTGAAACGTGCCTTGCCAATATCGGGGTCTGACTAGTCTAGCCCCCTCTTTGGACCCCCCAACAGACTGTACAGTGTCTGCCTCAATCTCATCATCCGACTCCTACAATCCTACAACATCAACAACAACAGCGTACTACTACTACTACCACCACCACCACCACGACTACTACTACTACTACCACTACTACTACCACTACTACTACTACTACCACCACCACCACTACTGCTGCTGCTGCTGCGATTACTTCTCCCACTACTACCACGATGACGACAACGACGACGACTACTACTACGACTACGACTACTGCTACCACTACCACTACCACTACTACTACTACTACTACTACTGCTACTACTACTACTACTACTACTACTACTACTACTACTACTGCTACTGCTACTGCTACTGCTACTGCTACTGCTACTGCTACTGCTACTGCTACTGCTACTGCCCCTACCCCTACCCCTACGGCTACGGCTACGGCTACGGCTACGGCTACGGCTACGGCTACGGCTACGGCTACGGCTACTGCTACCGCTACTGCTACTGCTACTGCTACTGCTACTGCTACTGCTACTGCTACTACTACTGCTAGCAGTAACGGCAACAAAAACTACTGCAGCTACTACGCTCTCACTGCGCCGCTACTGGTGCTGCTGCTATTGCTTCTCGCAGCGAACTTTTCCCTAAACCCTAAACCCTTGGAAGGTCTACAAGAGCAAGAGACGCCTGACTGCAGAGCTTGGCTCGAAGGGTTGACAACATCATATCCAAGCTGAAGCCCTGATGGCCTTGATGTAGAGAATACGGTTTTGGGGTATTTTGCCACACTTCTAAGAAGGAGCCCTCATGCCTGATGATTTGATTCTTCTGCGTTTTGCCCAGCCCCAAGCCCCTAAACTCTTTTGGGGGCTCAGGGTTTACGGCCGCCCCAGGGTTTGCAGAGCCCAGCACCAAATCAAAAAACCCTTAGGCCCCATGCCCGAACCCCAAAAGCCTTAAGCCCTAAGCTAAACCATAAGACAGAACAGGGGGCGCCCAAAACAGCAAAGCCCAACAAAAACCTAAGCCCTGAACTCTGAAAAAAGCTGCAATGCGCGCTGCGACATAGCTCGCAGGGCATCCTCAAGAAAAGCCCTAAGCTCTAAAACTAAAAACCCTGAGCCCTAACCCTAAACCCTAAGATAGACCAGGGGCCCTCAAAACAAAGGCAGAACCCAGGAGTCCCCAAACCGTCAACCCAATTCCTAAACGGGTGGTTGTCAAAGTTATGGGCCCCTTTTTGGGTACCCTAAATATTAGGTGCCGTACTTCAATAAGGACCCAAGAAGGGACCCTAATTTTGACGACGACCCAAATAGAGCTCTAAGATGCCCCAAGCCTCCTCAAAAGCAAAGCCGTAATCTCCGAAACGTTCCTTATAGGGTTGCTTTGAGGGTTTTATTGGGCTTCTGAGGTTTAAGTTTAAGGTTTGGGATTGGGGGTTTTATGGTTGCTTTCAGGGTTCCATTGGACTGTGAGGGATTTAGGGTTTTAGGGTTGCTGACCTGTAAACCGACCCTTCTTCCTCCAGGAGAATTAAGAAGAGAATGCCACGAAATATTGCCCTGAGTGGATGGATGTCTATATGTACCAGAAGTCTGCCCCAACCCTAGACTTTTCAAACCCGAAGCGCTAAGGGCTTCTGGTTTCGGATCGTTGAGGGCTTCGAGCTTCGGGCGGGAGGGTTTGCTTGCCACAATAAAGGAGCCTTTACAGGGTTGTTTAGTTATTATTATTATTTTATTCTTATTATTATTATTATTTTAATTATAATAATAGTAATTATTATTATTATTATTATTATGATTATTATTATTTAGGGTTTAGGGTTGAGGGTTCAGGGTCTGGGGCTTAGGGAGCACATGTTTGTAACTCCTGGTCGCTTTGTCTTCATTGCGGCCAAGTCTGAGCGAGACGTATGCCTTCAGAAATTTGTTGTACTACAGCCTACTTCTGCATAACGAATACAGATGCATCCTTATAGTCTTAGACAGCCTGATTCCAAGTACTGCAACAAGGCCCTTTTGATGGGCTTTCTTCGGATTTCTTGCCTATGCCCTTGCCGCCTCAAAAGCAAAGCTTTCTCGTCGTGGATTAGGTGTTTCGGGATTCTGGAGTGGAGGGTTTCAGGAGACACTATAGGGTGTAGCGCATTCGGTTTTTCAGGTATATACAGGCCCTGAGCCCTGGGCCCTAAACCCTGAACCCCTAACCCTAATCCCCTAAACCCTAATCCTAAACCCTTCTTCCTCAGTCCGGCCAGCAAGACGCAGCCCAGGTGGCGGCGTGATCGAGATGCTGGAAGACATGCTGGACAAGTCGAAGGCACCGTGGTCTCGGGTTTAGGGTTTAGGAGGTCCGCGGATGGTAGAAGGATGCTGATAAACTGGCAGAGACTGATACAGTTCACGAACTTCATAAGTGACTATTCTTGCTACGTCTCAAGGTACTGACGTATGGATGCGACTACACGTCCATGCGACCAATATGCGAGTGTACCAAAAGGACATACAGCAGTATGGGGGCAGACGAATTTACGGTTCTATTCTTTCAACCCTGATTCCTCTAGACTCTATACTTACAGAAACCCCAAAGCTGAAACTACAAACACCTGGAAAGTTCAATAATGCATGAACCGGCACAAACCTTGATCAATCATGGCGCGAACCTGCAGGAAATCTCATACATGACCGGAATGCAAACAGCTAGCTACAAGCCCAAGCCCCATAAACCATTTTCTGATGAGTCACTTTTTGGAATCACTTGTATACACGTGACACTAAACCCTGAGCCACAAACCTTACATCCCTAAGCCCTTGAACCCCTTAACCTTCAATGCTAAATCCTAAACCTGCAACTCTAAATCCGAACTCCCAAAACCTAAATCCTAAGCCCTAAACCCCTAAAGCCCGAAAACGAAAAGAATCCTAAAACCTCAAACCCTAATCTCTTAAACCCTAAACCCCTAAGCCCCTAACCCTGAAGCCATACAGATCCCTTGTAGGGCCAGTACTAAGCCTCATAGATCCCTAAAGTGTAAAACAACACCAAACACCCTATGCGCCCTCAGCGCCTTAGCAACACACTCAAACAAACTTGAAAGGCCCAAGCGAAACCTTGATATTAAGAAAAATAATCACACTAAGAGCCCTAACAACACACCAAAACAACTTTAAAAGACCGAAACAAGACCTTGAACCAACTTAAAAAAGCCTGCGAGGACCAGGTCCGTGAGCTGCGCCGCAAGGAGTCCGAGGCAAAGCACAGCTTCGAGATGGTGAAGCAGTCCCTGGAGGACTGCTTTAAGGGATTCCTTTAAGGGTCCTACTACGGTTTAGGGTCTAGGATTCTTGGTGATTCTGAAAGGCTCCTTGAAGAGTCCTACGAATTAGAAAATGGTTAGGTGTACACACCACTACTGACATTTTAAGGATACTTCAGTATATCGGTGTACACATACATCTTAAACACAAGTACTCATATATGGATACATCTACATGTATATATCAGTGCAGATATTTCCTACACATACGCATATCCATGCACGTCCACACTTGCTGTTAGTTCAGGATTAAGCATCTGTAAACATGTATTTCCTAGTTACAAGCCTACAACATCATCAACAGTAGTATGAAAAGCTTCTGCATGCAATCTGAAAAAGTTACAAGACATATCTGTACATTAGTATTTGTCTGTATACTTACAGGCACAAACTCAATAGTGATAGTACACATCATCAGAGGCATAGTAGCTATTACAATACAAACGAAGTTCAATAAGTAGTTGACCGGTGTTGCCCGCGGATGCCGGTTAGCCTACAAGGGTGACAATGCTACAGTATAGAAACCAGACCACCCGCAGTATTCACATGTCTACATATGAATATCTACGAGCGCCCTTTCCGTGAGAGTGCCTTGTCCGTCTCTGTGTTGCACCCGTCCCGGGCGTGCGTGTTCTTGGAGGTTGTATTGCTTGCGGTCAGCTCGGGAACGCGCGCAGTAGGACAAATGAACCAACAACACCCAAAATGCAAAACCACACAGAAACACCAGCTCAGCGGAACAAAGCAGAACAGGTTTTTTGGCTCTTTGGGTTGTTTTGGCATTTTTGTTTCTTTTGGTGTCTGTTTCGGAGTTGGCTGCAAGCCATAAAACCGTCCAAGACGTGCACGCCCAGGGTCCCCCGTTCTGTAGAGAAAGAGAGAGAGGTTCAAGCCAGCAAGAGAGAGAGATAGAGAGAGAGAGAGAGAGAGAGAGAGGGAAAGAGAGAGAAAGTGAGAGAGTGAAAGAGAGAGAGCGAGAGAGAGGACAGATAATGATAGAGAGAGAGAGACAGGGAGAGCTAGAGAGATCGTGCTACAATTTACAACGCACTGTTCCAACCGTTGAGGCTCCTTTATCAGGCCAGTTGGCGTAGTTGCTTAGTCTTCGGGATGCGGAATGCTGTTCTCGGTTAGTGGGAGTGCTGTTTTTGTTGGTATGGGCTTGCTGGTGGCAGGTTCAGAGTTCATAGGCCCTGAAGGACTCCTTCGGGGCCAGAGTGATCAGAATAGGGTTTGCAGCATGAGGGTTCCGTAGCAGGATCCCTTCAAAGGGTTCTGTAACGGTGATCAGATCTTGTGGAGGTGCTGGTTCGCAGGTTATGTGTTGTGCTTAGGAGCGGCGTTTTCATGCTGGGGTTGCAGAGGAGTCCCAAAACCCTAACCCTAATCCCTGCGGTCCTTCTGTCGGGCTTTCGCAATGTGGGTTGGGGTTTACTTACCTTTGGTTAGTAGGGAACGGAAGAATGGTAGTAATAGTAGTTATACTCGTACCTCATTCCTCCATTCCCTACTACCCAAAGGTAAGTTTAGGGTTGGGGGAGTCTTAGAGTTTCGGGCTTCGGGCCAGAGTGAAGATGCCAGGGCCTGAGATTCCTGACATCAGCGAAGTGGGAGTTTCAGAAAATTAGGGGGTCCTTATAATAGGGATCCTACTATTTAGGCTACTGTATGAGGGTCCCCTTATTTTCGGAAACTCCCAAGTGTATGCTAGCTTTTCTTCTGAGTGTTGAAGCTTACGAGTTCTACGTTGTGTGGTTGAGCGGTTCATGGTTGAGCTTTCCTCGTACACGCTTGGTGGGTTGGCTCGTTATGAGTCATGAGTATAGAGCAAGTCGCGTTAGGGTACGCACAGCCTGACTTTTGACCAAATTGCGAAGTGCGCTGATCCTCTAACAATCGTGGGATTGAGATGACTTGTATTTGTGGTTGGCAGACGCCTTATTGTCGCCGTTTGGCCTCGAAACTGCAACAACCTTCAAACTCCCAAAGCCAAGCTGTATGTATGAAACCGCTTACAACCCCAAATTAAGAAGCGGACATCTCCAAAGTCCCGTCACCGCATCAAGCAGGACGAAATGGGTTTTGCCAAGAAGTCCTTAGAGAAAGCACAGAAGATCAAGGCGACTTGGGCCGGGTCAGGATAGGGTCCAGTTCAGGGTTTAGGGTCTAGGGTCGTCCTCTCTCTTGGGTTTAGGTGTTGAAAGCTTTAGGTTGAGGTTCAGCGATAGGATGTGCTGCCACACAAAACAGCATTGTCTCAGTTTTCCAATACCAGACTTTTTTGATAAACTCCTGGGATTGGTATAGACTTATCGTGATTCCGCAAGGTTTTGGTGTTTAGTTCCGTGGGCATCGGGGAAGCAGTATAAACCAATGTTTTTCTCGAGAAGTTTCTAGTATAACATACCGCAAGACTTTACCCTAAACACCCTAATCCGAATATACAGCCCTAAACCCTAAAGCCCAAACCCTATATGATTCGAATCTACAATACCTGGTATGTGCTCTCCTCAGTGCCCGATCCAGGCCGAGCAGTCCCGAAGCAAGGCCGAGGCGGACAAGGAGAGGAACTGAAGAGTGCCCCTGCGGGCTTGGGGTTAGGATTTGAGGGTTAGGGTTCGGTTTTTTGTTGTGGATGCCGTGTAAAGGTGATAAACCTACGGGCCTTTCTGTGTAGAGCGGGTCATTGTACGGTCCAACAGGTCTAGAGTCTACACAATGCTCCAAGAAGGGCGGGTGGGTGCTAAACTCAGGGGCAGTGATCTCCTTGACTTGGTAGTGCTCCTGGGGGGACAAAGTATCTGGTTTGGGGTTTAGGTTTCAGGGTGTACAGTGCTGGGGTCAGGCTTGAAGGTGAGGGTTTAGGGTATATGGCAGCTAGGAAGGTAGGGGTTTCGTAAACTCCAGAGCCCTTGGGAAATCTTGTCAACCAGCAGAATTGATAGAGCTATTATTCCTTAACTCAGGACCTCTCCCTAAGGCTTAGGGGGGATTCAGGCCCACTTCAATGCCTTGGTAAGGATTGTTCAATCGCTGCGCCAAAGGGCCAGGTAAGGGCAGCATCATGAGCATCATTTGGCGGAGGGGCATGGGACGCAGTCCGCGTCATGAGCATCATCAGAATTTCGTCTCCTCCAGACGGGGTTTATGACAACTCAGGGGCGCACCAGCGATGAGCAAGGCAATTCCATGATGCAGTAGCATCAGCGGCTCATGTTGCCGACCCTGCAACTCGCAGGGCATCATCTGGTCCTGGTTTCTCCTCTCGGATGTTTCCACTTTTGCTGCAGGAACACCGCGAGTCACGTGGCACACACCAACCCCACCAACCCCACCAACCCCACCAGCACCACCAGCACCACCAGCACCACCAGCACCACCAGCACCACCAGCACCACCAGCACCACCAGCACCACCAGCACCACCAGCACCACCAGCACCACCAGCACCACCAGCACCACCAGCACCACACAGCCACCACCAGCACCACCAGCACCACCAGCACCACCAGCACCACCAGCACCACCAGCACCACCAGCACCACCAGCACCACCAGCACCACCAGCACAGCACCACCAGCACCACCAGCACCACCAGCACCACCAGCACCACCAGCACCACCAGCACCACCAGCACCACCAGCACCACCAGCACCACCAGCAGCCACACAGCACACACACCACACCAGCCACCACCAGCACCACCAGCACCACCAGCACCACCAGCACCACCAGCACCACCAGCACCACCAGCACCACCAGCACCACCAGCACCACCAGCACCTCCAGCAGCTCCAGCAGCTCCAGCAGCTCCAGCAGATCCAGCAGCACCAGCAGATCCAGCAGCACCACCAGCATCACCAGCACCACCAGCACCACCAGCACCACCAGCACCACCAGCACCACCAGCACCACCAGCACCACCAGCACCACCAGCACCAACAGCACCACCAGCACCACCAGCAGCTCCAGCAGCTCCAGCAGCTCCAGCAGCTCCAGCAGATCCAGCAGCACCAGCACCACCAGCACCACCAGCACCACCAGCACCACCAGCAGCACCAGCAGCACCAGCAGCACCAGCACCACCAGCACTACCAGCACGCCACCCCGCCAGCCACCCCACCCCAGCACCACCAGCCCCACTAGCCCCACCAGCCCCACCAGCCCCACCAGCCCCACCAGCCACCAGCGCCACCGGCACCACCAGCATCAACAGCACTCACCAACACTACCAGCAGCACCATCATCATCGGCATCACAAGCCACAGGAAACCTAGCATCGGGAGTGGTGGTGGGAGGGCTACGTAATGGGTCTTCAGTGCATTTGCAGATTGTAGCACTGCTATTATCTTGGCTCCTGCAAGGGAGTCCATGATAGATATGCACTTATAAAGGGATCCAATGCATTGCAACAAGCTTACAACAGCTTTGTAAACGTAAACCTAAGCCACAAGCACGGCCATAAGCCCTAAATCGGACCGTAAGCCGTGAGCCCTCTTCTGGATGAGGATCTCCAGCTGACCAAAATTTCGCTGGCCGAGGATGAGCAGACCTTGAGTGACTGGTCTGAGCTCGGAGGGTTTGAGTTTAGGGGTTAGGGTCTAGCATGTCTGGGTTCAGGTCTAAGGATTAGGTTCAGGATTTTGGGTTCGGGGTTCAGGTCTACGGTCTGACGGGGTCGGGAGGTCCCATGCTTACGGGCTATCATGCGCATGCGCATGCCACATATGTGCAGATCAGGCTCCGGGATAAGGGGTTGAGGGTGCAATGAAGGCATTTAAGGATCGAGTAGCCATGATGAGGAAGTCATAATAACAGGGGTTCGAGGTGTGCTGTTCCGATGTTTGTCGGGGAACCATAAACCCCGAACTCGTTGCTTGCAACAAGCATCCTTTCAATGTTGTGCTAAACCTTAAACCCTAAATCCTGAACCCTGAACACTAAACCCCAAACCTTAAGTACTAAACTAACCCTAAACACTAAAGGGCTTTTGGAGCCTCCGGGACGGGCCTTTAGGTGCTCTGGCATCTTGACGGGTGGGGCTGTTTAGCTGTTTAGGGGTTTGGGTTTGGGGGGCTTAGGGTTCAGGGTTTAGGGCTTTGGGATTTTGTCACGTTAGCAGCTTCTCGCAAAGTCTTACACCCGGAAGCGACATAGGCCCAAGATAATAAGGAAGCCGAAGCTCAATCCTGTCACCCTTCAAAGGAGGCCATTGAAGCAGCCTCATAGAAACCCTTTTCCAAGTACCAAGACCCATAAAGCCTAAACCCAAACCCAAAACCCCAAACCCTAAAGCCCCTTACCAAGGGCCCCAAAGGTCCTAAACCCCAAGCCCCAAAGGCTTGGGCCTATACTCGAGGATTTCGGCCGAACATGTTGCACTGCCAGGCGACTTCGTGGCTGACTGCCAACAGGAGGTCCGGGATACGCCGTCTTTAGGGTTCTTACGTTTATAACTGCCAGTCTTTTTCAGCGTTGTTTTTGGGGGTTTAGCGGTTTAGGGCGTTTAGTGTTTTCATGGTTTTTGGGAGTTTTGGAGCTTTGGGGTTTGCGGGTTTACAAGTCAAGGCTCACCTGATCCCCAAGCACGAAGGATGTGGCTCCAGAACCAAAAAACCTAGCGCCCTACACCCTAACCTGGTTAAACTCTTACGCCTAGAACCCTAAACGCGGTATACGAGTTTAGGTTTTGCTAGAGACGTCCGTTGAACAAAAAGACCTCCACCCCCAAGTAGGGGATCCTCGTGGTCATGTGGCGTTTCCGGGCCATAGTTTGTAGCCCCCTAGACCCTAAAGCCTAAAGCTGGTATCTCTGGCTTCCGCTGGGAGCTCCGAGAATTCCGAGACGGAAGCCCTACACCATGTGCTTTGCACCCGACATGTTGAAGCCTAAATCCTAAACCCTATACTGTGAAAGAAGCATTAAGCTCGAATCAACACTTTACACCCTAAACCCTGAGCCTCAAACCCTAAACTCCAAAAAAAACCCTAAACTCCAAACCCCCATCCCTTAGCTCTAAACCCCTGACCCAAAACCAGTTTCTAAAGAGAGCCCTACTTATGCTCCAAGCCCTAAATTCGGAACCGCTACACAGAACCTTACTTTTGGAGTACACCGTAAACCCAAACAGAACCCTGCTCATGCCCTGAAAGCCGAGCCCTAAGCAGATCCCTACTTATGCCCCAAACTGTAAGCCCTTGCCGAACCCTACGTACTCCTTAACTGTAAACCATAAGCCCTAAACACTTCTGAACCCGATTTACTGCAAAGCCTCGTGGAGGTCGCGGCCTACGAGGACGAGACAAAGAGTCGAGCTTTGGAGATGGAGGCAACAGGGAGTGTAGGGATTTCCAGGGCTCAGGGTGTCGGGTGTAGGGGATTTACGGGTATTTGAGGGCAGGGGTTTCATGGCTTTGGGGTACTACGAGTAGAGGGTTTAGGGTTTGGGGGATTTGGGGGTTTAATTTCGGGTTAAGGGGTTTTCTGATTCACGGTTGTGGGGGTCTAGGGCTTATGGTTTTGCATGTTTTTTCTGGTTGGTTTCGCGGCTGAACTTGCGGTCTAACCCATTTGACTGAGCGGACCGCTTTAGTTAGTGTGGTCTTGCTCACATGTGTATCTGCTGTGCTTGCAATATGTATATACCTCTACCAAGGTGCCCTGGCCATCTAAGTAGGATAGTCTCGAAACACCAAAATGCCCAAGCTTAAATCGGCCGGGGAAGGCGGATACGCCGTAAAACCTAAATGCAGGCCGTACCCTGGACCCTCAAATCCTTAAAGCTCCTAATGCACATAAGAGAAACCCTAAACCAGTTGCGAAATCCAGAAGCCCAAAATGCGGGACAGGGTCTCCCAGCATGCCTCATACCAGAGGCGACCAGAAGGTGCTGCACCTGTTGGCGGCCCGTAGTGATGTACAGGTTTGTGTTTCGCTGAGCATGCAGCAGACTGTATGATATAGATATTCTCGGCAGTCCATGGCAGCATTCAGAGGACTCCGGGATGAGCTAACGCAAGGCATGACATGCAAGATGCCATCTCGCAGTCTGACCAGCATCCAAACACATGCTGGTGCAAATCCTAATTCCCAAACCCAAACCCGGGTTGATGCGGTTGCTGCCGTGGCATCCGCTGGCACTCCTGTGAAGACCTTGAGCAAATAAGGCATTCCTAACAAGGTGGCTAGGCCCCTGAAGGGCTCTCGGAGGCAGCCGCAGGGCCATCAAAAGGACTTGGTGCGCCCGCCCACTTCAGGTTTGCACCCGCAACCCGAAGCCCTACACCCTGGACACTAAACCCTAAACCCGAAACACCCCAAACCCTAAACCTTACGTACCCTGCACCCCAAGCCCTAAACCAAAGCTTTTTCAGCCTTCCGGAGGCCTTGAAGACGGCGAAGGCGGCTCTGATGGAGTCCTCCGGTGCGAAGCTCAACCAGCGGTTCTAGGAAGAGTTTCGGCGTTTCGGGGTTTAAGGGAGGTTTAAGGGTTCGAGTGCAGGTCCCTTACAGTGTAGGGATTAAAATTTAGGGCAGTGTAGGGTCGAGGGCGGTTTTTTAGGAGGGGTTAGGCGGGGTTTCTGTGCGTTTCTTCATTTAGAGGGGTTCTTGATTGGCTCTTGCGAAGGCCACACAACAATTAATTACGGCTATTGTCCTAAAGTGGAAGATACCTGGTAGGCATGCAATGGAATTATAGCATTGTCCGTATGCAGGTACACGAGACCTCTTCCATTCAGGGTGGTTCTTCTAATGGGTCTAGAAAGTATTCTATTGGAGTGTAGGAGTTGTTTAGAAGAGCTCTGTTTTTTTGTGGTGGGTTTCGGAAATAGGAGGTGGCTTTTGAGAGTCTTTGTTCCCATACTTAAGGTGCTGTGACTGGCGGTTGGGGTTTGGGGTTCGACGGTTGAGTGAGGCTTTTATGGTTTACTGTTTAGGGTGGGGTCATCTCCCCTGTCGAACGGCTTGGGTCTTCAATAAAAGGAGGTTATCTTGCCCAACACACCAAAACTCCAATTTTCAAAGCACCAAATCGACAAGCCCAAAAGCCCAGACGCTTCAACATAGCAGGCTATGGCTCTTTACTTATTGGATACAGCGCTACAGACTTGGGAGACCCCTGTAGAAACCCTATATAGGATCCTTTCCAGAACCCCTTTAGAGACCCGAGTAGGGTCTACAGGGATGTCCTTCCTGCAGCTGGAGCAGGTCCACGACAGGCCTCAGGGCTTTTTGGGTTCAAGATTTGGGGCTTACTAGGGCTATGCGGCTGCAAGGGTGCAAAAGAAGTTCGATAAGGGTTCTATACGACAATCAGAACCCGAAACCCTGAACTCTGTAACCCAAACCCGACACCGGTCTACGAGGGCAGCATTTCTAAGTGCAACACTGCAGCACATGACACCTAGTTAGGAGCCGACTCGGTCAGGCGCGCAAAGGAGGCCGTCAACCAAGTTTTTAAAAAACCGACACCGTAAACCCTAGACCCCTGTACCCCAAGCCTACTCTACCCTAGCCCTACTACACCCTAAACCTACTATACTCCAAACCTACTATACCCCAAACCTACTATGCTGCTTTACAGGTTTTGTGGATTTTGGATCTGGGAATCTGGGGCTCTCTGGTTTCAGGGCTCGAGGGCTCTTTCTGGGACTTGATTGCATACATGAAAATCAGTGGGGTTGTTTTGGGGATTAGGTTCTGGGGTTTAGGACTCGGGGAGTTTGCGCATCAAGCGCTACAACTGGGTTTGTACGCGTTTGGCTGCGGGGGCTTCCGGAATGAGGAGTCCATCTCAGCAGTGTCACGATTAGCTTGCGTGGGTCCGGAAGATCTTTCGGTAACATTCAAACTCCAATGACAGGTTGGGGTCTGATCTTCGGGACGAAGGTAAACCGACAATGGGTCAACAGAAAAGAGTCGTACCAAATCTTAAGGACGCGCCCAACCTCTTTGGTCTGGTCTGCTGGCATCTGACCTGGTACGTTCTTATTTCGGCTGGAATCTCAACAGTTATATATCCAAGGAGTCAAGGGATACGGACCGCACCGCAAGGATAATACTACCCAAGACAGTAAAACATGCCTGCTCTAAGTGAGAGACGCTTTCGTGCGTCCTAGCCTTCTCAACGAGCCTCCGAACATCCAGCCGCTGTAGATCTAGCTTTTCTTTGAGGGCTTGGGGCCTAGAGATTCTTACGGCCTTTGCGGCGTAGGGGTTGAGGTTTACAGGCTTCAAGCTTCGAGAGAGCCATGCGTGCCGCTCCCGCGCCGGGTCCCACTGGCTTTGTGAGTGGCTGGCTACAGAAGATCTGGGCCGTGATAAAGTGACCCGTCGAAGGATTCTTTCGGGCTACAAAGGCTCCTTTAAGGGTCCCCTCATTATACTCAAGGGTTCCTTCGAGGGTTTTTGGCTTCTACATGGGTTTTGGGGTTTAGGGTCCGGATCTCACGGACAAGTTCGTCAAAACTGCACTTACCTCCCAATCGTAACACACACGGAACCAGCCACTCAATTCGGAATGCAGATAGATTGAAGGTACAAAGCTCTTCGGAAGCAGCCCTGAACCCGAAGCCTTGAACTCTGAACCCTGAGCCCTAAGCCCGAAACCTAAGCCCGAAAGTCGGAAATCCATAGTACCCACGAAACACCCTTAATATAGGGGCCTAAGTAATTACCTATACTATTTTGGGGGGGTCCTTATTAGAATACGCCCCAAAATCTTATTCTAGTCATTAAGGCCCCTCTATTCACCACAACGCCCCTGGCACCCTTTTCTCCTCCCTCATGCTTTGAAGCGCTCCAAGGCCGCACTGCTGCTTGAGAGTTGACGGGTAAATATAGGGGCCTTGATGACTATAGTATGCTTGTGGGGTATAGGGCTTGGGGTTATTGTATCAAAATTAATATATATATATATATATATATATATATAGAGAGAGAGAGAGAGAGAGAGAGAGAGAGAGAGAGGGAGCGAGATAGATAGATAGATAGATAGATAGATAGATAGGGGCCATAGCGACTACATCATGGCTGTGGGGTATATTATGTTAACATTGCAGTCAGGCCAATATGCGATAATTTCAACTTGTGCCTGTCTTAGGGTTCCACAACTATCCCTGAACCTTTCAGCTGCGAAGTAAGTAGATCTTGGTCGAAACCCTGACCCCTCATCCCTAAATCCTGAAACCCCGAACCCCTAAACCCTATAGCCCAAGCCCTAGATTCCTAGACCCTATGCTAGATCTTGAGACTAGTAGAAAACCTGAAAATCCTAAACCCTGAGACCCTGAACCTTAAACAAGATCTTAAGACTAAGACTCAGGCTATTCTTCTCCACCATCTTCATGCCCAAAGACCCGAGCGTTGCAGCGGGCAAGGCCTGTTGTGGGAGCCTGTCGCTGTGGAGTCGTTTGCTCAAGAAGTGATTGAGAGTTCAGGGATTAGGGTGTGGAGTTTGGGTTTAGGATTTAGTTTAGGGGTTCAGGGGTTTAGGGTGTGGAGTTTAGGGTTAGGATTTAGTTTAGGGGTGTAGGGGTTTATTGTGTTTAGGGGTGTATTGGGTTTAGTGCTTGGGGTGTAAAGGCGCCAAGGCTTCAGTTCAGGTCCAGGGGTTTCTTGCGCGCTTGGCGATGATTTGCAGCATTTCAGTTTGGAAAGGAAAAACTTTCTGAAACTTGCTGCAGATTTTCCTGATGCCGCCGCACGGATCTAAATCTCTGAGCCCTTAAACCTTTGACTCTAAACCCTACAAGTCTCACGCCCTACTCCCAACCCCGAACATGTAAGAGAACTGAAAACACCGAAGAGTGTGGATTGCGGAAGCACAAGCCCCAAACCCTCTGCAAGCCATCGAACCTCTTATGCAAAGCTGACAACACCTCTTCCGGAACTCTTCTACAACGCCATGGGAAACCTTACCCTAAACCCTAAATCCGAAACCTCGAACCGTGTCTGACAGGACGGTGGGTCCGGCGGAGGCGGAACAGGAAGCAATGCGTCTTGCTAGAGTTTGATCACACCTTGGGGTCGGGGGGGTGGGGTGGGGCGGATTTCCGCTGTGGGAGGATCTATATAACCATGAAAAGCCTATACAGAACCCTCCAGGCCTCTTGCTCCAAGCCTGGTTCGACGAATCCCATGCAATGCAGTCCTATCGAAGCAGATTCCTGAAAACCTTGGCCTCTCAAAAGTTGCCGAACGGCATAAACAGCCTAAGCCCTAGCTCCGCAACCCCCGGAGCCCAAACCCTCAACCCTTTGACCCTTTGAGGGAACCGGAAGCTCGAGTTCGGAGGACCGAAAAAAGCAATATCCCTAGACAAGGCCCTTCAGGGTTCTATACTCTGGTATACTTATAGCATAGCATTGTGCAAACCCTTATTCTAATTCCTAAGGCCCCCGTACTCCTAAGCCACTGTTGAAGCCCTTGTAGATCCCTCTAAAGGAACCGTTCAAGGAGCCTTTCAAGGAACCCTTAAAGAAACCTCATTCTTGTTAATTGTTACGCAACCCTTGACTCCCCATAAATTCCCTAAACCCCAAACCCTGAACCCTCTGCTCCTTCAACGAAGATTCAGACATGAAGTCAGAACCCTAAACCCTACATTCTGAACTCTAGAACCCTAGACCCGAAACACTAAGCCGCAATCCCTAAACTCCCAACCCTAAACCCCGATCCCGAAACCGTTCTGAAGCCCAGGTTCGGCGGATCAACCCCGGAGGAAGCTCGCACACACAGTTCGGCTCGGGCCGAGGACTTGCCTTGGGCTTCCAAACATTGGTTTTGCCAAGGGCTTATGGATTTAGGGTTTCGGGTTTAGGGTTCAGGTGGTTTAGGGTTTAGGGGTTTACATAATTAGACGTTTAGGGTTTAGGGTGTGGGATTTAGAATATTGCGGGTATACAGTGTTATTGTAGGGTTTTCAAAGGGATCTCATGAGGTTTCGCATGCGTTTGTCGTGTGTTTTCGCGTTGGGATGTGGGTTTGTTGGTTTTTATCTGATTTTGCAGGGATTCCTGGGGTCAAAGGGGCTTCAGTATGAGGGTTCCGGGTTTTGGGTTGTAGGTTGTTCGTTTTTGTTTGCTTGAGAGGCGCTTTTCTTTTGCTTCAACTTCTGGGGGCTCGAACGTGGCCTCCCCGAAGCCCAGAAGGCCCCAAAACCCGAGGCCCCCCAGACTCGGTGGGTCCTTAAAGCACAAGTTTCCTTCCTCCTAAACCTGGACAGGTTCCTCTCAAAAGCCTATAGAGTAAGAGGTGGAGACGACGACAACGACTTCATGAGGAGGGGCCGATTTCGAGACAACCGGTAGCTGCGGCTTGGTGTCGGGCTGATAGAACGTTCCCTCGAGGGGACGAGGAGGGTGGGCTTGGGATATGAGGACTTTATGCGCTCCCATGAATTTGCTTTCATACAAAGGCATACATAAACGCGGAAGAGTTTGGAGTTGAAACCTTGGCATTCCGGTACATGCAAGGTTTGGGTTTGCTGATATCGGTTCGGGCTCTTACCATAGCCACCCCTTTGTCTTCATGAGGCTGTCGGAGTGCAACACAAGCTTGCCAAGGTAGGCTGCACAGACCTGCGCCCGAATGGACAGCATCAGAAAACCGAAGAGACTTTCGTTGCAGGGTTTGCCGGCCTGGCTCCCAAAGCCTGCTCCTTGATCCCTTAAACCCTAAAACCCGACGCCATCAAACCCTAAACCCCTAAACTCCTACATCCTAACCCCTGATTCTCAGTCTAAATAGGATTCTTCGGGTTCTGCATTGCATGTAGATTGAGGGTTTAGTTCAGGTGTGCAGGGTGTAGAGTATGGGGTTTGAGGATGATTCCTGAAGTTCCTGTCGAAGCTTAGTTGCTCAATCATCAACCCAAAAGGGGATGCCCTGTTGTAAACCCATCTTTGCTCTTGCTCCAAGTTACCGCCAATTCTGACACCCTATAGACTAGATCCTAAACCGAGTATCTTTCAACTTCTTGTTGGTTCATCAGGCTGTTGAAATCGACGCATAGGAAGCCCTCGCGCCCGTGCCCCAAACCAAAGCACGGGAAATCCTATTGCCGCCGTGTTGACTGCGATTCTTTCGTCGGTTGAGCGATTGGCAGGGATGTGGCGATTTGGTGTTCTCCATCAGGATGGACAGGTGTCTTTGTCAGCGGTTTGTGATGATGCAACTCGCATTCTCTGACCTAGTAGAATTCAGGTTCGCATCGCTTTCAGGCTGCTGTTGGCTGGCTACAAGTTTTGACCCTACCTGCAGCTCTGAACCCCGTAATTGTACTTCATAACACTCTAGACCCTCCACCCTAAACCATAAACCCTTAATTATAGTTCATGAAACTCCAAACCCCTAAACCCTTGCCTATAGTTGATAACATCGCCCCCGGAGCCCGAAATCCGAAGTGCCTAAGTCCTACATGCCCTAAAACCCCTAAGGGTCTGGGCCGTAAATCGTAAGCCCCGAAGCCCTGACCTGCTGAGCCCTAGACCCCTCAGCCTCACATTCCCAACCCCTTGCTGGCCAGGTCCTCCATCCGCAACAGCCAGGACTTGAAGCACTTCGAGGCACCCTGTCGGGCTTGAGGTCCTTGGGATCTGCAGGCTTTAGAGGCAAAGAGGTGCAGAATTTTCAAGGTCTAGGTTGTAGGGCTAAAGTGTGCAGGGTTCTGGTCGCAGCATATTTCTTGGGCTTTCAGGAAATCGCCAGCAATACAATACAGTTAGATTGTAGCCCCGAGCCTGCAGGGAAGGGCTTACAGCCGCACGCGCGCAGCAAACCTCAAACCCTCAACCTTGCGGAAGGAGGTTTTTCGGCCGTACCGCAGCAACATGTACATGTATGTATATAACATATTTATGCATGCATCTAGATAGCCGGAACCGAAAAGAACCTGAAGCTTTAACTCC
The DNA here is from genome assembly GCA_905221615.1 of Symbiodinium sp. CCMP2592. Lineage (NCBI taxonomy): Eukaryota > Dinophyceae > Suessiales > Symbiodiniaceae > Symbiodinium > Symbiodinium sp. CCMP2592. The sequence goes on from CAJNDT010001458.1 coordinate 141,263, forward strand.
TCAACCCAAAACCTCTAACTTTGAAGCTCGAACTCCCTCTAGGCCTTAAAGCCCAAAAGCCTTGGCCCTTATGTAAAGCTAAAGCCTTACGACTCTTAGCACTTATACTATCGTCACTGTCACTACAACAATTTCTAGTCTTGTTATGGTTATTATCATTACTATCAATACTTTCATGACTATTATCATTGCTACTTCTGTGGAGCTACTGCTACTGTTGCTTCGATTGCTGTTATTGGTGCGACTATTACTATTGGTGCTACTGTTTCTATGACGACTATCACCTATCAAGACCTTGTTGTGGGGTCCCTATAAGTTCTATACTAGGGTTTACAGTCAGAACCTACAAACAAGTAGGTTATGGTAGTTTAAGGTATACTATAGGGGCCTATTTTTGGGTTCCTAGTCTACTTGTAGTAGAATGGCACCAGGACCCAATTCCAATTGTTAAGGCCCCGATATTATGGTAGTTATAAGCAAAATGCACCTGACAGGTGGTGCGCCTGGTCCGTAGCCTCGGCCAGAAGCTTGGAGACCACCAGCTGGTGCTGCTCTCAAGGCACGTCCGAAGGGGCTTGGGGTTTAGGTTTTTAGCATTCTCCGACTTGCATTTTCTAGAGGTTTGAGGGTTCAGGATGTATGATCTTTCGGGGAGTTTGTCTGATGGGGTTCACGATGTAGGGTTTAAGGTCCTGGGGCAGGGCAGTTTAGCGATTCGCCGTGCAGGGTTTTGAGCTTTACGGATGAAGTGTTCGAGATTGAGATTTTTGGTGCTCAGGGTTGAACTTTTAAATGTTAAGGTTTCGGATTCAGGGTTTCGATAGGGTTTGGAGTTTTCAGGTTCGGCATTTACGGTCCGCCACTTGTCAACGGGCGCTTTGAGACCGTGCACCCGGTACGAAGGGATTGCTTTAACAAAAACCCTAAGCCCTAAACTTTACGACGTTCGAACGGCTTGACGCCTCAGCCGACACCCCAAAGCAAAGCCAAGGGCCAGGCTGTGGGATGTATCTGTAAGCTTCAAAGCCCTACATCCCCTCAGAAGGAACACGAAACACCAAATCTTAAACCCTAAACCCTACACCGTCTTTCAAAGGTGCCTCCCAGAACAGCCGAGTAGAAGCCCCAAGTAACAAGAAAGGCGCATGGACTCCATGCTGCGCACGGAGGTGGGCTACGGGTTTTCGAAGGGGTGAGGGCTGTGAGCTTTGGGTTTTGGGGTTTGGGTTTTGGGCTTCGGGGTTTTGGGTGCAGAAGCCGTGGTAGTAGTAATACTGTTCTTTATGGTTCCCTAGTCCCCCAGACGAATGTTCCAATCATTCAAGGTCTCTACCTTGCAGTTGAGGGTTTTCGGGCTCCGGGTAAGGCGTTGGTCTGATTAAGACACCCCCTTGGTTCTTCACTACCCCGCCTCCCAAACTAGTAGGATCCAGAATTGGCCCCTAATGTTTACCTCCCTGTACCATAACCAATATGTTTATTAGGGTATTTCAGTCAGCCCTAATCTAGAACTCACAGGGAGGCTACAAAGAAGTGGTGGAGGGGGCCTGCGTGCACGGACCCGTGGGTCGAAGGGAGCCCATAAACAGCCCAGGCCATGCCTAGGAACATCCTGGATGGCTGGTCTCAGGCTGACCTGGTTCATGAGCTACGCATATAGGACCCGGTGACCTGTTCCAAGACCAAGCGGCCGCGGCAGCGGAAGCGACCAAAGCGCCACATACGTATGAACTGATCGAGCGAGCCAGGTGTAAGCCCGAAGAAGGTCAACGCCCAACTAAGACGTGCCATACGGTACGCAAGTACCTGCGCTCATGCCTTCCAACGAATTTTTCAGCAATCGTCAACCGTTGAATCCCAATCCGTCAGCCCCAACCTTCTGCAGAAGATCCAAATCGGGGACGATGCTTTCAGGCCGGGGCTTCCGCAGACGTCTTCGAGAAGATTAAGACGCGGCTCGGACTATTCTCAAAGGCTGCGATCAGCGTTTTCAAAGCTTGCGGACTTTTCTGTATCATAGGCTTGTGTTTGATTTCCGGCTTTTCGACGTCGTATGATGTCGTATGCCTAAACAAACCCCGAATCTTTCAAACGCCGTAACCGAGGATGATCACAGACATGATCACCACGATGAAGGAGAATCTGCAGGCTCCGTCTTTTCTGTGAGGGTTTTCCTGGGTTTGAAGGTCTTGGGGGTTTGGTGGTTTAGGGTTCAGTTTTTTGGTTCAACCTTGAGAAGTTTGGGGTCTACTGCTCTTGAGAAGGTCGGGTATAAAGTTTTGGGGTTTAGGGGCGTAAAGTTAGGCGGTCAGGGTTTGGCCGTTTCTTCCTAAACCTATTCTTCCTAATTAAACCCTGATCTTCACGCGGAGTTCTCTCAACCTCTAGCCGAAGGCCTAAACTCCATCCCATGGCTGTTTTGAAGAATGCTTAAACTCGAAACCCTGAACCTAATCCCCAGCCCTAATCCCTAAACCCTAGAGGGGTTGGACGAAGATGAATGCCAACTCCAGTGCGGCACTGCTGGTGCCCGCCGCAACTCAAGACGTATGGGTCTTGGATGCCTTGTCAGGGCTTCGTGAGAATGAGTATCCCTCAGACCCGGGCAGTGCGATGTTGAGTGGCCGGCCTCTGACCCTGGTTCTGACCGATTCTCCAGTTCGCGATTTGCGGCGGCACCTCGATGGCCACTGGCTTCTTGACCACAGCTTGGTACGCACGAGGCTTCTCAAACGCGGCGGTCGTTAGAGCCATGGAGCCCGGCTCTGCGATAGCCCCCGCAAGTTTTCTCGGCGACCTGAGACCGTCACCAGGCAGATTCCTAGGCGGCCGCCATGGGACTTTTAACCATACTAGTAGGCGCAAAAACCCAGCAAAGGTAGATGTTTTGGATCCAGGGTCTACGAGAAGTTTGTGCCGATTTGTACTCTTTCGATCTTCGGGGTAGAGTTTGGGGTTTAGGATCGGGGTTGGGTGCAGGGCTTAGGGGCTTCGGGTTGTTTTGGGGTTTAGGGTTTAGAGGCTTTGAGATTAGGACTTCGGGGTCTGCTAATGTACAGCTTGGTGTTTTGGGGGTTTAGTATTGTATCTCAAGCGTTACATTCCTCCATAGCCCATAAGCCTAAACTCCATGTAGAGTTGCGTAGTTGCAGCATTTTTCCGGTATGCATGATAAGTCTTATGCATCTTGACCAAAGCGTGACTTGTCTTGTTTTCGAGGCTTCTGCAGGGTTTTATCTCAATAGGGTTTCATAAATACTCCGTTCATCGGGCCGCCTAAATCCCTACACTCAAAAGCTCAAGACTCGACATACAAAATCCTATGAAAAGTTTCAGAACCGATCCAACCCCTAAAACTTGCAAGGAATGCTCAGAACCCTAAACATTAACTGCTAACGTTACACGTCAATCCTAAGCCCACCCTCAAACCTTAATCGTAAACCCTAAGCCCTAAACCCTGAACCACTTAACCCTCTTTGTAAAAGCCCTGTGAACCCGCACCTCCGAGCCCTGAGCCGAGGCAGATGCCACGAAGAAGGCTTACTGCGACTCAGAGATGGGCAAAGCCAGCGACAAGAAGGCTTGACCTAAGGTTATACTTATCATATTGTATGAGGCTTTATTAGATTATACGGTTCCTTAGTGTGCGGAACGGGTTTTGGCGTGTAGGGTTTAGGTTCTATTCCTTTGGGGTTAAGGCTTAGGACTCAAGGTTTAGGTATACTATGGTTTGCCTCCAAAAGCCATGTGAAGTATATGTTAAGACCCCAAAAATAAGACTTCACAGGATTTCATTTCACTTGCTTTGATTGGGATCTGCCGGGGTTGATCAGTTTCTGGCTTCAAGCAGTCCTTTATACATGATCGATCTTTATGTTGTCGTATTGAGTTGCTGGGTTTTGCAGAGTCTGGTGGTGGGTTGTGTATTGCTTTCTCGGCTTAGGGACGCTCTCTATTGGCGTATGGGGTGCTTTGGTATGGCACACAGCCTTATAGGGTCATGCCGAGGTGATTGTGTGTTAGAAGTCTGGGTGTTTAGGGTTCAGGGCCGAAGTCTGCCCGAACACCGAAAAACCTTGCCTTGTTGAGGACAGGTTGTTTGCTTCAGATAGAGTTTAGGGATGACTGCGGCTTGACCTTGAGGATTTAGCATAGGCCCTTGAATAACTTGTATCAGCACAAACCCATGGGGCTTGTTAAACATATGATGTTTGATTTGGGTCAAAGCGGCTTATAGTCTCCCAAACCTGCTCCAACCTCTAACTTTGCAGCCAACCTACCCTGCAACCCCCAAACTTAGATTCCCAACCAAACCCTCAACTCTGAACCCTAATCTCTCCGTGCATCCGAAACGGTGCAACTTGCTAGGCCACGAAAGAGGCGGACATGGACAGCGTGAGCCGGAAGCCATGGTGTTGGGGTTTGATATGATATAGGGGCCTTAATGCATACCGAAACTATTCTGGGGGCTCCTTATTATAATTATAGTATAATGGGCCCCAAAACCCTATTCTCATTAGTAAGGCCCCTATATTGCTTAGAGTAAAGGGTGGGATGAAGGTAGGATCAAGGATCCCTGATATAAGGACTCTTACTTGGGATTACCCCTCCTAGCTTCCTCGCACTCTTGCGGCCCTTTGATAAACAGGCTGTGTAAGGGTTTCCATGAGATGGGGTTTGAAGGTATAGGGGCTTCCATGATGAGAATAGGATTGCTTGGCAGGGTTACTCCACATGAAGCGGTCTCTGGGGGTTCAGGGGTGCGAGCGAGGTCTGGAAATTGGTTGGGTTCATCGGGTGTTGGATTTACTGTTGAGGGTTTAGAGTTTTCTGGTGGTGTGGCGTGCCTTCGGAAGAGGCAGATAAAATCCAAACGAAAACTTTACAGAAACCTACACAAGGCCGAAACCCCGATGGTAGACCCTCTAATATAGCAGCCTAAATCATCACCGATACTATTTTTGAATCTCCTTCTGCCTCTATCTGATAGAACCCTATTATAACTATTATCGATCCCTTATGGAGCTCTTTAAACGAACCCTGCAACAGGAACCCTATTCTGATTATCAAGGTCCCGGATATAGAACCTCATCATTCAAGATCCCTTAGAGACCCCTTTTAAGGATCCCCTTTAAAGGGAACCCTAAGGCCCGGCCCTAAACCCTAAACCCTAATCCCTTTAGGTCCGGCCCCTCCTATTATGTAAGGCACCAAGATCGACAGCGCCGCCTCCAAGTCGGCTTCCTTGAAGAAGGAAGTGGCCAAAGGGCTCAGACTCTGTGTGGGTTTAGGGTATAGGGTTTAGGGAAGCTTTTTTTTTGAGCATGAGTTTTATTCAGTGCTTTTCGGGTTCGATTTTTCACGGGCGTTTCTGAAGCTTTTTTTGAGAGGGTGTCGCGGGGGTTGGTGAGCTTTTGTTTGTCGGGGGGCATCAGGGTTTCGGGGGTTTTGGGAAACTTTCTGTGGGGATTGTATCGCGATTTGGGACTGAGGGTCCAGGGTTTTCAGAGGGCCGGGGTTGAGGGTTTTAGGGGGTTTGTGGGTTGGGGTTGGCGGTTTAAGGGGTTCGGGCTTTAGGGTTTGATTAACTGTTATGATGAACTGTGGCTCCGATACGTTTAACGGATATGATATGACCGATACTCCAGGGGTCATATAAAGTATTATATCGTGGGCTTGGGGCTACAGTTTGGTTTTGTCGCGCACGGCTTGGGGATTTCGGGCTAACACGGATTTCGGATTACGGGCTTTGGGACATTGTTGGTTTAAGGTTTGAGGGTCGACTCGGCAGGGAGTTCGAGACAAGCTTGAAACCTGCTCAGACAGAATAGTAGATTATGGTCCCTCCATTCGACATGCAAGGTATTTGGAGCCACCGGCAAAGCCAAAGCCCCAAATCTCTGAGGCCGACATCAACAAGGAGTTGGCGGTGTTGGCAGAGACCGAGGTGCGAGATTTCGGGTTAGGACCAAACCTTCGATACCCTGTCCCTCCGTCTTCAGCCGCCCCCACAAAAAGCAACAAAATCCAATGGTCGAGGGTTTGGGCTGAAGGAAGGTTTAGGGTTTCGGGCTTGGGTTTTAAGTTTTAAGTGGATTAGGGCGACAGCCTCGTTGGATTTAAGGCGTCGTGGGGTTGCAGGTGAAGCTCATCGCCTGAAGATCCTTCAACCCAAAGCCCTGAATTCAACCCGAAGCCCTGAAGCTTTAAGTTATAAAGCAGCCTCCACCCAGAACATGCCGGAACTGTAAAGACCTAGGCCCTTCTAGCCCCCTCGTGTGCCGATCGATGCCCGGGCGATTTTCTGTAGAGGGGGCTTCAGGGTTCAGGGTCTTTCATCTCATCTGTCGTTGCAGGTCTTAGATCTGGCCCAGAGGCCCAGAAGCCCTCGTGGACCCTGTCCTAAAGCTGGCATGTGGTTTAGGTTTTAGGGTTTAGGTGTTTAGGGGTTTAGGGACTACACGTCAGGCGAACATGACAAAGCTGCGGCAGGAAGAGAAGTCCTTGCCCGGGCCCTGGTGAAGGTTTAGGGTTTCGGTGGCTGCCGGAGCTTCCCAAGCCTGAAACCGTAAACCCTAAACCCTTTGTGATGATGTTGTAACCGTGTACCTTTTGTGACGATTCGTCCCGAAAGTCCAAATGAATGCAGCAAACTTTCCGAAACCTGGCGAGCCTTACCCATAAATGTCTGAACCCTTCGTACTCATAATATCCTCCTACAGCCCCAAATAGCTGCAGTACACAATGTCCCAGAGCCCTAGTTAGATGAGTAAGGCCACTGTAGTAGAATCCTAAACCCCAGGGCGGTTTAAGGTTGGAAGTCTTTGACTTTTGTTGTTCAGGGTTTATGGATCAGGGCGTAGGGTCTAATGTTTACCGAGACTTTGAGTGTGGGGCAAGCCCAAACTCCAAAATGCAGGACTTAGAGACACTCGCAGCATAACAGGGAGAGGCAGACCTTCGTCAAATGCCCCCTCCGTTTTGGTGTTATTTTGGCGGCTGTGTTGTTTCTTTTTGGAGGGTCGCGGCTCTGTTGCTAGAGGCTCTAGCGAGTCGTATCACAAGGTACATCCGAGTTGCTTCAAAGTTTTCCTGAAACTTAGGGTTTAGGGTCAGCAACTCCAGAAAAGCAGCCCTTAAACCCTAAATCACTGCTAGCTCTCAACACTAGGATCGTTTTAAAGGGACCCCTGTCCTGTCAAGAAATCCCAAGCCCTGAAACACCCTGGAAACCTGCAAGCCCTGACACAACTCATACCCCAAACTCTGAACCCGTAACCCTGTATTTGCCCCTTAAATCCGGAGACCCGAAACCCCAAAACTCTAAATCTCAAGCCCTACATCCTAAGCCCCAAATCTCAAGCCCCAAAACCCAAACCCCAATTTTTGCAACCCAAAACCCCAAAACCCCAAAGCCCCGAAGCCTCCATCTTTCGAGCAGAGACCCCCCCAAAAGGTTCGCCAAGAAGGAGCCGGAGACCTTGAAGGGCATGGAGGGCGTGAAGACGGCACTGAGGACTCTCCGTTGGGGTTGAGGCTTTGGGGTTTTCGGGTTTAGAGTTTTGGGCTTGGCTTAGTGTTTGGCGGTTCGGCTAGGGAATCGTAAAATCCTGCTTGCTGCAATCCCTATGCCCGGGGGAGTGGCGGGTGATTCATCAGCGGTCTTTTATGCTTTCAACATCTCTCAACCCCACACACGCAGCTCTGCGCTAACCTCGAGCGGCCAACAAGTTCGTCCAAAACAAACCTTGAACCCCAAACCCTCAACCCCATGCAGACTGAAAAGGAGCCCTTAAAACACAAACCCTCAACCCAAGTGATGGTAGCCTTTAATTTTCGGGGGGCGAGGAGCCTGCGCGATTTCTACAAGGCCTCCGGCGTGGAGGCCGCTTGCTTCATGGTTCTCACATCTCTCTCTTGACAGCCTAAGGACGACATGTAGGAGGTTTACGGCTTTCCTGTGGATTCAGCAACTCTATGCTTTACGTTCAAGGGTCATGGCCGGAAGAAGACTCAGACTGGTTCGTAGTTGGGTTAGAGGGGTTCTCTAGTTCGATGCGAAAGAGCTACACGAAACGCAGCAACCATGAAGCCTTAGGCTTTGAACCCTTGACATCACCCTCAAGCTGCAACGTCAGGGATCTGCCTTTAACATAGAGTTTCTACGTAGCCAGTCATGAGGCGTTACACTTTAACATTCCCCCGAACCCAGCCAAATTTTCTTCGCCATCCGCTGTAGGGCTTTAGGGAAGCCCTGAAATCGAAATGGCCTTCGTCGCGAGGTTTCTATGCACGCTCCCTTCAAAGCACTTAGGCGCCTTAACCTAGAATTTAGCAGGACCTCGAGCCCTAAACCGCAAATTGACGATGCCAGCACTCTAAACTTGTGATGCTAAGGCTGCTGAGGTTTATGATTCTTGAAATCTGAAGTCGCGAGCCTCATGTAGGGGCCTAAATCATTCGTAATCGGAGTCCTTAGGCCCTTCTTCGTGTTTGCTATCATATCAACCCCAAACCCTCTTCCAAGTTCTTCCAAGTTCTAAGGCCACTTTACTAAGCCCCAGAACCCCGGACCCCTAAGCTCACAAAGCGGCTATCAGGAGGTACCTTACCTCGCTTCCTGCCGTATCTGTCTTCAAAATCCGACATTTCGGGAGACAAAACCGAGTTCATTATAAGGGCTTTGAGAATGGGAATAGTATCCCTTTAGTTTGATTATGGTATAATACACCCTTCCTATTCAATCAATACGGGTCCTATTTTGGTGCTGGCATGTTGTGGCTTCTGGGTTTTGGCTCCAGCAGTGGAATGCAGCGCCAGATAGAAACATTCCAAAGCACCAACACCTTGTCACCTAGAAAACCCAGAGGTGTGTTGTGCATCCCACATCAAAACTAAATTCGCAAACCCCATCCCGAGCGACAAGCCCTAGACTCCAAACTCCACCAATCTCCAACCCGAAGCTATATTTACCTTAAACCCCGGAATCAATGCAGCTTACATGAACACACCCTTCTGTTGAATACTGCATTTGCGGAGCGTTGTACTAGCTGTAACAGAATCTTACAGCTCATAGCCCTTTTGCAACTCTCTCTCTCTCTCTCTCTCTCTCTCTCTCTCTCTATATATATATATAGACCCGTATCCACCTGCAGTATTCGTTAGCGAATTCCATGTAGCCCTTATGCAACACTATATGAAGCCGTACCAACCTTTAGGATCCGTTAGCCCTTGATTTTGGAAGCTCTTCGTTAGCCTTCCTCCTGTGGCAGGTGACTTCGGGCGAGCGCAAGGGAGCCGCCGGAGGCCTCGGGCACATTTTTCTAGGATTTTGCGGTGTAATATGTTTGGGTTGAGGAACTGGGATGTAGGAACTGGGATTTTGGGATTGCGGTTTAGAACTCAGGGTTTAGGGGTTAGGAAAGTTCGCTACAGGGCTTAGGAGGTATCCTGACTATAAGCAGGACGTTTCCCTGCATACTATGTATGATAATACTATGGGGGCCGTAACCATTACCTAGATTCGATTATTTTGAGGGTTCCTTATTATACTTATAGTCTAATGGGTCCGAAAACAATAATCTACTTATGAAGGCTCCTGTATACTATAGTACCCGTATAGATCCATTACAGTAGCCCTCACAGACCCTTGTAAAGGAACCCTACTCTAACTATTAAGGCCCCTATATTTCCGAGCCCTCTGACCTTCGTCACGTGGCCCTGGATACTCGGGGTCCCAATGCAGACTGCCCTTCCACTGGAGCCCCTACCGCCCGAAGCCCTGACATGCGTCTCTAGGGTTCAGACGTTTGGGGGTTTTGGGGGTGTAGGGTCAAGGGCTACCTTGGAAACCGCGTCTAGAGAGACCCGGCTTAAAGGACTCTTCCTGAAGTTGTATCCTGAGCGCTTTCTAGGTAAAGGAACAGCAGTCTCAATGGGGGCCCTTTTCAGTTTCCATGTTCGCATATAGGTGCCCTAGCAAGCATTCTACAAACACCCCTCGAAGCAAACCCTCTACGTATGTAAGACGCCCCTCTTGGATAATCCTTAGCAGCAATTCTAAACCCAAAGCCCAAACCGTGAAACAAACACCGGCACCTAACAGCTCGCAGGCGTCATTAGCCGCCTTGAGGAGCAACTGCGCTGGTCTTCGCTTGGGGGCTTTCTGGGCTGTCGGGCCTTGGGCTTCAGGTTTACTCTGTTTTTCGGTGCTTGTTCGAGGGGGTTTCATTGTGTTTTTTACGAGGGTTTTTAAGGGTTCTCAGGCTGGGAGTCTGTGGTTTGGAGATTGGGGTTTCAGGGTTCGAAGTTTCTCGGGTTTATCGGCTGCGAATGAGTGTAAACTTGTAATTAGGCTGTACGGGACAGCTTTTCCGGGTTAGGCTCACAACAACATGCTAGAACAAGGTTGACGACTCAGGAGTTTTTTCCGCTTTGAGGGTTCCAGACTCCTGTTCTCCATAAAACCCTGAGCACGGAAATACAGAAAAGGACATCATGGAGGCCTGCTTTTTTTGTTTAGCTAATTCATCCAAATATAAGCCCCTTTGTTGGGTTATAAACACAAACATACCTGTGCATCGCCTAAAGGAACCGCGAAGAAACCCTAAGCAACACCTTTTAGGTTTTTTTTGGTCTCAAAGAGTCTCGCGGCCCAGCTACGCGCAGGATGTGGAGGCTGACATGGCTATGAGCTTGAGCCAGATGTGCCTTCGATGACTTTGGCAACGATTGTAGGGCTCATTTAAACCTAAACCCAGAAAACGCAACCATAGGCCTACACCCTAAACCCTACCCTAAACCCTAAGCCTACACCCTACACCCTAGAGCCCAAAAAACTCAAATCTGGAAGCTGCGCCGAGGCGCTCCTCTGAGAAGACCGTGCGAGACCCGGACATCGTGGTCGTCGTCAAGTTAATAACATGGGGACCTCCATATTTTGATCAAGGTTTTGGGGTATAGTAGAGCAGACTTTACTGAAAATACAGGAATACTCAGGATTTCTATTCTAACCCAATATGACCCCTCACATTTAGACTAGGGTTTTGGGGTTAGCCTAACCCTAGGCTTGCGGTATACACGCAAGGACTTAAGGGTTTACAGTCTAGGGTACGATGGACATTACAGCGGTATGATCTCTAATTCCGCAGTTGTGCTTGGACATTCATTTCAATAGCGGGCTCAGGTGAACCAAAGAGCCTAATATGGAGGTTTGAGTACTTAGTATTGGCTTACAGCTCCTGTAAAACTTAAGAGCTGTACTACAACATACCCCAACTCTTAGCCCAAATCACTCAGGCCCCAACATTGCGTTCAATGCTGCTAGGCTGGGTGTGACGGGTGAGGAGGGCGAACATGGGTAAGATCTTGCAAAGCCCTAGTCCCTAATCCCCAAACCGTCGGTACAGTCTAAATCCCAAACCCTAGCCCCGAAGCTTAAACGAAGCACTGAAGTCCGAAGACAGGCCGAGATGGGTTTCAAGAAGGACATGCAGGACATGAAGATCGATAAGTCGCAGAAGGCGTGGCTCTGGCTTCGGGGCTCTCACCCGAAACCCTCAACCCTATACCCTGACGTTTCAGGGTTTATGGTTTAAGGGTGTTCTTTTGGAACACCCAAACCCTAAAACAAATCCTAAACATCCCCAGACCCTAAGCCGGTACATAACGCTGAAAGAGCACTGAGCTCTTAACCCAATCGCCTAAAGCCTGCATAAAGAGCCAGAGCCTGAACTTCAAAGCCTTACAACTCTAAACCCCGAAGCCAACAAAATACAATAAACCCATACTTAACCATAGCCTCAGGCCGCTTGAAGAAGCACAGCCTTCTCCCCAAGCCAAGCCCCTAAAACTCGAAAGCCCCAAGGTCCTGCCGTTCTAAAGCTTTCCGGAAGGGTTAGAGAAGCTTTGATGGCATCCTGACAGATATGTATGTTATGCTGCAGTTCTACGGGGATTGCACGGGCATGCTATTGTAATCATTCAGACCCCTACAGCATGCGACAGTGCTCCCGCTGGAGTTCTTGCCGGCCTTGTGCATCGAGAAGCTAGGATCTGGAACTGGACTGGCTTGTCATAGTCATGGACCCTGGTCAGATCGTGCGGGCACCTGGGGCTGCAGGACCGCAACCCGGCCCGTATGTACGTACGAGAACACCAGGTTCCGCCGGCTCCTTGGGGCGATGCGTTCTGTCACGACGGTGCACTGGCCCGTGTATTGCAGCAAGGCTCTCTGCAGATCCGTCCGTTGCTGCTTTTCTACTTGCCCAAATGCAGCGACGCTTGGGTGCACGATACTCTCCGGCATTATGCATGAGGCAGTGTCCTCAATTCAGAGCAGAGCTGCTGTGTGCGCGCGAACCCAAGGAAAAACCCTTGAATGATTAGACGGGAAGATCTCGAAGAACAAGGCTAGCTAAATTTAGCACGAGACCTCACCTTCATCCTGACACCGTAAATTCCCCGAATGCAACCAAATCCAAGCCAAGTAAACCTTCCATGCGGAACCTCCTCGCCCAGACAACTCTAAACCCTAAAAACTAAAACAAACTTAAACAACCTGTAAACCCTAAACGCTAAGTTTTGAGGCCGAAGCCCCAAAGTTCGACGATCAGGGGCACAAGTTCTGAGGCCCATTCAACAAGATACACCATCCTTCTCGGAAGGACCCTGCCACACCCCATATCCAAGTCCAATCCTCAGGGCGCCGAGATGGTTGAAGTTTCCGGCTGGGGTTTTACATGTTTAAGCATCGACGCAAGGGTTCCTGATGCAAGGATCCCACACTCAACCCCAACCCTGCGGCCCCAAACCCGAAGGACAAAAACCCTACACCCCGTTCACAAACGCCGCACCCCAAAACCCTAAGCACTCTAAACCCCGAGACCTGAGCACTCCAGACCCCGAGCCCTAAACACCCCAAGCCCGAAACCCTGAACACTCTAACCCCGAAGCCTAAATCTCTACAAGCTCTAAACCCCGCTTAAACACCCCGAGAGCTTAGAACCCCGAAGCACTTTAAACCCCGAACCCTCATACACTCTAACACCGAAGCCTAGACGTACCAAACACGCTTAACGCCGAAGCCTAAGCCCTACAAACTCGAAGCCCGAAGCCCGCACACCCCCAAATCTCCAAGCCCCGAAGCCGAAGCCCATGGCGGGGTTAGGTTTGGGGGTTTAGGGTTTATTAGAGTTCAGAAGGCTCTGAACCTTAAGCCCTAAACCAAAACCCATAGCGGGGTTAGGTTTTTGGGTTTAGAGTTCAGAAGGCTCTGAACCCTAAACCCTAAACCGAAACCCTAAACCCCACGCCCTAAAGCTTGGTGGCTCTAAACCCCGAAGCATAAACAGGAGAAGGACATTCAGTATAAGACCCAGGAAGCCCAGAGGCTGTGGCCAGGGTCCTCTTTAGAATTTATGGGGCATTCATGTGGGAGGATCCGAACATTGGGGGTTACCTTATTTGGGGGTCCTTATAATGAGGATCCTAATATTTAAGGTACTATATAAGGGTCCTCTGTTTGTAGGGCGTTGAGGGCTTATAGGGTTTACGGTTTGGGCTTGGGGTTTATGGGGTTTGCAGGGCGCATGGGGTTTATAGGGCTTTTAGGGTTTAGGGTTTGGGTTTTAGGGCTCACAGGGTGTGGGGCTCGTAAGGCTTTGTCGAGTTTAGGATTGAGAAGTGTGGGCGTTGCCACGATTGTATACGGTTACGTAAAGTAGGGGTCTTCAGAAACACCTGTATTCGTTCAGACGCAAGGAACCATTCAAGGACTCACACAACAGCAGCATCCCAATACCCCATACACAAGGCCAGAAATACACCTGCACCTGACAAACCCGAACCCCCAAACTCTGTACATATCCCCAAACCAAATCCAAAACACTTCGCGCTAAAAACTTAAAGACCTTAAAATCCAGAATCCCCCAAACCAACGCAACCCTGAAACCATGAACATGCAAAAACTGAATATTGAAACCAGAGCCCGGATCCCAAAGCCTGAGAATGGCAGCAAGGCCCTGCGGCCCCCAGAACTAACCCTAAATCCCAAATCTCCTGAGCCACCAGAAGGCCCTACTAGACCAAACGAAGCAGCCCCGACCCAGTAAATTGACAACCAGAAATCCGAAACACACAACACTCTTTGAACACCCTACACCTCAACCACGTGAACGTTAGAAGCTGGTAAGACCTGAAAGCATCCATTTCCTAGAACACCCCAAATCCCTTGAAACCCTTTAACCCTGACCCCTCAACCCTATTAGAGTTTAGGGTTTCGGGCTTAGGGTTCAGGGTTTAGGCTTTAGGGTTTAGGGCGTGAACTGAAACCCCTAACCCAAGACCCCTGCAAACCCGGAGCCAGGCTCGACTCTGAGTTGAACAACTTGAACTCTGACCAGGAGAGCGTTGGGCTCAGTCTATCACCTGTTCTGGGGGTTTAGGGTTTAGTTTTTTGCGCGGTTCAGGGCTGTTGGGGTTTGGGAATTGGTTTGCTTGAAACCGGGGTTTAGGGCTGTCTGGATTCAGGGCAAGTTTACGGTTGTCAGGGCTTGGGCTTTGCTAAAGTTGCGGTTGTTGGTGTTTAGGGTTTGTAGGGTGTTACATAGGGTTTCTGAGGGGTTTGGGGTTGTGGCACTTTGTAAACATCACTCCTTAGGCCCCTTATCATATATCATTGTATTGTACCCCCAAACCCTTGTAGAAACCCTTGTAGAAGCCTTCAAAAGAACCTTTGGAAGGAACCCGTCTTTCTACCGTAATGGGCCGCAACACCGGCTAGGTTAATCCCAAAGCGATGGCCCAGGCCTGGAGACAGAGATGGGTGCACTGATGGAGTTCACCAAGGGCCTGCGCTTGCCCCGGAGAGGTTTTAGGGTTCAGGGTGTTAAATTTAGTTGGAGCTTAAGAAACCCTACACATCCCTACACCCTAAACTCTAAGCTTTAAGCCATGAGCTGGAGGGTTGTGTGGCTTTGAGTTTAAGGGAAGAGGTTTGGGGTTTCCGTTGGTTTAGTTCTATCAACCCCCAGTCCCCGACGAAGGCGATGGTGTCGGGCTTAGGGGTTCAGGCCCTTGAGGCTTGAGCGCCTAGGCTTTAGGGTGTCCGTTTCGGGTTTTAGGTTAGGGTTCAGGCTTTAGGATGTCCGGTTCAGGGGAGGGGGTTCTTGAACCGTCCCTCTTGTTTTTGGGGAATCTTTTGGGGGCTTCAGTGGAGTTGGGGTTTCCGTGGAAGCTTGGGCACCTCCGAGTTTTTCGGGGCTCCGGGCCGGCTTTCGAAAGAATTTCGGTCATTTCAGCTTCAAATCTTGTTCTTTCTTGCTAGTACCGCTGTTCGTCTTCGCAGAACTACGGCTATTTGTTGACCAGAGGTTGGAACTACGTAGTACTGCTACGCTATGTTCACGAGTTCTTCAGCTTCTCTGTAAGTTTAGGAAGGTGCCCTAAACCCTTTAGACCCTAAAAGCGAGTCCCTAAATCCTGAACCCTAAGCCCTAAACCCTAAAACCTACACCCGAAGCCCTGAACCCTAAGGCGCCTGAACCTGGAGCCAGGAAGTCCTAAACCCAAAGCCTGAAAGAGCATTGAACTCTACGTCTGCAGACATCTCCGAAACCCCCAAATCCTAAATGTCGGTTTAAGGGTTCAGGGTTTAGGGCTTAGGGTCTAGGGCAGCCCGGCCTCCTAGGCGGTTCCCACTCAGAGCTGGGTGAGTAGGCAGCCCCCACAGAGCAACGGGCGCCCAGCAGTCAGCATACTGGAATCACTAGTAGGTATAGTGTCAGTATAATGGGCTTCAGGACCCCATAAAAGAACTCTGATTACAAAGCCCCTCCCAGACCCCTAAAGCTATAGCAGGGAGGCGGAATGCCTGGTCACGCCAGAGTCCTTCGCCGAGAAGCAGGCACGTCTCCTAGGGTTTGGGGTTTAGGGGGTTTCGGGCTTAAGGTTTAAAGGGTTTCCCTCTCCGGAATCCTTGCATAAGCTCTGCGACTGTGCAACTTAGATTCCCTCACTGTGATGTCTCCTGCAAGGTTTCTTTCCGAGCGTCTTTCGAAGCTTTAGTGTAGAAGCATATATGGTTTGAGCCCTAAACCATGAGCTCTAAACTCCAAATGCCTAACGGCCGAAAACCCCAAGACCCAACACCTCAAAATTAAATCCGGACTCTGAAGACACTGTAACTTGAGCCCAGAATCCCAACACGCAACCTGGAGCCACAAAGCACAGCATCCCAATGCACACACCCTGATTCCTGGTCCAAAGCCCCGAACCCTACACACCCTGTGCCCTCAACCCTGACCTCAACCCCAAATCCTAAAGCTCCATACCCTAAACCCTAACCCTAACACCAAACCCTAAACCCAACCCCACCGTGCTCACATGGCAGGCCAAGAGGCAACAGGAGATCGATGGGCTCCTCCACCCAAAATGGGTTTTAGGATTGTCAGGGTTTGAGGTTTTTAGGGTTTAGGGTCTTTAGGGTTTTAGGGGTTATATTATAGCGTCTTTAGTTTTTAGTTTCAGGCCTATAGAGTCTATAGTTTCTAGGCCAAAAGGCTTCAGGGGTTTAGTGAATATGGGTCGGAATAGTTACCCATAGTATTCCCTAGGTTTTTCCTGATCGCAGTTAGTTGTTCATATACACCACAACACTATTCTACATTTTGTTATGTGAGGGTTCAGGCACTGTTGCTTGTTTGGTTCTCGGTTTAGGGAGTTCAGGGTGTAGGGTTCAGTGTATAGGAGGTAGAGTTTAGTGTGTTGTGGTGTTCCGAGTTGCGGTTTTACAGGGTTTGAGTGGCATGGGATTCAGAAGGTTTGAGGGTTGTCTAGGGGTTTGTAAGGGTTGTGCGAAATTCATAGAAGGGTTTCTCGATAGCTCTAAGTGTAACATAGAACCTTCCGACTCTAGCCTGAGTATCCAGGCCCTTACAACACAGCCATAGGCCCGCTTTATATAGTATACCCGAAACCCTAAATCCTAGTGTTACGGGCGCCATGCTCTCGCATCAATGGGCTGAGGGTGGAGAGTGCAGGATCCCAAAAAACGAAAGCATAAAGCCCAATCCCTACAGCCGTATAGCTTAAACTCTCAAGCCCAAAAGCCCTTCAAGTTCCAAAGCCCAGAACCATGAACGTATGCTCGGGAAGTCGCCCATTGCGGTTGAGGGCTGATGGACAGAATCCTGGGTTGCCTCCGGGGCTTAGGTCGGGGAGTTTTAGAGCTTAATGGCTTAGGGCTTGAAGCACCCTAAAGGACGGGAGCTATGCTGTCCTCGTGAGTATGCAGGATTTCTTAATTCTGCTTTAACGGCTATCACCGGCCAACGCTTCGGTACTGGCAGTACAGACCCGCACCCAGAAGCCCCTACACATCCTAGGCGCCTCGGCCCCGGCCTCTAACTATGAGAAACCCTCAAACAGCAAGCCCTAAATCCCCTAAGCCCCAAGCCCCAAAACGCTCAACCCTAAACCCTAAACCCCTAAACCCTGAATCCTTAAGTCCTAAACCCTAAACCCCTAAGTCCTAAACCCCCACGGCCCCCAAAGAAAAACAACCAGGGCTTGGAACCCGGAAGTCGGAATCCTGAAGCCCAGGCTGAAGGAGGCGCTCGATGCCCTGGATGCCACATCGGAGCCTTTGGGAACTGGGCTTATGGGATTTTAGCGTTTAGGGCTTCCGGGATTTGGGGTTTTAGGGCTTTAGGGATTCGGGGTTTTGGGTTTAGGGTTGAGAGGGTTTAGGGCTTCATGGCCAAATGTGTAGTATGGATATTACCCCCATCGTTTCCTTGCATAACCGAAGTCTTGTATGCCCCAGCACACTTTTCTAACTCTTCAGGCCATTCAGTCCCCCTGTTTTCAGATTTGGTGGTTCAGGGCTTGGTGTTGGCGATTTCAGGTTCTCGATCCCTGTACCGGCGAGTGACCTGTGAATTGCACGGTATCCTTGAATAGTATCCCCTTACATAGATAGGCCCCTACATAGCTAAAGTGGTCTTGTTCTAGTTGTTAAGGTCCTGAAGCCCCAAAATAAGCCCATGAACCTGAACCCTTCAGCGCCAATATGGCCTCACTGATGATGAACTCACGTTCCACCAAGACCAGTCTTCAGGAGACGCCGGCCCTCATCCAGCGCCAGGCTCGCATTTCTCGAGTTAGAAAGGTTCAAACTTAGTTCTGGAAGGGTTCTGCAGGATGTACAAGGCATCTATTTTGGTTATAAGTTCTTGTTTGGGGTTGTGGTTAGCTTCTCGGTCTGAGAGCTAATGTTTAGTTATGAGAGCCTGGAGTTTAGCCAGGCTTTGGCATGGACAGTAAGAATGACTGCACAGAAATATTGGGGTTGAGGGTTTAGGGTCTAGGTTCTATTGAAGTAAAGGGTTTATGGTTTAGGGTATATAGTTTGTTGTTGAGACCCGGCCCCTCCGTAGCCCCTACAAGCAAACACAATTCCATTTTACTGCAAGGGCTTCTTCTTTTCCTTCTCTAGGAAGAACTTGAGGTTTTGACCTTCTAGGCCGTAGCGGTTGGGTACCATAAGGGTCTTATTCCGGCTATTCTAGGGGTTGCTACGTCTAAACGGGCTTTAGGGTTGCGCCAGGTGGCTACATTTTATTACACTCTTCTAATCAGGGTGTAAGCTTGCGGGTTGTAAGGTAAACCCTAAGCTCCAAACCAGTGCAGACGTCCTGCCGACTCTGTGGAGATCGTTTGGGCCTAATGGAGGGTTTAGGTTCGGGGTGGAATATCGCAAACCCTAACTCCTCAGCCCGAAACCCCTTACTTAAGGAGTGGCCGAGTCCCAGGGCCGTATGAGAGACTTCCATAGCTCAGGGCTTTCCACTGCTCCATCTAAGGGCTTACCATACTAAACCCTGAAAACCCTGAACCCTATCCTTGTTGAATACGAGTTTAGAAGAAATTTGCCGGGACGTCTGGGCGCCGCAGGCTTCTCTGCGGGACATCGACACCTTGAACCGGAGACTGAAGTAATAGCAACAGTAATGTCAGACATAGAAAGGACATTTTGGTATTAGTGAAAGTGATATTCATTGTGGTAGTAACAGTAACCGAGATAGGAAGCGAGATCAAATCTTGACCGTTGCGACAGCAGTGACTCATCCACCAGACGACATGTCGCCGACTCTCCGCCAAAGGCCTAGCTTTTGTATGAAGGCAACCCACCGAAAGACCATGACGGCTCTCGGATTTTATTTTCAGTAATAATTCAGGCAGGTTGAGAGGGTTTAAATTTTAACCGAGCCACCAATCCAAACTCTCATCCGACACTCCGGAGCCCCGCGCCCAAATCCCAACCTTCTCAAGCCTTAAAATGTGCAGAAAAGGGTTTAGGGTTTAGGGCTTTGGGTTTAGGGTTGATTGCTTAGGGTAAATGCTTAAGCTTAAAGCAACTACAAGCACTATTCCTCAACTTTCCTGGTCATGGTTATACCTAGACTTTACTCCAAGACCTATTCTAATTCTAAGGCCCCTATATCATGTGGACCCTCACGTAGCACCCTACAGAACCCTGAAGGCTCCCCATGGGACCCCCAAAATCACGCGTGTGTGTGTCTGGTGTATATACATAACCTACTCGGCAGAGAATGTTCTCCTGCGGATGGTTGTATGGTAAGACGAAGACCAAGGTTGTGGTACGCCTGGCATGCCGGCTTTGTCAGGGTGGAACCCATTGGCATGGTATGGCAGCACCATCGTCTGTGCTGCTTCCAGCACATGCTCATCCTCGACTAGTTCAGGCCAGCACTGACCTCTATCCAGACAATTCCGGAGGTAACTAGCGCTGCCAAAACGACCAACTCCCACATTCACTCGTGCGGTTGTATGGCTGAGGCGTTACTACGCTAGCCTGGCTGAAGAGCTTGCAGGCAGAGACGAGACTGGCTCTATGAGAAGCTAAATTATGCTTCACCCATGCAGAAGCTGTCCAAGCGCTGGTCGAAGTTTTGGCGTGACGACAGTGCAATGATGCAAAGTGCACCCGAATTCATGTGTCAGAGGCGCGTCCAGCAGGACCCAAACCCACGAAGCAAGAGAAGGTATAACCCTTCGAACCCGTATAGATTCCTACGCAACTCCTATTATTTCGTTATCGATTCCTATGAAGCCCCTGAAAAACTCCTAAACCCAAGCCCCCAAAACCCCTAAACTGCTAAACCCCCTAAATCCCTGAACTTGTAAAAAGCTCTAAATCCCTAAACCCCAAAACATCTAAACCCTTAAGCCCCAAAGCCCTAAAACCTCCTAAACCCCTAAAGCCTTAACACCTTCTACCCTAAACCCTAAACCCCTAAATCCTAAACCCCTGAATCCCTACACCTTTTTCAGGCCCGCGGCCTGCGTGGAAAGCAGGGAGCCCTGGAGGCCTTCTGAGCACTGCAAGAGGCGGCCCGGGAGATGGGTTTGGGGTTTAGGAAGTTTAAGGTTTAGGGGTTTAGGGTTTAGGAAGTTTAGGGTTTAGGAGGTTTAGGGTTTAGGAGGTTTAGGAGGGGTTTATAGAAATTGTACAGGGTTCGGGGTTCGAGATTTCTCTGGTCGGGAATCCTTCGAAGATGTGTGTGTCAAGAAGGCGGATTCCCGACCAAACTATTTTTTTCTTTTGCTTTTGCTCCAGAAGGCCCAAACAAATGGACAAGGGATTCCCGGTGGGTGTACATTCACAAGAGGATTCCCGATCACAAATAGTTTTTGTTTTTGCTATTCAATTTTGTTTTTTTTTTTTGGGGGGGGGGGGCTTGGGCTAGCTGGGCTCAGACTGGGACGGCTGCGGGGGTTTGAACGAAAGTTTCTTGTTTTGCTTTTGATTTCTCGTTTGGGGCTAGGCTGGACAGGGCTGGTGGGCTGGGCTAGGCTTGGAATTGGGCTGGGAACTCCTGGCACACATTTGATGAACAATTCGAAACTATAGCGAAGATGCAGCTCGGAGCAAAGACCGAGCTTTGTGCTTTTGACGAATTTGGGCTGCTGGGGGGTGGTGCTGGGGTGGACGTAAGGCTGGCTGGGGCTGGGGAATGGGGGCAGGGTCAGGGGTGTGGTGGCTAGGCTGGCATGCTGTACAATTTCTATTTATCCCGGTCTTGAGGGTTTAGTGTTCAGGATGTCTGACGTTTAGGGTAAGGGTTCAGGGTTTTTAGGAGTTTGGGCTTAGGGTTCCTTTTCGGGCAAAAGTTCCTGTAGGGGTTTGAGGTTCTTAGGGTTTTTACGTGGTTTAGTTTTTTTTAAGGGCTCCTTATCGGCGTTCCTTTCAGGGCTCGTAGTGTGTTGGGGTTCCTGTAAGTCCGATTATACGGGTTCTAGAAAGGTTTCTTCCAGGGCTCCTTACAAGGGTTCCCTACACCCTGAACTCTAAAGTGAGGTTTCTCAGGTCAGAGGTTCTATATGGGCTTAGGGCTTAAGCTCAATGGGGTTGTAGTGTTTATGGTTCTCAAGCTTTAAGGTTGTTTTAGGGTTTAAGTTCAGTTATGGGTTAAGGTTTTAGGGTTTAGCATCGGAGGTTTGCAGTTTCAGCGTTTAAGGGTTCAAGAAGGTTTAGGAGTTTTGGGTAGGGCTTTAGGGTTAAAGGGGTCTAGGAATTAGGGTTTGGCGTGTTCAGGTTCAACGATGGTTGATAGAGTAGAGTTTGAGGGTTTAAAGTTGAGTCAGGGTCTGGGGTTCAGGCTTTTTGGGCGTAAGGTTCGACAAGCGTTTTAGGGTTGAGGGTTTGCTTGTAGTGCTTAAGGTCGTGTTTGTGGTTAAGGGCTTCAGGGTTTAAGGGTTGGGTTTTAAGGTTTTAGGTTGAAGGGTTAAGGGTTTGTTAGGTTTAATTCGGGTCTGGGGCTCTAGGGTTTCACGGTTTATGGTTCAAAGAGCGTCCAGGATTCCGGATTTACGGCTTAAATAGGATCAAGTGTGCAAGGTTGTCGGGTTCACGATTTAACTAGGGCTTTGGGTTTAGAGTTGCGGATTTAGGGTTCACGGTCTTCGTGAGTTGTTTTGAAGCCCCCATCAAGACGCTCTAGAAACTTCGAAGGGTTGTGCAGCAGTTCCAGAAGGGTTCAGGGTTAATTTTCTGGACGTTTGAGGCTCGTGGCAAGCCTGAGAACTAGACCCTTGTAAAATCCTAAAGCACCCTGTTAAGACCCTGAAGAACCTGACCTTCATACAATCCTAAAGCACCCTGTTCAGACTCTTGAAAGCCCTAAATCCTAAACCCTTAAGAACCTGCTTCTCGACAGCGAAGGCAAGCCCCAGCAACCGTGAGAAGGAGACCGCCCGGGTGCAGTGCGAGAAGCCCCGCACGCTTGTGCAAGCGATGCAAAAAGGTACTCTTCGTTACGCATACGAGCCAATGTAGTTGTCCTGTGAGTTTTAGGAAGGCTTTTTCCAGGGCCTTGGTGCTTGGAACGAGGGATTTGTTTGAGGTTTGGTGGGGATTGTAAGGGTGTACAGGAGCCTTGTAATCAGAACGGGGCTTTGGGGTATACGGGTATACTTAACATATTGATGCCAAATGTTGCGGTGTCTTAGGATTGAGTGCAATGCTGTTGGCTTACCTTAGCCTTACGAGTACGTACTGGTGTAGGATTGTCGCTGCAGAGTGGCACGCAGAGGACTTTTTGCGGTTCGGGTTTCGATGACATAGAGGCTTGAATCCGTATTCTTACTTCCTTGTAGTTCTGGCTAATAAAGTATACTCTACCATCCTTCCCAAACGCCGTTCTAGTTATGAAGGCCTCGACGTTACGTTTCTTTTTCTTTGGACAAGGGGGCGGCTTGGGGGGCTCGAGGTCCCAACTTCTACCCTACGAGGCAGTCCCGAGGGTGTTCGTGCTCGCAACCTTTTTTGGGGCCGCGGGGGGGGGGGGGGGGGGGGGGGGGGGGGGGGGGAGATATGCAAGCCTTGAGGGTTTCAGGGGTTTCAGAACCCTTACTAAACCGTAAACCGAAACCCAGACCGCTAAACTGCCCTAAACTCTTTCGAAGTTTCAGTCTTTTCAGCGGCCTAGACAGGCCGAGAGAAACCCTCAGTTCTGATCTTCACATCCCAAACCAGAAGCCCTAACACGTGATAGAAGAAACCCCGAGACCCCCACCACCGGAACCCTACACCTGGGAGTTCAGAGACGAAATCGCCTTGTGAAGGAAATGGACGCTTTTGAAAGTTGATTCTACCACCAGCCAGCAGCTACAGCGGTTCCGGCTACGCGTTTCTCATTGCTCAGAGGCACCGCAGCACGCCCCATGGCTTCCCGCAATCAATCGAAACGGGCATACACTTGCCTAGCTTCCGCAGCCCTGAACCTGGTGCTGGCCACGGACCCTCTCACCCTTTGCCCCCCTATATAACCGTCTATAAAAAGATTAAGAAGCTGAAGTAACAGAGACCTTGCATCGGGGCCCTGCAAATGTAAACCCAACATGCTATCCTAACTTCTTCAGCCACTGCAGACCGTAAGCCTGGAATTATTGTGGGGATCCTAAACTCCTTACCTGACTACAAGACCCCTAGCCAAACCTCACGTCGCCTCCACATCTGGGATGAAGCCGGCAAGTGGCTATCCTACGCCTCCCGGGCCAAGCGCTTGGGAGGGTTTAGGGCTTCAGGGTGTAGAGGCAGCTTAGGTTTCAGGGTTTAGGGAGTTTAGCGTTTAGGGTTTAAGAGTGTGGGGTGTGCTTTGACTATGGACTTTCGGTTACTTAGTTAGGGCTTGAGTCTTTGGGATTTTCGTGTGTTAAGGCTTCGGGCTTCAGGATTTGACTTGGGGGCTACTTCGGGCTTCGGGAAGTATGGGGTTGCAACATTTTAGACCGGTTTGGGGTTCAAGGTTTGGGGTTTCACGGTTTAGGGTTTAGGGATTCGCGGTGTAGGGTTTCGGGTTTAGCTCGAACCAACAACAGCTTAAACCGTCAGACGCGCACATCGAACAGCTAAGCCCTAAACCACAACAAAGCACTCTAATCACTCCGAAACTCCCCCAAACCCTCAACCGCAGACCCCCTGATTCTCGTCTGTGTTTGATAGGCCAAAAAAATCAACGAGCCGGGCAGCGAAAAGTTCGCTCATGCACACCATTGCTGAAAACATCGTGCTTTGATCCTTTGTGCTCTTCCTTAAACGGCTGCAACTGACTTGGGTCGCCAGTTTCTGCACCAATGTAGGGTTCCAGGAATCCAGGGTTCTAGGGCTCTGGGGGTATAGGGCTATAGGGTGAGAGGGTTTATGGGTTATAGGAGTACAGCAAGCTTAAGGGCTTCAAAAGAGGTTTGTACAGGCCTTTACTGTGGGCCGTGGTGTTGATGATTGCAAGGCTTCCAGAGGCCAGCAGCGACCACGCTATGCCCAAACCCGCAGTAGACCCTCAAGAGCCGACTTTCCGAAAGCCCCAAACCCTCGAATTCTGAATCTGGAATCCTGACTCTAACCACCCCAAGTGCTGAACTTTCGGTTCTTGAAACACCCTATGTAAACAAAAGACACCTTACCACAAGATGTTGCACAATTCCTTGTCTGGACCCCCCCAAAACCCTAAACCCTAAGCCCCAAGCCCCCAAACCCTAAACCCTAAACCCCCAAAGCCCCATACATAAACCCGAAAGGCCATCTAAACCCTAAGCCCTAAACCCTTCTGGGGGGCCTCTGAGGGGCACAGCCTACGCCTCCCGGGCCTCCTCCAACTCGCTGCTGGGGCCTCAACTGTCTGGTTGTTTGGGGTTTAGGGTTTAGGTGTTCAGGGTTTAGGGGTTTAGGGGTTTAGGGTTTAGGTGTTTAGGGTTTAGGGGTTTAGGGGTTTAGGGTTTAGGGTGGGGGAATGGGTTATGGGGACTACTATTGGGGATTAGATATAGGGACTACTATCGGGATCCATTCCCCCATTCCCTGCTAAGCACCAGGGCCTCAAGTGGTGACTGAGGCTTCTGCATTAGAAGCCGGTTTAGGGGTTTAGGGTTTTAGGGTATAGGGTTTGGGGTTTAGGGTTAGGTTAGGGCTTCAGGTTAATTGTAGTCCTGAAGCCCCGAAGCCTTAACCCCTAAATCCCATGCCCGAAACGATTGAATCCCTAAACCATAAGCCCGCCAAGGCTGAATCCCGCCTGTTGTTGAAGACTCCAGCCAGCCTTCTGCACTCTTGGGTTCTTGTTAAACTTATGACAAGAAAGGAACCCCTGTTGTTTACGATAGATCCCTGGTATGGTGGCTATTGAGTTCCTTAGCAAGAAGAACCTTGATCTTATGCAGAACCCCAAGCCCTGAACTCTAATCCCTAAGCCCCAACAGGGATCCAGGTAACGTCGACGCCTGAATATTGAATACTATTCCTTAGAGCTTTTCTATTGTAAGTATACTAGGATGCACCCGTAAACCCTACTCTATATGAATTCAAACGCCTAAACCCTAAACCCCTAAGCCCCTAAACCCGGTGTTTATGGTTTGCGTGTTCTTTTTTTCAATTCGTTTTTGGTTGCAAGGGTCAGTTTAGCGCAATGTTGACTGCTGATTAGCCTCGAAGCCATGATCATGGGGATCCCGAGAGGTGGTTAACTGATCACGGCTTCTACAGAACTGATGTCCCCCATAATGCCATTGGTCTGGTTGGTTACGATGTTAAGACGACCCCTCCTCCCCGCGCTCACCCGATTCTGAGATACTGCAATAATCCCATCCATTTGATTAATATTGGTGTTATTTCTGCCAGTATTATTGTTATTATTTTGAAGTCGTACTGCTAGTGTTAATCTCGAATATTTTGTAGTATTATTACTATTAAGGGACCCTGTTCTAAACTCCCTCTAAGACGTCAGGTCTACGCCCCGCGCCTTCCGCTCCTTCGCGCAGGGCATCCGCGGCTTGGCGCGAGCCCAGGCCCACCAACTCTTGGCTTAGGGTTCCTAGAGGAGTTTGTGTTTAGGGTTCAGGGTTTAGGGTTTAATTGGGATTTGGTGCTTGGGGTTTGGGCTTTGGGGTTCCGTCGAGCATTCGTCAGTCAGTGTCAGCCATCAGGACTTGTGCCAGCTCAAAGCATACGGGTTGCAGGCGTTTCTGGCGAAAGGAGAGCAAGAGATGCCCTTACGCCCCCAGACAGGGGGGCAAACATGGAGGACTTTAACAGGGTCAACACGCTCTTTCAAGTATGTCGGTGCGGTACCCAGACG
Source organism: Symbiodinium sp. CCMP2592 (assembly GCA_905221615.1). Classification (NCBI taxonomy): domain Eukaryota; class Dinophyceae; order Suessiales; family Symbiodiniaceae; genus Symbiodinium; species Symbiodinium sp. CCMP2592. The sequence goes on from CAJNDT010001458.1 coordinate 167,419, forward strand.
GAGTTGTTTATGCAGAGAAACAGAACGAGCTTTAGCGTAAATTGGAGGAATCAGGCGTTTTCGGTGACGTCAACGACAGTCATTCCCGCATTGGAAGGCTTGTGACACAGTTTATTTACAATTTGACATGTAGAAGCATCGAAAGCCTGAGTTTCCGGAGGCAGCAGACAAAGGTTCCGTCTGGAAATTCTCATCCAAGAACTTTCTTATTGCATCACTTTGCACAGTCTCCAGAGGATCTTGTGTACTGTAGATAGCTTCCTAAAGGCAAGATTATGCTCAGCAGCTAAAGTGGTTTGCCTAGAAACGAGCGTCGCGCAAATGCTTCTCAGATCACGCTAGAAGGGCAGACCTAACTGCCGCGGAAATGGGTTTGGGGTTGGGTGTTAAAGGGTTTGGTGTTCCCAGCGAGCCCAATAATACCCTTTGATTTAAGAATATACATCAAAATACGAGGTTAAGGAAATATTCCTTGAGTTACGAGTTTAAGGAATTTACTCGTACCATACATAATTAGGGGCTTGATATTCTGATTTACGCTGTGTTCCTGAAATTAAAGGTTGTTGGGCTTTCTGGCTTCTCAGCAGGTTTCCACAAAAGGGGTCCACAAAGGTTGAGATAAGGGTTCTTTCGGTCTCATATCTACATCGTCCAGGACTCTATAAGGATTCTTCCAAGGGTTCTAAACTGTTTACAGGGTTCTTGACGGCGTGAAGGATAGGAAGGTGCGGCGTGTAGAGCTGGCTTCTTAGAGTGATTTGGGGGTTTAGAGTTTAGAGTTTTGGACTTAAGGGTTTGCGGCGTAGGGTTGAGGGTTATATTATATACGGGTCCGCAAAGGGCTCTTTACAGGTTTGAGAAGGGCTCTACCAGACTTCCACAAGGGTTCTTTATGGTTTATTTCAGGGCCTAAAAGGTTTCTATTTCAAATTGAGAGTATCCACCTTTCTTCATGGGATTTTCACGGTGTCTCACTGGTTCCACTGGGTTGGGGTTTCAGGGCTGGCAGCGAGGATTTCAGAGATGCTAGGCCTCTTAGGGGTTTTGTTTGTTGATTTTGCAGATTTTTGGGGTTTATGGCCTGTCGGGTTTGGAGACTGCCAAAGCCATATCAACTATGTCATGATATGATATAAAATGATATGGTCAAGTTCAAGATGATACAGACTATAATATCATAACATATTATAGCCTTATAGCGTAGTATAGATAGACTATAATGTAGTAACATCTTGTAGTGTAGTATACAAACTCCCCAGAGCCAACTTCTTACCTCGGCAACAGCGCTCCGTGGACCCCAAGCCGCACTCCACACCAGAAGCCCTAAACCTTCAACCAGACCTTACCTGTGGCCCAAGCGACCTACTCTGTTAAGGAAGTATGTATAAAAAACCACAATAAACCCTAGTAGAATGATAGCCGTTCTAAGGAACGATGTCTAAAGAACCATAATAAGGAGCCCCAGAAGATACGAGGGCTTTTCGGCTACAGGTAAGCCCTAATCCCAAGTTCCTCGACCCCGAAGCCGCAGGCCATCGCCGATGCTGGTCTTCCCGCGGATGTTGATGTCGTCTCCCTGGTGCGGCGGATTGTGCGGTACTCGGATGCAGCTGCCCGGGTCTAGGGTTTAGGGTTTAAGGTTCAGGGGTTAGGGTTTAAGGTCTAGGGTTCAGCCAAGAGACGCAGTGCCGGAAAAAGTGGGTAATATCCCGCTGGAAACTGTAGGCCCTTTCTTTTTATGCTACGATGTACCCCCGCCAACCCTATTCTAGGTATCAATGGCCGTTTATTATGTTGGAATTAGAGAAGGAGCTTTCTACCAGTGAAGCATCCCTTGATCCGAATCCTCCGCCGTTACGGGCTTAGTGCTTCAGGGTTGAAGTTTCAGGTTTCCGGGTTTAGGCTGCTGAGGCTGAGAGGTTTCCTTAAGCTAGCAAAACCGACTTTTTTGTAGGTTCTTGTTATATACTTTGATATGGAGTCTAGTCCCAAGCGCAAAGTAAGCCCTCAGCCTAAGCCGATCAGGGCTTCCCAATGAGCCCCTCAACCCTAAACCCCAAGCCAGCAAACCCGAAACCCTAAACGCTTAATCCACTAAATCCTGAACCCTCAACCCATACCCTAAACCCGAAAACCGTTAAAGCCCTAAACCCCAAACCGTAGCGCTTGAAACCGCAGGCATTGACCCTCGCGTTCCCGGAGACTTTTCAGAAGGCGAGCAGATAGGGCGGGGTCAGAGTGGCTATGAGGGCTGTTCGAAAGGCTCTGTATCGGTTTCTTTATGGGGTTGAGACTTGAGGGTTGAAACTTTTGGGTTGAGAGACTAGCGCAGTGTAGGATGTGAGTGAATGCCAGCATCCTGTTCTGCTTATCTGAGGCCCTATACTTACGAGGATACCCAAATCCCAAAACCTGAAGCTTACACTACGACCGAAACCCCAACTACTGATAGGCTGGTGGAGTTCCGTGTGCGAGATGGACGGTTCAGAAAATTCGGGGCTGCCTTGCTTCGGCGGCCTTGTAGACATGAGTTCTACTGTTTTCTATCCAACTTGCGGCCCCGGATGTTGAGAAACTCCGATATCCCGGGTTTGAGGTTGGTTCATCGGGATCGGACGAGGAATAGCCTACTGCTACGAAATGCACAATAAACGACCCTTACAATCATCGTAAACCCTCCTACGTACACCGAGCAGATTCAGCCAGTAAGACCCATGTAAGCTCATCAAAGCCAAAGTATAATGCACCCGATTCAAAGAACCATATAAGAAGCCCTCTTATGCAACTTATATCAAGACTACAAGAGCTGTCCCCAGCCTGAACCGTATGAAGCTTGAAAACCGAACGCCCTAAGCCCTGAACTCCGTCCGAGCCTCACATGGATCCCGTTCTTTAGGGCTTGATATGGATCCCGTTCTTTGGGGCTTTATATAGGGTTGTTTAGGGTTTAGGGTTTTTAGAGCCATCCCTTGAAGTCTCAAGCAAGCCCCAAGTCTCACATACTCCCGGCTCCATAAATCGTAAACCCCCAACACCTTTTAGAACCCTTGAAGGAGCCCTTCAAGGAGCCCTTTAGGAGCCTTTGATGGAAACCCTCCTCACCACTTCTCCACTTCGGCCCCGCACCTCCTGGACCTTTCCAGGCAATCGCCCTGATGTTCGAAAAACTTGCAGAGCCGCACGGCTTCGACGACGTGCCGCTCGGCGGCAGAGTTGTCCTGTTCTTGTAGGGATATTGCCTCGGTGGATTGTTTCTTTTGAGGGTGGAAGGTGTGTTGTATGGGGTGGTATGCCTTGTGTGAGTCATCAGCATTCTCAAGTGAGTCATGTACCCTAAACCCTAAACTAGGCCCTGAACCCTAAACCTGGGGTGGGTGTTGGGCCGCGCTGTGGGATTTGGTAGGATGGCCGAGTCCCTGCGCTTGCACTTCGGTTGTTGATACGTAAAGAAGTCTTCCACTTTATGTAGGATTTAGGGTTTAAAGTTTGGGGGTTCTGTTGGAGTTTCGATGCTAATTACTTCAGGTTACACAGTTTTAGGTTTCGGGGAGTCTCTGTCTGGATCGAAGAGTATGCAAGATGTATTCGGAGGTGGAAGTCGTAAGTGACTTTGAAGATTCTGGGCAAGCTGACAGCCACCGACATGAAGAAGGAGGCTGTGAAGCTGTTGAAAGAGCTTGGGACGATAGCTAAACCAGACGATGATAATTGGCGCCGGCAAGAGCATTCCGCATTGGAATGCAAGGATTGGTGGCATACCTAGACTGAGGTGCTGCTCAAGACTTGCTCTCCACTTGTGCATAGTCTTCCATGGGTCCTGTCTGGTGTGATGGTTAGACCGTAATATAGCGGCCTTAATAATTACCTACATTGTGTTGGGGTTCCATTTATAGTGTAATATACGTACCCCCAAACCCTATTCTAATTGTTAAGGCCCCTACAGTACCTGAAACCCCTGAAGCGCGCGATGCTGACTCCTCAGAATGAGAGGTTTGAGTCTTACAAATCGTACATAGGTAAGTGGTGAGCCCTAAGCCCGGAACCCGTACTAAACCCTCATCCCTAAACCCTAAACTCTAAACCCCTAAGCACTAAACTCTAAACCCCTAAACCCTCAGCCTCTTATTCCTAAACCCTAATGCCTTAAGTAGTGAGCCTCTGAAGCACATGGAGTGTCCGCGGGCTAGCCAACTTTACGGGCTAGGTTAGTTAGTTGATGCACACATTTCCCAATACAACGCACCTGCTTGTGATTATGATGAGGACGACAACATTGATGAAAAGATGATGGTGATGATGGTGATGGTTCTGATGGAGCCTGCGGCCCAAACTGAGATCGGTTCGAAGGTGTACTGCGGCTTGCTTGTGGGTGTGTTCTCTGGTGTCTTGGGTTGTTGGGTCCTATGAGCTATGGTAGGCGACCGACAGGCTCTGAGCCCGAACCCTAATCCCTTTCTGTTAAGCCCTAAACCCTAGAGCCTTGCAGAGCCCTCCCTTAACGAGCCCCTTAAAAAACCTGTTCACGAAGGCAACGAGCGCAGCCCGCAACCAGAATCATAGCATTCCGCAAAATGGATATCTGAAATGTTCAGCTGCAAGATCTCGTTGTAGTCCCAGTTTACTAACACTAGAACTCCAAACCCTGCTCTAATTGTTTTGAAAGGTCCCTACATACAATGGTCGGGGAAAGGGTTTGCAAGATGATCTAGGTCAGTTTGATTCGGTTAGCGTTTACGGCTAGTTTAGGGATACCGTTTTGTGATTTTGAGTGTAGTATTGTAGGGTTTGGTTTCTGGATCTCCCGAGTTAATAGTTTCCCCAAACAACGTTAACACTTGGGAAGGTATCCCGGAACCCGTGCCCAAGGGAATTTTTGGGGGTCTCCTTGTTCCAACCGTCTCATGGAGCAAGAACGGGTATGCTGTCCATGGAGCGGATACGGGACAACCTACTAACTAATCTAGAATGAGGGATTGTGGTTTGTTTGGAGTTGTGCGTTAGCTGCACATCCCCAACCCGAAACTCTGAACTCGGGTTTAGTCTATAAGTTAGGGCTCAATGAGGCTATTGGGGTTTGGGGCTTAGAGTGTAGGGCTCAAGGTACAGGCCGGAAAAGAAGTATAGAACCTGTTACAAAACCCTAAGCCCTTAACCCCAACACACCGACACCCCTTAACCCCGAAACCCCTAAACCCCTAAACCCAGACACCGTCCCGAGTCACTCTGCCCAGGCACGTTCTGCATGTTCGGCACGTGCCAGAGTCGCCGGGACGAAATGGTTGCAAGGGCGTCGAAGCAGGTTTGTGTGTCAGGTGTCAGAGAACCCCTACACTGCTAATTACACCCTAAACCATGATTGGATTCTGGGAAGAACCCGAAACTTCAGCGCAGTCCTGAACCTTCAGATCTTGAAGGCATACAGTCCTAAACCCGAAACCCGAAGCTTTAGATTTAAGGGATCTCCATATTGTAAGTATAGCAAAATCGGTAATACTGGTCCTTAGGGTTCCTGATGAGTAGCAAATTTAGAATTAGCAATACTTTTCCTTAGGTTTCCCTATTACTGTCAGTATAGCAGCATTAGTAATACTATTCCTTAGGGTCCTTTGTGTCAGTGTAGCAGAGTTAGATATACTTTTCCCTAGGGTTCCCCATGGTAAGTATAGCAGAATTAGTAACACTATTCCTTAGGGTTCCTTACTACAATTACAGCACATTCCTCAGACTTCCTTGTTATCGCTACATTACACTATGCCTCTTCGCCCGACACCTGGCCCAGATTGCTGGCTCACTGGGGCATTCCCGAGGACCGCTGGGGTTTCAGAGTTCGTTCAAACCCGCTTTTTTTTTCAGGGGGATTGAAGGTTTCAGCGCTTTGGGGTTTAGGTTTCAGCTATTGTGGGGGGATTGAATTTTAAGGTTTAGGGTGTATGGGGTTTCAATCCAGTGTGGCTGCGTGTCCTACATCGGCTGTTCAGGTGAACAAGGTCTTGCTAGGCTTATGGTGGAGGTTCGGGTCTGGAAACGGCGTAAACCATAACCTAGGGCCTATACCGCGCACCTCGGGAAAAAAGCAGAGGTTTCGATTGGGAGCTTCGCATTGAGATCGAGTGCTCTCTCTTAGTTTTAGTCGCTGGCCCTCTGTTCTCTGTCTTCTCCCTATACCCCTGCTGAACCGGTCTTTGGCGCCGGGTTCCTCCAGCACGGCAGCCTCGATAATTGGCGGTAGTTCCGAAGCCCCGAACCTTAGTTTAGGGTGTCGGGTTTCATTGGTTCAGGGTTCAGGGGTTAGTATGAATGTTCAGGGTTTAGGGTTGAGGTTTCCTGCTGAAAAAAAGATCAAGGTGGTCTATAGGAGCCCTCTTCTAATCCAGAAGCGGCCCTACACTACACTCTGAACTCCAGGGCGTCCTTAACCCTGGGAATATCACCCTCAACCCTCAGCTCTAAACCCTAAACCCTCAACCCTAAACCCCAAACCCTCAACCCTAAACCCTCAACCCTAAAGCCCTCGCGAAGTGACCAGAGCCGCCAGGATCAGATCTCCATCTTTTGGGCACAGCTTCGCAAGCAGGTCCTTGAGGGTTCAGGGTTTCGGCGTTCAGGGCCTTAGGGGTTTAGGAGTTTAGGGGTTTAGGGTTCGGGGGTTTAGGGGCTTAGGGGTTTAGGGTTTAGGGTTGATTCAGTGAGGGTTTACGGTACTTTTTGGTGAGATTGGGGTTGAAAACCCTCGGGAGACTAGGCCTCCGGCACTCGAAAGTCCTTTTGTTCAGGTTACGGCGGATATGACCTGAATTTACATTGCGCGCGCAAACAGCGGACGCGCACGGCTAAACCCGATAAACCCGATAAACCCGATAAACCCGATAAACCCGATAAACCCGATAAACCCGATAAACCCGGTAAACCCGGTAAACCCGATAAACCCGATAAGCCCGATAAACCCGATAAACCCGATAAACCCGATAAACCCGATAAGCCCGATCAACCCGCTAAACCCGGTAAACCCGATAAACCCGATAAACCCGGTAAACCCGGTGAACCTGATATCAGGGGCGCCCCCTCAACCCAAGGCCCCACCCTCGGAGTTCAAGATCTGTAAGGGTTGCGGTTTAGAAGGCAGGGGTGTCCCAGCAACCCAAGGCCCGACCCTCGGAGTTCAAGATTTGTAAGAGTTCTGATTTAAAAACCAGGGGCGTCCAAGGCCCCCGCCCCGGAGTTCAAGCTCACTAAGAGGCGGTGATCTGAAAATCATGGGCGCTCCATCAGTCCAGGGCCTCCTCCTCGGAGTTCAACATCTGTCAAAGCTTTGATTTCAGAATCAGGGGTGCCCCATCAGTCCAAAGCCCCACCCTCAGAGTTCAAGGATCTGTAAGGGTTCTGATTTAAAAATCAGGGGCGCCCCGCTCCATCAGAGTCCAAGGCCCCACCCTCGGAGTTCAAGATCTGTAAGGGTTGTGATTTAAAAATCAGGGGCGCCCCGCTCCATCAGAGTCCAAGGCTCCACCCTCGGAGTTCAAGATCTGTAAGGTTTGGGATTTAGAAATCAGGGGCGCCCCGCCCCATCAGAGTCCAAGGCCCCACCCTCGGAGTTCAAGATCTGTAAAGGTTGTGATTTAGAAATCAGGGGTGTCCCATCAACCCAAGGCCCGACCCTCGGAGTTCAAGATTTGTAAGAGATCTGATTAAAAAACCAGGGGCGTCCAAGGCCCCACCCCCGGAGTTCAAGCGCACTAAGATGGGCGCTCCATCAGTCCAAGTCCTCATCCTCGGAGTTCAACATCTGTCAAAGCTTTGATTTCAGAATCAGGGGTGCCCCATCAGTCCAAAGCTCCACCCTCGGAGTTCAAGGATCTGTAAGGGTTCTGACTTAAAAATCAGGGGCGCCCCGCTCCATCAGAGTCCAAGGCCCCACCCTCGGAGTTCAAGATCTGTAAGGGTTGGGATTTAGAAATCAGGGGCGCCCCGCTCCATCAGAGTCCAAGGCCCCACCCTCGGAGTTCAAGATTTGAAAGAGTTCTGATTAAAACAACCAGGGGCGTCCGAGGCCCCACCCCCGGAGTTCAAGCTCACTAAGAGGCGGTGATCTGAAAATCATGGGCGCTCCATCAGTCCAGGGCCTCCTCCTCGGAGTTCAACATCTGTCAAAGCTTTGATTTAAGAATCAGGGGTGCCCCATCAGTCCAAAGCCCCACCCTCGGAGTTCAAGGATCTGTAAGGGTTCTGATTTAAAAATCAGGGGCGCCCCGCTCCATCAGAGTCCAAGGCCCCACCCTCGGAGTTCAAGATCTGTAAGGGTTGGGATTTAGAAATCAGGGGCGCCCCGCCCCATCAGAGTCCAAGGCCCCACCCTCGGAGTTCAAGATCTGTAAGGGTTGTGATTTAGAAATCAGGGGTGCCCCATCAACCCAAGGCCCGACCCTCGGAGTTCAAGATTTGTAAGAGTTCTGAAGAAAAACCAGGGCGTCCAAGGCCCCACCCCCGGAGGACAAGCTCACTAAGAGGCGGTGATCTGAAAATCATGGGCGCTCCATCAGTCCAAGTCCTCATCCTCGGAGTTCAACATCTGTCAAAGCTTTGATTTAAGAATCAGGGGTGCCCCATCAGTCCAAAGCTCCACCCTCGGAGTTCAAGGATCTGTAAGGGTTCTGATTTAAAAATCAGGGGCGCCCCGCTCCATCAGAGTCCAAGGCCCCACCCTCGGAGTTCAAGATCTGTAAGGGTTGTGATTTAGAAATCAGGGGTGCCCCATCAACCCAAGGCCCGACCCTCGGAGTTCAAGATTTGAAAGAGTTCTGATTAAAAAAACCAGGGGCGTCCGAGGCCCCACCCCCGGAGTTCAAGCTCACTAAGAGGCGGTGATCTGAAAATCATGGGCGCTCCATCAGTCCAAGGCCTCATCCTCGGAGTTCAACATCTGTCAAAGCTTTGATTTCAGAATCAGGGGTGCCCCATCAGTCCAAAGCCCCACCCTCGGAGTTCAAGGATCTGTAAGGGTTCTGATTTAAAAATCAGGGGCGCCCCGCTCCATCAGAGTCCAAGGCCCCACCCTCGGAGTTCAAGATCTGTAAGGGTTGTGATTTAGAAATCAGGGGCGCCCCGCTCCATCAGAGTCCAAGGCCCCACCCTCGGAGTTCAAGATTTGAAAGAGTTCTGATTAAAACAACCAGGGGCGTCCGAGGCCCCACCCCCGGAGTTCAAGCTCACTAAGAGGCGGTGATCTGAAAATCATGGGCGCTCCATCAGTCCAGGGCCTCCTCCTCGGAGTTCAACATCTGTCAAAGCTTTGATTTAAGAATCAGGGGTGCCCCATCAGTCCAAAGCCCCACCCTCGGAGTTCAAGGATCTGTAAGGGTTCTGATTTAAAAATCAGGGGCGCCCCGCTCCATCAGAGTCCAAGGCCCCACCCTCGGAGTTCAAGATCTGTAAGGGTTGTGATTTAGAAATCAGGGGCGCCCCGCCCCATCAGAGTCCAAGGCCCCACCCTCGGAGTTCAAGATCTGTAAGGGTTGTGATTTAGAAATCAGGGGTGCCCCATCAACCCAAGGCCCGACCCTCGGAGTTCAAGATTTGTAAGAGTTCTGAAGAAAAACCAGTGGCGTCCAAGGCCCCACCCCCGGAGGACAAGCTCACTAAGAGGCGGTGATCTGAAAATCATGGGCGCTCCATCAGTCCAAGTCCTCATCCTCGGAGTTCAACATCTGTCAAAGCTTTGATTTCAGAATCAGGGGTGCCCCATCAGTCCAAAGCTCCACCCTCGGAGTTCAAGGATCTGTAAGGGTTCTGATTTAAAAATCAGGGGCGCCCCGCTCCATCAGAGTCCAAGGCCCCACCCTCGGAGTTCAAGATCTGTAAGGGTTGTGATTTAGAAATCAGGGGTGCCCCAGCAACCCAAGGCCCGACCCTCGGAGTTCAAGCTTTGAAAGAGTTCTGATTAAAAAAAAACAGGGGCGTCCGAGGCCCCACCCCCGGAGTTCAAGCTCACTAAGAGGCGGTGATCTGAAAATCATGGCGCTCCATCAGTCCAGGGCCTCCTCCTCGGAGTTCAACATCTGTCAAAGCTTTGATTTCAGAATCAGGGGTGCCCCATCAGTCCAAAGCCCCACCCTCGGAGTTCAAGGATCTGTAAGGGTTCTGATTTAAAAATCAGGGGCGCCCCGCTCCATCAGAGTCCAAGGCCCCGGAGTTCAAGATCTGTAAGGGTTGGGATTTAGAAATCAGGGGCGCCCCGCCCCATCAGAGTCCAAGGCCCCACCCTCGGAGTTCAAGATCTGTAAGGGTTGTGATTTAGAAATCAGGGGTGCCCCATCAACCCAAGGCCCGACCCTCGGAGTTCAAGATTTGAAAAGTTCTGATTAAAAAAACCAGGGGCGTCCGAGGCCCCACCCCCGGAGTTCAAGCTCACTAAGAGGCGGTGATCTGAAAATCATGGGCGCTCCATCAGTCCAAGTCCTCATCCTCGGAGTTCAACATCTGTCAAAGCTTTGATTTCAGAATCAGGGGTGCCCCATCAGTCCAAAGCTCCACCCTCGGAGTTCAAGGATCTGTAAGGGTTCTGACTTAAAAATCAGGGGCGCCCCGCTCCATCAGAGTCCAAGGCCCCACCCTCGGAGTTCAAGATCTGTAAGGGTTGGGATTTAGAAATCAGGGGCGCCCCGCCCATCAGAGTCCAAGGCCCCACCCTCGGAGTTCAAGATCTGTAAGGGTTGTGATTTAGAAATCAGGGGTGCCCCATCAACCCAAGGCCCGACCCTCGGAGTTCAAGATTTGTAAGAGTTCTGATTACAACAACCAGGGGCGTCCAAAGCCCCACCCCCGGAGTTCAAGCTCACTAAGAGGCGGTGATCTGAAAATCATGGGCGCTCCATCAGTCCAAGTCCTCATCCTCGGAGTTCAACATCTGTCAAAGATTTGATTTCAGAATCAGGGGTGCCCCATCAGTCCAAAGCTCCACCCTCGGAGTTCAAGGATCTGTAAGGGTTCTGACTTAAAAATCAGGGGCGCCCCGCTCCATCAGAGTCCAAGGCCCCACCCTCGGAGTTCAAGATCTGTAAGGGTTGGGATTTAGAAATCAGGGGCGCCCCGCCCCATCAGAGTCCAAGGCCCCACCCTAGGGTTGTGATTTAGAAATCAGGGGTGCCCCATCAACCCAAGGCCCGACCCTCGGAATTCAAGATTTGTAAGAGTTCTGATTACAACAACCAGGGGCGTCCAAAGCCCCACCCCCGGAGTTCAAGCTCACTAAGAGGCGGTGATCTGAAAATCATGGGCGCTCCATCAGTCCAAGTCCTCATCCTCGGAGTTCAACATCTGTCAAAGCTTTGATTTAAGAATCAGGGGTGCCCCATCAGTCCAAAGCTCCACCCTCGGAGTTCAAGATCTGTAAGGGTTCTGATTTAAAAATCAGGGGCGCCCCGCTCCATCAGAGTCCGAGGCCCCACCCTCGGAGTTCAAGATCTGTAAGGGTTGTGATTTAGAAATCAGGGGTGCCCCATCAACCCAAGGCCCGACCCTCGGAGTTCAAGATTTGAAAGAGTTCTGATCAAAAAACCAGGGGCGTCCAAGGCCCAACCCCCGGAGTTCAAGCTCACTAAGAGGCGGTGATCTGAAAATCATGGGCGCTCCATCAGTCCAAGTCCTCATCCTCGGAGTTCAACATCTGTCAAAGCTTTGATTTAAGAATCAGGGGTGCCCCATCAGTCCAAACCCCCACCCTCGGAGTTCAAGGATCTGTAAGGGTTCTGATTTAAAAATCAGGGGCGCCCCGCTCCATCAGAGTCCAAGGCCCCACCCTCGGAGTTCAAGATTTGAAAGAGTTCTGATTAAAACAGCCAGGGGTGTCCGAGGCCCCACCCCCGGAGTTCAAGCTCACTAAGAGGCGGAGATCAAAAATTCATGGGCGCTCCATCAGTCCAGGGCCTCCTCCTCTTCAACATCTGTCAAAGCTTTGATTTAAGAATCAGGGGTGCCCCATCAGTCCAAAGCCCCACCCTCGGAGTTCAAGGATCCGTAAGGGTTCTGATTTTAAAATCAGGGGCGCCCCGCCCCATCAGAGTCCAAGGCCCCACCCTCAGAGTTCAAGACCTGTCAGGGTTCTGACTCAAGAATCGGTCGGTAGTCATAGATTTCAGAAGACTTTCAGAAGAACAGAGACACAACAATAAACCCAAAACAGTTCCGAAGTGCGCGTCAAATTCCGGGTGCACGCACAAGAGCACGTCAATTGAGTCGAGATTCGTGGTCGTTCGCCAAAAAATCCGCTGAATAGGATGCAATATAACCCCACGTGAAATGTAAAAACTCTCTCTGACTGACAGTTGAAGAGAATTCGCAGGACTGCGGGAACTGCTGCCAGCAATGAGCCACAAAAACCTGGTACGACAGGCACTGCCCGGAAATCGCAGGCTGCAAAACCAAGGTAGCAACCAGGCTGCAACAGCCACAGGGTAGTATTGCCTGTCATGTGCCAGGCTGTAGGCAGAATTCCAGCGCAATTCCAGCGCAATTCCAGCGCAATTCGGCGCAATTCGGCGCAATTCGGCGCAATCGGCGCAATTCGGCGCAATTCGGCGCAAACGGCGCAATTCGGCGCAATCGGCGCAATTCGGCGCAAACGGCGCAATTGGCGCAATTCGGCGCAAACGGCGCAATTGGCGCAATTCGGCGCAATCGGTGCTTTCCAGCGCATTCCAACGCATTCGGCGCATTCCAGCGCAATCGGCGCATTCCAGCGCAATCGGCGCAATCCAGCGCATGGCCATCTGCGGCCACTGAGCCCGCACGCACTGTCTGAATTTACACGGTAGCTACCTGAAGTGAACTACGGGAAGCACACTGAACCAGCCCCTCCGACCGACTCTCTAACAGTCCCTGGCACATTCGGGTCCCTTGTCGGGTCCTTTTTACATGAGTGCTGTACTATATCGGGGACTTATCCAGGGACCCCAATTTAGAGAACTGCCCACATGATGGTCAGGAGTACTCTAGGAATCAGATCCCCAACCCGATGCCCCAAGCCACCCTAAATCTTGCGAAGGCCCGGATCCTTAGTGCACTTAAGCATAGAGCCCTTAACTTCAAGCTTGAAAAACCACCCTAAACCTTAAACCGCTACATCCTCACAAGCCTAGACCCCCAAAATCCTAAGTCCCAAACCCCCTAAGCCCTAAACCCTAAACACCCTAAACCCTAAACCCAAAGTTTCGGCACAGCTGTCAGGAGGCGTACTTCGAATCGAAGGCGCTGTTTCAAGTCTTTCATGTAGTTTAGGGTCTATGGTTTCAAAGCTGAAGAGATAGAACAGGGTTCCTTGTAGGGTTCCCACTATGGGCTAATAGAAGGGTTTCCATGGGTGATAAAGGGTTTTTATGGTAGCTTTTGTACAATTCAGTGTTTTAGGAGGGTACTCCTATAGGAGGGTACTTCGATTTCAGGGTTCTGCAAAGGGTTCTTTCTTTACAGGGCTCTGCAAGCGGGTTTTAGGGGTTTTAGTATAGCACAGTATTCCTGCACAGTCTCGTTGCAACATGGCTTTAGGGCAATATAGATGCCTGAATAGTTAGTAATGGTGCTCCTGAGGGTTCCTTTATAATTTTATGATTAGAGTTCAATATGCCACGCAAAACTTTAGTCTAATCATTCAGCCTCCTATATCAATCCGATTTGGGGTTCTTCAGAGCATTCTACAAGTGACAAGAGTCTATACAGGTTCTAGGAGGCTTCTATAAAGGCTTCCCTTCGGTTTGAGGGTTCAGGGTTTGTATTACCCGCAGAAACGTCTGCGGGATCATGGTGTCATACACCTCCAAACGCCCTATTCTAAATATCTCAGGTTTCTAATGTATGAAGCTTTGGAAGTCTGCGTGGGCCCCCTCAGGCTTCTCCCAGCCCTTTGGCCGAATTCAAACACCACCCCAAAAAGCTCCCCAGTGAACTCTCGCGGACCTTGCCGGGGAGGTGCTTCCGGAGTACATCACCCTGAAAGATGTGGAGGCGACGGGGATCCTATCATGCACGGTTTAAGGTTTCAGGGTTTTGGGCTTTTAGGTTTAGGCTTTCTTTTGGGTTTATAGAGCCTTTAACTCTAGATCCCCCTAGCCCAAACCCGGAGTCTCAAACCCCCAGCCGCAGACTCCAAACCCGTCTGAAGCAGTCATCATAGGGCTCGCGGCTTCGGGTTTAGGGTCACCAAATCCTTGCTTTGGCCTCAAGCCAAAGTCCACACACCAGCGATTCTGCAGCGCTTCGGGGTTTTGGTTGGGGGGACCCGGGGGCCTGCACGAAGATGAAAGCCCCAGTACCTCCGCAATCCCGAATCGGATCTCTTGTTTGCGTCGGGTTTAGGGTTTAGCATTTAGGGTTTAGGGTTTGGGGTATGCCTTACAACCCGAGACACCTAAACGCTGAACCCCAGACCATATACAGGTCGTTGGTCTCTTTGCTTAGGCTTTCTGTGTTAAGGGACTGTGTATCCCCTGAATGCCAAACTCCCAAACCCATTTAGCGTCGGGTGAAATCCCAAAACCCTGTACATGTGGGGCCCTTTTCAGAAAACACCCGGACCGAAACCATGAGCAACCACATCCAACACCCAAAACCTCAACATAAAACAGCTTAAGCCGAAAAACCTGGAACCTACCACCAGCATAAACCAATAACTCACAACAACCTCCAACAACCAAGAAGCTTGAATCGAAACAATAATGTAAGTCGAAAGAACAACCTAAACCTCAAAAAAACAGTTAGCTTCACCAGAAAGCCTCAGCCTAACCTAAACCTGGACGACACAACCCTAAATCTAAACAACCTGATAACCTAAGACGAGAACCTACGCCGAAAACCGCCTCCTAAACCGAAGCAGGTCGTCCTGTTGAAGGTCTTGCGGAGAGTCCGGGACAAGTACTCCACGAGCAGGGCACCTCGACGCTTGTGGGGAGCAATTTTTCGTCTAGCTTTGCGGTTATAGTAGAAGTCATAACGTGGGAACATGCCCCTATAACCCCTTAATTACCCTAAGCCTTAACCCGTAAACCCTATACCCAAATCCTAAACCCTGCAAGCCCTTCTAAGCCCTACACCCTGCCTATACCCTACTAAACCCTGAACCCCACACCCAAATCCAACCAGACCTTATACCCTCAACCCTAATGAAGCTCAGGTGAGCCGGGATCAGTTCGTCACGCAGAATACCAAGAAGTTCGACCAGGTCCGAACTTTAGTAGCCCTGAAACTTGGTAAGGTTTAGGGTTTAGAGGTTTAGGGTCTAGCGGTTTAGGGTTTAGGGGTTTAGGGTATGGGGGGTTCGGGGTTCAGGGTTCATATAGCGAGTTTTTTTTTTCCGTCGATATTTTCTACCGGGTTGCGTGAGTCGGCTCTGTGGGCTTTTCTCTGGCTTTCTATAGGGATTTATGAGTCATCTATAGGCTCGTAGGGCTTTCAAAGGAGGGTCCTAGTGGCGATAGGCTTGTAGGGTTCGGGCTGTTGATGCAGAGTTCGCTGCTGAAGCTTAGGGCTCCCAGAGTTTCGCGGTGGCTCTTCCTCGTTGCTTGTTCTGCTTTTCGGTCGCTAAACCGGGAGCTTAATAGTTAGAATAGGGTGTTGGGGCATTATTGCCCATTATACTATAACTATAATAAGGAACCCTCAAAATAGTATAGGTAGTTGTCTAGGCCCTTCGATTATCTAGGCCCTTAGATTAGGTATCCGACCTGTGGGTGGGGTTTGGGAGCTTCCGGGTTGAGAGGTCAGCTCTGGGTCAACCAAACCACCCAAAACAGGCAACACCAAAGCTTCCACGCCGCCACAACTACATCCTTTAGACCCCAAGCAAAAAGTCCCAAAAAGCCATAAACCCAGCCAGTTAGTAGCATTCAGTTTTTTTACGATATCTATTGGTGTAAGAGGTTTCACAGGATTTTCTGTGGAAGCGAGCTCCAAGAATATTTACGTAGTGGCCCAAGGGGGACACTGTTACTCTTTCTCCAGACTTGTAGAGTACCCTTGTTTTTAATGCGTTTTCCCAAGAGGCCCGAAGGGGGAACGTAAGGCCAACCACTAGACCCTCATGCAGACTGTAGGGCTGCCTTCTATCTATGCCGAATTGAGCACCAAGGGCGCTGCGGGTTTCCGCAAGCCTACACCTCACAGACCTACGCTTAGGGACCCCAAAGTAGCAGAAGTAGAAGCATCTTACAGGATATCCCTACCTTGTTGTGCTTCAGTGATGGAGGGTTTGTATGATGTGAGACAACACGAACTCCTGCCTTGTTGGGTTTGACTTGAGGGTGTGAGTTTGGGAGCAGCATCCCCCACAACTTAAACCGACGCCCCGAGATGTGTATGTCGACCATCACAGACACGTCACTCTGGGGCGTTTCACAGGGAATCCCTTAGCTCTCAACGGAAGATGAGTCTCTTGAACCCGAAACCCTTTAAAAGAGTTTACAGAGCCCTTGAAAAACCGCCCTGTCGGATCAGAGCTCAAAATATGTGAGCCCTGAGCCCCAAGCCCTTGAACCCTGTACCCCTACTTCCTAGAGCTTAAACCCACGGTTTGGGTTTTGGGTTTCAACCCCTTACGGGTCGGGGTGAATCAGAAGTTTCCCATTTTCTGCGAGTGCAGTGCCCTATACAGTGCAAACCAGCTAGATTTCGAAGAGCCTCAGCCAAAGGCCGAACACCCCAAAGCTCAATCCCAATCCCTAATCCCCAAGCCCAGCCCTAAACCCCGAACGCTTGCAGGAGTACTCAATGATGGACTCCTGTGGCAAGGTGCAGATCTTCTCGGGGTGAGAGTTTTGGGGGTTCATGTCGCATAACATCGGGGCCTTCGTAAACTGGTCGTTAAAGGGGCCTCAAACGGGTTTTTCAAGGGGCCTTTAAAGAAGAAGCCCTTCAAGGAACCCTTAATGGGAAGTTGATAGGGGTGGGATTGGTGGGATTTGGGGGTTTTGGGTGGAGAGGCCGTAATCAGTGGAACAGGCATTCAAGAAGGTTGAGGGTTTTGTTGCATTTTCCGGTATTTAGGGTTGGCTTGGAACATGGAATGCAAGAGTCATTGGCAATATTGTGCCCACGTGAACAGTCCCCGTAGCGATCCATTCGCGTTCAGAGTCTACATTAGGAGCACTGATTGTCAGAAACTCCTTAGATCACCTTAGTCAATGCCGACAGATGGGACTGAAGCCCCTTATGAAAGGATCCCATGAGCAACCCCGCATGTGTCTGACTTCAATGGTGACAACAGTTTAGTTGATGGTGAAGATGACGCTGATGCTCATGCTTTCGCTTCTGTGGATTGTAGAAGCATTACAAATTATCTCCAGGAGCGAAGAAGAAGCCAAGAAGAAGCCCTAAACACTAAACCGCGAAGAAGAATCGTAGAAGTATTTCCTCCGTCTGGGATGGCTCAGTGCGTAAAGCTTCAGGGCTCGAGGGTATGGAGTTTGGCTGGGTAGGCTCGGTGTGGGACAAAGGATGAACGAGTGACGAGACTTGCTAGGATCCAGACCACCCGCATACAAGCGTGTTCGCAGCTTTTGACTCAAGCCACTTCGGCTTAGCGCTCTTGCTCTCTTGCCAAGCACATCTTGCTCGTCGTCGATCTCGCCATGGTGCGTTCAACCTTCGCGGTGGCGGTGGTGATGCTGGTGCTTCCAGCAACGGCACGCCGGAACAAGGACTGGGCTCCGAGTGCTTCGCTTTATACGGGTCCTGCCACGACATAGAACAAGCTTTTTGCTGGTGTCTTTTATGGCTTGGAGGATGACATCTTCACCATGGACATCGGGAATTCAGAAGCTCGTGATCTGCAGGCAGAGCTTTTGAAAGTAGCCCTGGTGATACCTTGTATATCAACCCACTGGAGACTTATGGGTCCGCTCGAGGCCGCACCCCTAAACCTCTGAACCCGTAAACCCCCATTACCCTCAACCCTTAACGCTCTCAAGTCCAAGGCCCTACCCCACCATAAGCCCCTAAACCCTAAACAATAAAGCCCCAGCCCTAAACCTTATAAGGCTCTAAAGTCCAAGCCCCACGACGAGGCGGAGCTGGAGTCTTGGCTCAGCGACAGGTTCAGCGTGGGGCTGAGCACATCGGATGCTCAGTGGTGGGCAAGGAAGGAGTCGTGGTACATGGAGACGCTGGTTTCTTCTTAAGTAGTGATAGCGCAATAACAATATGAGGCTCGTAGCACAATAATGAAGACCATAACAATAAGAATCGAATTCATAATGAGAATGATAATAAGTCTAATGCAGGGTTGAGGGTTTCTTGCTGAAGAGGGTATGATAAGCTACCATGATGAGGAAAGAACTCGACTTACTCTTATATCCGTCTTCCACTATATGTATTGAATGATATAAGTTCCTTGTCAAGGGCCCTATATATCTTTGTGATGGAAACTGGTTATGAAAGAGGTTCCTTGTCCAGAGCATAGGAAGTGCGGTGCCACGCTCCCGTATCTCAAGAAGCTGTACTCGGTGCTCAGCGACCGGTTCAAGATGGCCTACTCATCGAAAAAAGCCGTTGAGTTGATGTCTCTTGGTGATTTGGGGTGAAGTTTCCTATAAGAGCTCCCCGGATAGCTGCGATGCTAGATTCCTGTAAATTTCGGATAGCGGAAATCCGGACAGCACCATGATCTACAAGGGATCGCAACTAGACCGCCACATGTGCACGGCAAAAGATCTTGATCCTTAAGCAGACAAACTAAACTACA
The DNA here is from genome assembly GCA_905221615.1 of Symbiodinium sp. CCMP2592. NCBI lineage: Eukaryota > Dinophyceae > Suessiales > Symbiodiniaceae > Symbiodinium > Symbiodinium sp. CCMP2592. Next base: position 186,140 of record CAJNDT010001458.1, read on the forward strand.
CAGTTTGAAATCTCTCAGCCCAGTCCAAAACGCTTTAATGTCAGAACGCGTCTTCAACAGATCCGACGTTCATGACTTGCTTTCCTTCAGGGTTGAATAGGAATCCAACTTCATGAACCCTAAACCCTAAACCCGGAAACCTCCCATCCCTTATACATCCCTTAGCAGAAACCCAGAAGAACCCTAAAATGCCTACCCTAAGAAACGCCAGAAGCCAGGTTCGATTACGCGAAGAAGCAGCTTGATCCAGACCAGCTCTTGGCAATGTACAACGTTCTCGTGGACCGCTTCAAGCTCGGGCTTAGCCAGGAGGACTCTGAGGTTTAGGGTTTTGGGCTCTAAACCCTGCACCCTGTTTCGGGTTTGTGGGTTGTGAAGTTCCTGCCGTTTAGGGTTCTAAGGTTTATAGTCGGGGTGCTAGGGACCGTGCTTGGGGTGTCGGTTGAAGTCGGGTCTTTGCGATGGAGCGCGGCTTGGGGCTTTGCGGGTTTAGGTTTCAGGGAAGTTGGGGCCTACGGGGGTTAAGGTTTTAGGAACCCTAAACCCTAAAAAGTTTAGGGTTTGAGTCCAAAAGTTGGAAGGAGGCCCGTTCGCGAGCTCCAGAGCTTCTCGAGAAGGATGCAGCCTCGGCGGAGCTCGGCGGTCTATACAGCATCATGGTCGATCGCTTCGGGATGCGGCTGCCACAGAGGGCACCGAGTTCCGGAAAAGAAATCTCGGTCGGGGTTTGCGGTTAGGGGTTCTCATTCTGGTTGCTGTATACATGCTTTGAAAAAGTAGGAGGTTTGGGGGGTTCAGGGACACCCAAAGGCCCTAAACCCTAAATCCGAAGCCCTGAAACCCTGAGCTTTAAAGCCCTACACCCGAATCCTAAACCCTAAACCCGAAGCCCACACCCGAAGACGCCCTCCTACGGGTTTGCAGAGTTTGACAGGAGGCGCAGCAGACCGCCATGGAGGTGGCTGCTGCCGGCTGTGAAGCTGCCACTTACCTTGGGTTGAGGGATCAGGGGTTTGAGGGTTTAGGGTTTGTGGCGGTTTGTGGTAGGCTGTACGGGTTTACATGAGGTTTAAGGGTTTATGCTTTACGGGTTGAGGGTTTAAGGGTTCAGAGTTTTGGATGCTACACCATGGTCCTACAGGGACAGCAGCCTGGCAGACAACTGCGGGCTCGTAGGCTCGCAATGACTGGGCAACTGGTTCTCTAAATTTGGGCGCCTTTTCGGGTCCTTTCAATAAGGGCGCCGTACTGTTTAGGGCACCCCAAATTAAAGAGCTACGCGAATGCAGTTTGGGGGTTGTTGCTTAATCAGGGAGTTCTCCAGTCTCTGGATGACTGAGTGGTTATTATGCCAGCCGCAAGAACAGCCAATATTAATCGTTAGGCTTGCCTTATGATAACTGTAGAATGATCTACACCGGATTACACATTACAAGTGGTGGTCGTGATGAGGCCTGTCTTCAAGAATTGGGACTTGGACGTCCCAATTTCCTTTGTACCCTGCACGCCCTAAACTTCTGCCGAACCCTACAACTCTGGGCCCTTAACCCTAAACCCTCCTAGCCTTCTCAGGCCTTCTTTGGGAGACCTCGCCTCATCAGGAGGCAAAAGGAGCCCCCCCCCTCCCCCCCGCCTCTCCAAAAAAAAGAAAAGCCTTAAACCCTTAGCCCTGAACTCTCAACCCTACGGAAACCCTCAAACTGTGCGGTCGCCCTCTCAATGCAAGCTGCAGCCCAGGACAAGTCTATGGCTTAGGGTTCGAGGGTTTGGGGATTTTAGTCGGGTTCTGGGTTGGGGTAATACGGCTTAAAGTCTCGAGTTTCGGGGGAAGCTGCAGCCGAGGACAAGTTCAAGGATTTCTACAATCGTTTTCGTGACCAGCAGAGGGCCACCGATGAGGCCCCCTAAGCTCGGGAGCTGGTTCCTGTAAGGGGGTACCATACGGTTTGTAATGGGGTTCCGATTAAAGTGTCGTCTAGGGTTTATAATAGGGTTCCTTGCAGGGGTTGCTTTTGAAAGGGGTTCCTGTAAGCGCGGTTCTTATAGGGATTTTAGGGTTCAAGGTTTCTATGTTGAGGGGTTTAGCGTATCAAGGGGATACCACAAGATTGAGCTGTCATGCTGGCCGACTCCAAACTATATGGGTGTCGGAAATAGTGATGCCGCTATAGTTCCTATCATTCTATTCTATTCATTCCCCAACAGCGTGGTTTGCACACTGTGGGGTTCTTACGTAGGGAGTGAAGAGAATTAAGTGGTCAGGCTCACGCAAGGCGGTCGTGACCCCTCGGAAGCTTTGCGCGCATGCACAGGATCCATGTGGCTGCCTCCTCCGGGAACCCAGATCCTTTGTAAATTCCAATGCATTGGCCTCCTTGTGGCCTCGAGATGGCTGAATCGCTTTTGGGCGGCTCCTGAATCCGGCTAATGTAGGACCTGATGAAGAGACCCTGGGCCTATAACCCCCAAATAAGTAGGATTCATGTAAGGAACCCGAATAAAGGCCCAAGGTTTCTTAATCAGGTTCCTACATTGGTACTCCTTAATCCCGCCAGTATATTTTGGGAAGCACGGTGATTCCGCCAGTAGATGAGGGGAGGCATGTTGGCTGCCTCCGCCAGATCGTCATCAGGCCTGCGAATCCAAGTAAACCTTGAACAGAAGCACTTAGGTTCAGGATTTGGGTTTTAGGGCTAGGGCTAGGGTTCATGGTTTGCGGTTTTGGTTTTAGGGTTTCGGGTTAGAGTTTTCCTGGTAGCCCTCATTTTCTTGCTGATCTCCTGGCGAGGTTCAGGCTTCAGAAATCATCTACTTAGCCCCCGGGGTTTAGCTAGTCCAGTTAGCAGCCTAAAATGAAGCTTGGTGCTTAGGGTTTAGGGTTTAGGCTTTAGGCTTGAAGGACAGAGCCTGCAAAGCGTTTCATGAGGACCCTACCAAACTCGAAACCCCGAACCCTAAACCCTACACCCTAAACCCTCATGAGGCTAGGGTTTCTTGGCGTTGGCGTTGGCCTTTGCCTTTTTCCAAGCCTCCCAAACTGCCATGCAGGCCGTACCTCAGCAAATCATACTAAGTAGCCCGACAGTCTGAGGTTTTGTGGGGATAAGGTATATCTTAACTCCAGAGCCAACCTAAACCCTGTATCCAAGGCCTAAAACCCCAACCACACAGGCCCTTAAACTCCTCAAAAACAATCAAAGCCCAAACCCCAAAACCCTACAGGCCCAAACGGTGAAGCCTGACGCCCTAAACGCCAAGAAGCCCCTTTTTTTTACAGCCGGTAGTGGCCTAAACCGGAGCCTTCTCAAGGCAGTCGTGGCCTCCTTCGAGATGCAAGCTTATCGCTATGCAGCAGAGGATGGCAGATACTACACGGCTTCCCAGCCGCTGGGCCTCGATGAGGTTCAGGGTTCAGGGTGTAGGGTTCAGGGTTGAGGGCTGGTATCACTTCAAGGATTGAAAGGGTAATCTGATGCGAGATTTTTCAGTGCCTTTTTTAGAGCTTAATGCAGCGGCGAAATTGATTGTCAAGATGTGGGGGCTGGTGTTGAGGCTCTCCGGATTTTGGCTCAGGCTTCGGCAGTTTGTGGTTCAGGGTCGAGTTGGGTTCTGATGCAGGGTGCTCTAAATTGGACATATTACAGTATCAGAATCTAAGAGGCCCTTGTGAAAGGACACTTGACATACAGACCCTGAAGCCTGACCTGACGCCTGCGCTTACATCCCAAGACTCTCAAGACTCAAGGCTACACCTTTACTTGTACTTGCACCACTACTACTACTACTACTACTACTACTACTACTGCTACTACTACTGCTGCTGCTACTACTACTACTACTACGACTACTACTCCTACCACTACGACGACTACTACTACTCCTGCTACTACTACTACTACTACTACTACTACTACTACTACTACTACTACTACTACTAGTCCTAGTACTGGAACTAGTACTTGTACTAGTTCTAGTACTTGTACTAGTTCTAGTACTTGTACTAGTTCTAGTACTCGTGGTAACCCATTTTCGTACTTGGTGTTCTATGCGGCGCCAATGTTATATGTACGCGTGTATCTACGCATGCTTCAGAAATATATGTATGTACGTATGTATGTAGGTGTGTTGTATGTGTGAGAAATTGGAACGACCTGCCTTTGAATTGAGGTTTCAGTGATTTCCGGTACCAAGATTCATAATTATGATCTTCTCAGGAAGCTGGAACCTAACTATCTGTTCAATGATACCCCTTTCAAACCCCTACATAAATAGTTGCTGTATTAAATATATTCTATCATTGACGTGCCAACATATTGCAATGAGTAAGGCCTTTGCGCCAACTTGCGCGCCTCCTTTGGCTTCTATTCAACCTCAACCCTCAACCCTGAACCTCAAACTCGCAAGCTGAACTCCACGCCCTAAACCCTAAACACCCCAACTTAAAAACAAAAAAAACCTAAACAGGTTCAAGAATTGGTTTGGGTACAACTGGATGGCGAAGTGGAGGGCAAGCCCGGTTGCACAGAAGGCTGGCGGCGATTTAGAGTTGAGGGCTTAAACTCCTAAACCCTAAGACCCTAAACCCTAAACCACAAGGCTGATGGCAAACTCGAGTTCGGGAGCCGATGACTCGAAAGCTTCTGCCCTAAAGCTGGCAAGCCTGAACGCTTCAGTCCCTGGCCCAAAGCAGGATTAGGGTTTAGGGTTTTGAGGGTTTGTGGGGTTTTCAGGGGTTTGTAAACAGCTTTGAGGGTTTGTAGGGCGTCTAAGGTTTGTAAATTTTTTAGGCATTTTCGGACTTTTTTTGGGTCGCGACTTTGATCGAGCATGCATTCTGCAACACCTGTAGTTCGTCTGTGCCATGAACAACCGCAAACTCGTGCTGGGTTCAAAGATCAAAGGTCGCCGGAACACTGCGGAGTGGAGAGTTTGTTTCGAGCCTTTGTGTACCCGGGCTACACACGAGCAATTTAAAGCATTGGCTGTTCGCATGTGTTCTATTGTAGGTCGAATTAAAGTATTGGCTGTTCGCATGTGTTCCATTATAGTTCGATGCCCACGATCTCGGAACAGTGCACGAAAATCTAACATTTCGCCCATCTGTGGACTCGATCTCGACGCACACACCCTTGGATATAGTAAGTGCACTGAGTGCATGCAAGAACTAGACGCTGCTGCTCCAGTTCAGTGAACAAAGGTAAACACGACACCTATTACTTGTACCACTACCACTATCGCTACTACTGCCACTGCCACTGTGCCACTGTGCCACTGTGCCACTCTGCCACTGTGCCACTGTGCCACTGTGCCACTGTGCCACTGTGCCACTGTGCCACTGTGCCACTGTGCCACTGTGCCACTGTGCCACTGCGCCACTGCGCCACTGCGCCACTGCGCCACTGCGCCACTGTGCCACTGTGCCACTGTGCCACTGCGCCACTGCGCCACTGCGCCACTGCGCCACTGTGCCACTGTGCCAATGTGCCACTACCACTGCCACGACCACGCCGCGAACTCGACCACGACGAGCACAACCACTTCCACTACCACTACCACGACCACGACCGCTACGACCGCTACGACTGCTTACCACCTACCACCTACCACCTACCACATACCACTTACCGCTTACCGCTTACCGCTTACTGCCTGCTGCTGCTACCCTCCATCTCCTCCTCCAGCTATACCCCGACTCCGACTCCGACTCCTACTACCCCTACTCCTGCGCCTGCGCCTACGCCTGCGCCCACGCCTGCTCCTGCTCCTGCTCCTACTCTTACGCCTACTCCTCCTCCTACTACTACTACTACTACTACTACTACCACTGCTGCTACCGCTGCTACTGCTGCTACTGCTGCTACTGCTGCTACTGCTGCTACTGCTGCTACTGCTGCTACTGCTGCTACTGCTACTGCTACTGCTACTGCTACTGCTACTGCTACTGCTACTGCTACTACTAATACTACTACTACAACTACTACTGCTACTACTACCACTACCACTACTACAGCTACCACTACTACTACGACCACAATTACTACTACTAGCCACCCCCCCCTCCCAACTACACTTGTTCCATCCGGGCTGGGCAGCGGTGGCTGCTAGGCGCCTTAACTGCGACAGTTGCAGAAGATGCACGGGCTCAGGCTCCCTATCTGTGACAGCTGCAGAAGTTGCAGAGTTTCAGTTTCCTTAACCGTCACAGCCAGTGAAGTTGCGGGGGCTCAGGCCCCAAAACTGCGACAGCAGCTGGAGTTGCAAGCTCGCGGGGAAGAAACTGCTAAACCGCAGGTGGTCGGATAGTACGACAACGCTGTAAATACCGTGCACAACGCAGGTGCTGCCAAGAAGGGTTTGACATTCCTGAAACCCGAAGCACAACATCTTCTAAACATCAAAAACAAAGATGCCAGCTGTATGTGGCAAGGGCTCGCCAACACCCCTACCGCCCAACCTCGGCGTAGGAGGGTCTGTTTCTGAAGCGGTGTGTTTGGTGTGTGCGCGCGCTTGAGGGTGTCCGCAAAACAGTGTCGTGATCATCCCCGAAGAAGCTTTCCCCCACCCAATTTCGAGTTTTTTGCAAACAGTTCGAAACGGCAAAGCTTAATACGCATAGTCGAGAAGTGGGGGCTCAGAATATGTAACAAAGTTTGACATCACGAAAGTACTGTAAATACCGAGTTAAATGGCTCTTGTGGTGATACTGTGGGGTGTGTTCGCGTAACACTGTCGTCATCATCCCCCCACCCCACCCCCCCCATCCACCCCCAGAAGCAAGTCCAAAATCAAGAGCCCGAGTTTGCAAACTCGACAAGTCGTTTTTGAGGCCTCTTATGATGATCGCACATGACGAAAGTGCCGTAAATACCGGGTAAAACGGATGTTGTCTTAACATGGTTAAGAGCAAGTGTAGTTGGTAGGGGGGTGCCTACTACTACTACTACTACTACGACGACGACTATTCCTACTACTACTACTACTACGACGACGACTATTCCTACTACTACTACTACTACTACCACTACTACCACTACTACCACTACCACTACTACTACTACTACTACTACTACTACTACTACTACTACTAGTACTAGTACTAGTACTAGTACTAGTACTACTACTACTACTACTACTACTACTACTACTACTACTACTAGTACTAGTACTAGTACTAGTACTAGTACTAGTACTAGTACTAGTACTACTACTACTACTACTACTACTACTACTACTACTACTACTACTACTACTACTACAGCGACTGCTACTACGTACTTCTGCGACGACGACTACTACTACCACTACTACTACTGCGACAACAACAACTACTACTACTACTACTACTACTACTACTACTACTACTACGACTAGCCACCCCCCGCCTACCAACCACCTGGCACCTTAACCCATCGTCATCATTATTATCAGCGAAAGTGACAGTTGCAAAAGATGCAGGGTTCAGGCCCCTATCTGTCGCAAGATGCCGATGCTCACGTGCCTTAACTGCAGGGGCTCAGGCTCCCTATCTGTGACATGTGCAGAATTTCCCGAGGCTCACTTGCTTCAACTGTCACAGCCGATGAAGTTGCAGAGGCTCAAGCGCCAAAACTGTGATAGCAACTGGAGTTGCAAATTCGACGGGGAAGAAACTGCCAAACCACAGCTGGTCGGATAGTACGACAACGCTGCAAATACCGTGCAACACGCAGGTGATGCCAAGAAGGTCTAAGCACTCCTGGGGCGTAACATCTTCTGAACACAAAAACAAAGATGCCAGCTGTACTTGGAGGGGCTCGCCAACACCCTTAAAGTCCAGACCTCAGCGTGGGAGAAGTGGTGTGTGGTGTTCGAGAAGCGGCCTGTACGTTATCATGCCCCCCCACCCCCCCACGCCTCAAAATGCAAGTCCAGAATCGGAAGCTCGAGTTTGCAAACTCGCAAGTGAATTTTGAAGCTTCATAATATGTTCCTACATAACGAAATTGCTGTAAGTACTGAGTAAAGCGGATGAGTGCGAGAAGAGGGGGGCCTACTACTACTACTACTACTACTACCACTACTACTACTACTACTACTACTTCTACTACTACTACTACGACTACTACGACTACTACGACTACTACGACTACTACGACTACTATTACTACTACTACTACTACTACTACTACTACTACCACTACTGCTGCTGCTGCTACTACTACTACTACTTCTACTACTACTACTACTACTGTCGCAACAGCAACGATTCCGCCACTTCCGCCACTGTCGCCACTGCTGCTGCCACTGGCACTGGCCACTGCTGCTATTGTTGCCATTGCCACCGCCACTATCACTACCACTACTTTATACTTTTCGCAATCCCGTATCTGTCACACGTGGACAACGACAAGTAAACATAAGTAAACATCGCTTCAAAGTGCAACACAACAATACTGGTTGCAGTGACCCAGAAGTTGGCATAGTCGCAGTCATCAGAAAGCTCCCCTGCCAGGTCGCCGAAGATGGCAAGGCGTATTCTGTTTCGCAGTTCCGTGAGTTCTTCAAGGGAGGCTGGCTGCCCTTGAGCTGAAAAGTTGGGGCTTCTTGGTGTTGGCCGGGGGCTGAAGGGGGGTAGTGCAAGATGTTCTCCTTGGGGCGCCGCACGATTCCTGAGTTCGTTTCGGGCGATCGGGCTGTCGGTCGTGCCTTCCGGTCGGTGTGCCGCCGGCGAAACAGCTCTGCAGAGGTTTCGGGCTTTGGCTTTGGGCTCAAGGGATATGGAACGCACGATTGAATTCAGATTGCAGCTGAATGAGGCACATAACTCGAAACAAGTATCAACCTTAAGCCCCCAAGAGCTGTGTCGCACAATTAAACACTGCAAGTTGGTCTTCGCCACTAGCCTTTCGCAAAACAACACTGCGTAAAATGCGACTCCACCATCGGCTGACACAGAAGAAGGCAAAGCAAGATCCTCATATCATCGGATCTGTCAAATATCATTCCTGCATGATTGTAGTGCAGAGTATGGCCTGTTGATGCCAACTCCGCAATGGCTTAATAGCAAGACGAGACCCATAAAGCGAGACCCTGTATTCCTGGAAAACAAATCGTGCTGCGCCGACCTTCCGTCATGGCAAGGGAGAGAGGTCTTGGGGTGATGGGTTGAATGCTGTGAGGAGTAGGGCTTAAGCTCTAAGCCCTATGATGCTGTAAGCTTCGTAAACCCTATACGCCTTACAAACCGCCCTGTAAAACCCGTTCAGGAGAAGGCTAGGGGATGCTAGGGGTATGGTTGCTACGAGTTTGATGGCTATCTCGGATTCTGCGGGCGCTACCTGCGCTCACCTTTGAAGGGTTACGGGATGAGCGTGTAGGCATTCCCTAAGCCACCAAACTCCTAGACGCTAGTTCTTGTACAGTTTGCGGGACTTTCATCGCGGCCTGCCATAAACTGGTTCGTATCTACGGCCGGCTACGGTTTGCGCGTGTCGAAGGTGTGTCGATCTAGTCTACAGTATCTAGATACCCACATAAAGCCGCATTCCTGCGCTTTCAGACGCTGCGACAGTCTCATCGTCCGATGCAGGGCCATGTTGTCAGCAAAGGTCCAAGTGGAACGCAGCAACGTGGGCAACGCAAAGGCGCATTGCGGAGGATGGAAAGGTCTACACCTTGGACGAGTTTGTGAGCTACTTCAAGTCTTCGTGGCAGGAGAAGCTCGGTCCTTTCACTTCGGCCCCTTAAGCCCGAAACCCTAAGGCATGCTAATTGCTAATGTGTGGGCCTGAATGCTTAGAAGAGGGTTTTGAGGCCCATTGCACTATAAGTATAATAAGGAACCCCCAAAATAGTATTGGCAATTATCATGGCCATTAAAAAAAAGGGCCTGACGACCCTAAACACTAAACCCAGGAAGTGGGCCAAGGCGCCGGTGGCAGTCTGCAGCGAGTGCCGGCCCTGACCGAGCGACGCCGCAATCACACGAGCCAGTGAAGAATCAAGCCCGGTTTGCGGTGTCAAGTTTGTGAACCCTACACCTAAAACCCTCAATGCCCCACCCCCGAACCCTAAACGCTTAAGATTCGAGGAGTAGAGACTCTCTTCGGCCTCACACACAGCAGTTGGGCCAATTCAATTCTTCGACCTTGAGCCACACACCCTGAATCCACAACCTTCTTGTGAAGAAGGGCTTGTATTCGGGATTTTGGTGATCGTATGCTTTGTGTCTTATAACCGGGATGCTCTTAGCGCAAGAACTGCGTCACGTAGGTGCTTGAATGAAGAACCCCATTCCTCCTTCTGTACTATAGGATCTGCGTCAGACTCCTGATTAAGGGAGGGCAGATATGGCGCTTAGATTAATCGCGGCAGTAGAACCTGCAGGCTGAATCTTGGATCCCCTTAGGCACCAACCCTGCTACGCCAAAGAAGGGCTGTACCTGGGAGCACTGCGCACGAGATGTGTTCTACACACGTTTCCCTTTGGGTGGGAAGCTGCAGCTTTCGACTCAAGCCGCTCGGGCTTAGCTCTCTTGCTTTTTTGCCAAGCATATCTTGCTCGTCGATCCCGCCATGGCGCTTTCGACCTTCAAAGTGGCGATGTTGATGCTGATGCTTCCAGCATCGGCACGCCGGAACAAGGACCCGGCTTCTTAGTGCCGTGCTTTATTGGGGCCAGTCTCCTCCTAGCAACTAGAGAGTCCATACCAGCCTTCGTTCCAGTGTGCTGGGAGAGCTCGGAGGATGACATCTTCACCATGCAAGCCGGGATTTCAGAAGCTCGCGATCCGCAACGGGATCTTGAGTTCTGGCTCACCAGCCTCCAGCTGAGCCAGGCGGATGCTCAGTGGTGGGCAAAGAAGGAGTTGTCGGACATGGAGATTCTGGGCTCCTGTTTGGGAGTTTACGTCATGTTGAGTTGCCAGATAAGAAGAGCATAGATCTCTGTTCAGCAACTTTGGTTACAGAAGTTCATTGTAAGATCCCAGGACTTGTGGTGCCTCGCTCGGATATCTCCAGCGGCTGCACTGGGTACTCACCGACAAGATGTACTTCGACAAGGGTGCAGCGGTTCCGGTGGCGTTTCTTGCTGGAGCTTACTTATAAGTTGAGCTGATGTTGGTTGCTATAGGGGCCTACTTGCCAATACTATTTTGGGTCTGTCTATTTTAAATATGGTATAATGGGCCCCCAAACCCGATTCTAATTGTTAAGGCCATCATATTCTAAGTTGAGGTGATGTTGATTCGAACCCAGAGTTCCTACAAGAGATAGCGAAGAATGCCATGCTTCTACAGTAGAAGCTTACATAGGGTTTAGGGCTTAGAGTTTAGGGTTTAGGGAGCTTCCGGAAGCGTATAGTAGAACATGCACCATTGCGGGGCTTGTTCTAGATCATGAGCATCTCTTGGCCAGCATTACAGTGGATTGCTGAGTATGTCAGATGCGGAAAAGATCTGGAAAGGGCCCATCATCTAGAAGGGCGGTCTTTATGTAGAGCAGCCTCCATGCAGCCCTAAGCCCCGCACATCCCTGCACCAAAGCTGTCCTTAACCCCATGTATATAAACAGAAACCCTAAACCGTTTTCTGTCCTAGACCATGAACGCTGAAAGATTTTGATGCCTCCATCCCACAGGAAGGCCAATCCCTGCGCCCATTATGAGAGGCATTTATCCTTGAAGATTGAGGGTTGTTTTGGGAACATGTCCTCTGATGATTCCGACATAACGAAGTCTATACTATAGGGGCCAAAAAATACGTGTACTTGCCTGGGTTCCTTTTGGAAGTATATTGTACGCGGCCCCAAAGCCTTATGTATTCTAATTATCAAGGGCCCCCAGAGTAAGCCAGGTTTGAGTATGCAAAGAAGCAGCTGGACCCAGACCAGCTCCTGGCAATGTACAGCGTTCTCAAAGAAAAGCTCGGGCTCAGCAAGGAGGAAGACCAAGACCTAAAACCCAGGGCCCCAGTTTCAAAGTCACTGTTTAGGGTCTTGGCCAGGGAATGCGAGGTTGTTGGGGTGCAGGGTTAGGGTTTTTGTTCAGGGAGCTTCTAAATCCTTAGGAGCCCACAAGAAGGCGGCACCGGACCCTGAAAGGGACCCCATGTTTGGAGAACTACCCATGTGAGAGCTGGGAGGAGGCCCGTTCGAGAGCTCCCGAGCTTCTGGAGAAGGATGCATCCCCCACGCAGCTCAGCGATCTCTACACAGAGATGACGGCCGGCGCAAGCTGGCTGAGTTGGCTGGTGAAGAGTCCGAAGGCGCCAGCATTTTTTTGGCATGATTCAGGGTTAAGGGGTGTAAGGAAGCTATGGAGGGTACTACGGTCTTGTTTCCCCTCCTCGCGGGGAGCGGTGCTTTCGGTTCGGGTTGTTTTCGGCACGGTGCACTTTGCAGCGCAATCTTGGCATTGGGGCTGGGGTTCTCAAGCCTCCAAAAGCGAACCGCCTAAACAGATCCAACCGGTTCGTAACCCAAACCGATAAGCTCGGGATTGGAACTTTGAATCAGTCACCAACAGACCAGCGTAAAGCCCGAAACCCTAAACCCCCAGTGCCTTGAAACCCCCCGAAGCCAAGCCCCTTCAACCTCAAGAGACGCTCTCAGTCTAGAGATCCTAGACAGTCCTGCAAGGAGGCGCAAGGGCTTGCAATGGAGTCGGCTGCCGCTGGCTGTGAACCTGCCACTTACCCAGAACTGCTATGGTCCTTGGGTTTAGGGTTTAGGGACCCCAAAGCCTAACTAAACATCAATGGATCCATGTACCCAGAAGTGCACCGGCCCTTGGTTTTGCGAGGTGACCAGAGATCACCTTTTCGTTTGAGGTTCGGGATAGCGCCGAAGGCTGGTGCCTGAGGGATTTAGGGTATTGGACCGGAGTTTAAGGTTTAGTGTTTCGGGGTTTAGGGTTTAGGACTTAGGATGTTTAGGAGTTTAGGGTTTAGGCCTTAGGGAGTTCAGGAGTTTAGGGTTTAGGGTTGGGAACAGGGTTTAAGGGGTTTAGGGTCCAGGGTTTTGGGGTTTAGCGTGTAGCTTCAGGCATTGGGGCGATGGCGTAAAGGTTTTCCACGGACGCGCATTTGTTCAATGCAGAGTTTTCGAAGGGGGGGGGTGGGAGTCCAGCCGAGGATTCCAACACTCATGAACCGGACAGCAATTGCCAGAAAGTCAGGATATGGATCATGGATGATTCAATGATGAGCGCTGGGGTTCTCTACAAGTTACTTCAAGTTCATGATGACAAGAACTTTCGAAACCTCCTACACCCGAAGCCCACAAGTAGGAGGTCGGTTATATCAGTCAAGCCACAGCCCAGGACAAGTTCAAGAGTGCGTACCAGGCCAACCATGACAAGAAGACGGCTGCGGATGAGGTTCCTGGGCCCTGGAGGTTTAGGGTTAAAGGGCAGTGTCGATAGAAAGGCTAAGGGAGAGCACAACAAGCTGTCCTACCATTCTGCGTGTCAAGGCCGGTTGTTTGTGTTTTTAGGTTCCTTCACTGGGATCTGTGCGAGCCTAGAGCACTCTAGTCGCTGAAGCTCGACAGAGCGGCTTTGTGTTTCTGTGGGCCCTCTGACAGGGCCCCCTTCTTCCCCACGTGCCAAGCCTCGTGAGCTTCCAAAGCCGGCCATAACTCCAAGAAGATTCAAGCGCTTGGGGTTGAGGGTTTGTGGTTAACGCATGTTCATGGCCCTTGCAGTGCTGAAATACGTTTGGTCTAGGAGTCAGGTAGGCCCTAACTGAAGCCCAAACGGTTAAAACGCTACACCTCAACATCGAATGCCTTAAAGCCTAAGCAGCCAGGCCCTGTCACCGAAACCCTAAGCTGCCCGAATGAATTGCAGGCCCACCTTGGGGTTTAGGGTTTCTAGGGTTTTAGGGTTTGGGCTTTGTTGTGAAGCAGCTCCAGGCAATCCTTGCCTCCTTCGACACGCAAGCTTATCGCTATGCGGACGATGGTAAGTACTACTCGGCCTCCCAGCCGCTTGGCCCGTTGGTGGGCTTCTGATTTCACTTCAAAGCACTGAAAGGGTATGGACTTTCAGGTTTTCGAGCGGTTTCCTTAGGGATAGGACTTGAAGCTAAGACAAAAGTGGTTGTTCAGATGTAACATAGGGGCCTTAATAATTAGGATAGGGTTTCGGGGTATATTGAACCCCCAACAATAGGTAACTATTGAGGCCCTATATTATAGTACCCTTATAGATCCCTTATAGTCACCCTTATAGACCCCTGTAAAGGAGCCCTCAAGGAATGCGTGTCTTCTCTGTGAGGTCCTTACGATCGACACCTTTAGGCCTTGGGATTTGCGGATTCCGGGATGAGGAGTTAAGGATTTAGGGTTTAAGGATTAGGGTTTGGGGTTTAGGGTTTAGGGTTTAAGGTTTGGGGTTTAGGGTTTCGGGTCGAGTTTCGAGGGTTCTGAGAACAGGGTGCTCCGATCTGTGTGTATCAGCATATCACGAACTTCCGGACCCCTGTGTACGGAGCTCATGAAGACCCCGGCAATTTGTTTTGCGGGACTAGGCTGCTTGAAACGTCTGATGGCATGCCCCCAAGCCCAAAACCCAAAACCCTTGAACACGCACTTCTGTCTGGTGCTTAGTAGGGAATGCGGGAATGGATCCCTACAGCAGCCAGTCCCTATATAATCCCCAACAATAGTCCCCATAACCGATTCCCCCAATCCCTACTAAGAACCAGACCAGACAGACTTCTGCATCCGATCGGAGGTTCAAGAACTACTATGCGACGAATGGCGGCGATTGGGTCGCGAAGTGGACGGCAAGTGCTGTGGCACAGAAGGCCCTTTTCGGGTTAAAGTTGAGGGCTAGGGCGGCTGGGGTCCCTAAGCCCTAAGCCTAAACAATGAGGCCATGAACATTCTAAAGCCTAGACTCTAAATCGTGTTTGCCTTAAGCTGGAAACCATGAACCTTTCAGGAGCCCTGAGCCCTGTCTATATAAGTACAAGAGCGGTGTCTTCGATCGGGGTTTAGGGTTTATAGGATTTCGGGTTTATAAGGTTTTAAGGTTTAGGGTTTAGGTTTTTGGGGTTTAGGGCTCATAAGGTTTATAGGGTTTATACGGCTTATAGGGTTTATAGGGTTCAGGGTTCTTTGCAGCTTACACGTTCGCAGTCATGGCAGTGAGAACCGAGGCCATTGACCCTGGCATACAGCGATCAGAGGGCACCCGAACACTATGCTGTAATGTCGGGGCCTTTATAATTACAATAAGGTTCCTTTAAAGCGGTCTATAAGGGTTACTATATAAGGGATCTATAAGGGTACCATAATATAGGGGCCATAATAATTAGGCCCTTATACTATACTTATCCGCACTTATAATAAGGAACCCCCAAAATAGTATTGGTAATTATTTAGGTCCCTGTATTAGGGAGCATGCGAAGAGATGAGCACACTCTTGGATAATGTGCATTGAGTGCAGCTTGACGCTTTGCGCCTGAAATATATGCTTGTTGCTCAGTTCAATGTGCCCAAATAGAAAAAAGAGGCCCGATAGGTCATTGGTCGTAACCGCCCAAGCACCTGTAGTACACTTGACAATCGTGTTGGCCATCATCATCCTTGAAGACTGGTACCAGTCGGAAGACTGATATCAGCCGCAATGCAGGCGCAGTTTGTATGTGGACCAGCGCACTGCTACTGCTGCTACTACTACAACTACAAAAACAATAACTACTCCTCCTCCTCCTCCTACTCCCACTCCCACTCCGACTCCGACTCCTACTCCTACTCCTACTCCTACTCCTACTGCTACTGCTACTGCTACTGCTACTGCGACCGCTACTGCTACTGCTACTGCCGCTGTTGCTAGCAGCACTACCACCACTACCACCACTACTACTACTACTACTACTACTACTACTACTACTACTACTACTACTACTACTACTACTACTGCGACTACGACGACTACTACCACTAATTTCTACTACTACTACTACTACTACTACTACTACGACGACGACTAATTACTCCTGCCACTGCCACTACCACTGCCACTACCACCACCACTACCGCTGCCACTACCACTACCACCATCGCTACTACTAATACAGGCAGCAAACCCCAAGTTGGAAGTATCATAGGTTGCTTGATCCCCAACTTCCGAAACCTTAAATTCTTAAATGCTGCCCCGTGACAGGTGGCGGAGGATGGCAAAGCATACTCTGCTGCGCAGTTTAAGGAGTACTTCAAGGAAGACTGGTTGCCTCTTCGCTGAGACATCTACTCACATTCCTTGAGGTTCCTCTTGAAGTCTAAAGTATTCGTCTTAAACCCCAACTCCTGCAGCTTGACTCCTAAACCCTAAACCCCAACTGACCCTAAACCGGACGCTGTGCCGGGGGTGCTGGAATGGTGGAGCGTTTCGGAGTTTGGCTTCTTTGGCCGTCGAAATGTGGCTCCAATTGCACATTCTATAGGGGTTCGGGAGTTTGGGATTTGGGGGCTGCTGGAATTTGGGGATTTAGGGTTCGGGGTTCTCTAGGCCATCGCGGAGTCCTGGTTGGGCCATTCCCGAATGGTCCATGTAGCCCAAATAGTATAGAGGTTAGTCTTGGCGGGGCTGAGTGATCTTCTTGGAGAATCGACTCTTCGCCTTGCCAAGACTCTTCTGAATCCACGGGTTTAGGGTTTAGTGGCTTAGAGTCGGCTTAGGGTTTAGAGTTTCGGGAACCCTAAACCCTAAACAAACCAAGAAGCAATCACCCTTGCCTTGGTGCTGTCGCTGCGCGTACTGGAAGTGGATTAAGCTTCATCCCAGTTAGGAGATGCTAAACAGTTTCTGGACGTCCGATCACGTTACGGGCCTCTAGGACCTTCAAAATCCGCATTCAATATTCGGGCTTGATCCGACAGATGCTCCGACAGTCTCATCGTCCGATGCAGGGCCATGTTGTCAGCAAAGGTCCAAGTGGAACGCAGCAACTTGGGCAACGCAAAGGCGTATTGCAGAGGACAAGAAGGTCTACACCTTGGACGAGTTTGTCAGCTACTTCACGTCCCAGTGGCAGCAGAAGCTCGGTGCTTTCACTTCGGCCCCTTAACTCCAGCACCCGAGTTACAGCTTTAGCTTAAACGGACCTGAACCCTCTACCCGGTTTCTCCCTTAGGGCCCTTGCGCTTGATCTCCAGTTCGTGGGGCCCTAAACCTTAAACCCTAAAATCCCTTGGACACACCGAGGAAGTGGGCCGAAGCACCAGTGGCACTCTGCAAAGAGTGCAAAGCTGCCAGCCACGCCTGATGAAGCGATGCTGAGATCACAAGCGTCGGTGAAGACACATGTCGCTGGTTAAGAACTGTTCCCCTTAAATCCGAAATTTGCATCACTCTTTTGCTGTCGGAATTTCGAGGAGGGGTCTGGAATAGGGGTCCGGGCATGAAAGGATGCTCGCCCCCGCAGTTCAAGTTCAATTGATACCCATCCCTACTTTGGGGGTCATACTATCAGGATTGGTGTTTCTTCCGGGAGGGCTTCTGGTTGCATGTACCTTCAAGATCCGAAACCAACCCCGAGACGTCTTCGAAGAACACACGTGTGGGTCGTTCTACACAAGGCTCACTTGGTGCCTTGAAGGTTCTGATAACGTCAGACGTCCTGGTTAACAAGGTCATCTCTCGCAGAGGAAGCCCGACCGAATCGCCAAACCAGTCACGATATCATAGGGATCAGACCTTGGAATGCAGGTAGGCTTTTGGTGCACATGCGGAGACGGACGTCGGGATTCGGGGATGTAAGGGTTTCGTGCCTGTGAGTGGCCAAGGGCAATACAGGAGGACACCAGCAGCTCGCTGTCACCGCATCCTGCGCCAGAATCTGCTCCTAGCGTTTAGTCGACCCCATCGCCGCGGCACCAGCACCCCCTGCTCCAGAATCTGTTTGGTCGACCTCCCCCCGCGGGCAGAGGCCGTGGTATGCAGGAGTGACATCTGCAGCTTTCGACTCAAGCCGCTGGGGCTTAGCTCTCTTGCTTGTTTGCCAAGCACATCTTGCTCGTCGATCCCGCCATGGCGCGTTCGACTGTGGCGATGGCCCTGGTGATGCTGATGCTTCCAGCAACGGCTCGCCGGAACAAGGACAGGGCTCCCTGGTGAGCGGTGATCTGTAGAGTGTCGGCCCAGGCCATGAGAAAGCGGCCTGAGACTCTTCGTTCTGCAGAGACTTGCATAGAGCTTTGGGAGGATGATGCCTTCCAGCACCGGCTCGCCCAAGCCGAAAGCTCAGGGGTTCAGGAGCTCGAGCCGGAGCTCTTTGCCTGGCTCCATGAAGTGGGCCTGGACTATGCGGATGCTTCGTGGTGGGCACAGAAGGAGTCATGGTCTCAGTGTTTTTTGAAGCCATTGTGGAACCTATAGACTACACGTGTTACCGTTCTCTGTCTCCCTAATAGAGAACCGGCCCAAGGTCGTCGTACCTTGAGACTTGTGGCGCCACGCTGCCGTATCTGAAGAAGTTGTACGAGGAGCTCACCGCATCCTCCGGAATTGCTCTCCCCCAGGGTGATGCCATTCCGAAGATGTTCCTGGGCCTGGAGTGTTACAGTGTAGAGGTACAGGCCTCGCCGCTAGGGGTTAGATCGTTAAGGCTTTACTGTTAAAGGTTACTGTTCGGCTGATATTGGCTGGAAGCTAGAGCAACAAATGTCAATCCACTAATCGCCGCGTATCGCAAACTCGAGACCGTGGTCCTCCCAAAACCTTGCAGCGGAGGAAGCTTCACTCAGGAGCCGCGATGTTGCCTACTCTGCTAACCTACACCGTGCTACGGTGGATGGAGGAAATCTTGCACCACCTACACATCTTGTTTCGAATACACATCCAAGCAACAACCCCGCGCCCCCTTCTTAACATTGACGACAGACCTCTTGGGGCGGTGCAAGATTTATGTCATTGGAACGATTTTGTAAATCCCCGTGTTCATAGCAATGTTAAGAAGGGGGCGCGGGGTGAAGCTAACTAACATATCTTAAAAGTGGTGCAAGATTTCCTCCATCCACAGTCCCCAGAGCGGGGTCTAGCTTTGGCCTGCTCGTGGCTTTCCTACATGGCTTGCAGATACTTCCAGTCAGGGCAACGTTGCATAGAAGTCACAGTCAACGTTCAGTTAACGTTCAGTCAACGTTACAGTCAACGTTCCAGTTAACGTTGCGAAAATGCTGGCAGGGGCAGCATTTTGGAGTTTTCAAGCATAAAAAGCAAGAAATACATGTATTTCTTGCTTTTTATGCTTGAAAACTCCAAAATACTGCCCCTGCCAGCATTTTCGCAACGTTAACTGGAACGTTGACTGTAACGTTGACTGAACGTTAACTGAACGTTGACTGTACGTTAACTGCAAATTCCTACCAAATGTAGCAAAGTTGTGGAATTCTTGCGATTTTAGAATGACCTGGCTGCTGCGCAAGATGCACTGTCAGGGCTGCATGGCTCCATTAGCGAAGACAGCGACATGGACGCTGCTATACGGCGATTCAGATTTTGCTGCAATGGCATTTCATGGCAAGCCACACAAGTACGTCACGCACCATGTCACGACCCTCTAGAAACGTCATATCACGAGCCTCTAGAAACGTCATTACTCGAGTCGGTGGATGGAGGAAATCTTGCACCACCTACACATCTTGTTTCGAATACACATCCAAGCAACAACCCCGCGCCCCCTTCTTAACATTGACGACAGACCTCTTGGGGCGGTGCAAGATTTATGTCATTGGAACGATTTTGTAAATCCCCGTGTTCATAGCAATGTTAAGAAGGAGGCGCGGGGTGAAGCTAACTAACATATCTTAAAAGTGGTGCAAGATTTCCTCCATCCACAGTCCCCAGAGCGGGGTCTAGCTTTGGCCTGCTCGTGGCTTTCCTACATGGCTTGCAGATACTTCCAGTCAGGGCAACGTTGCATAGAAGTCACAGTCAACGTTCAGTTAACGTTCAGTCAACGTTACAGTCAACGTTCCAGTTAACGTTGCGAAAATGCTGGCAGGGGCAGCATTTTGGAGTTTTCAAGCATAAAAAGCAAGAAATACATGTATTTCTTGCTTTTTATGCTTGAAAACTCCAAAATACTGCCCCTGCCAGCATTTTCGCAACGTTAACTGGAACGTTGACTGTAACGTTGACTGAACGTTAACTGAACGTTGACTGTACGTTAACTGCAAATTCCTACCAAATGTAGCAAAGTTGTGGAATTCTTGCGATTTTAGAATGACCTGGCTGCTGCGCAAGATGCACTGTCAGGGCTGCATGGCTCCATTAGCGAAGACAGCGACATGGACGCTGCTATACGGCGATTCAGATTTTGCTGCAATGGCATTTCATGGCAAGCCACACAAGTACGTCACGCACCATGTCACGACCCTCTAGAAACGTCATATCACGAGCCTCTAGAAACGTCATTACTCGAGTCGGTGGATGGAGGAAATCTTGCACCACCTACACATCTTGTTTCGAATACACATCCAAGCAACAACCCCGCGCCCCCTTCTTAACATTGACGACAGACCTCTTGGGGCGGTGCAAGATTTATGTCATTGGAACGATTTTGTAAATCCCCGTGTTCATAGCAATGTTAAGAAGGGGCGCGGGGTGAAGCTAACTAACATATCTTAAAAGTGGTGCAAGATTTCCTCCATCCACAGTCCCCAGAGCGGGGTCTAGCTTTGGCCTGCTCGTGGCTTTCCTACATGGCTTGCAGATACTTCCAGTCAGGGCAACGTTGCATAGAAGTCACAGTCAACGTTCAGTTAACGTTCAGTCAACGTTACAGTCAACGTTCCAGTTAACGTTGCGAAAATGCTGGCAGGGGCAGCATTTTGGAGTTTTCAAGCATAAAAAGCAAGAAATACATGTATTTCTTGCTTTTTATGCTTGAAAACTCCAAAATGCTGCCCCTGCCAGCATTTTCGCAACGTTAACTGGAACGTTGACTGTAACGTTGACTGAACGTTAACTGAACGTTGACTGTACGTTAACTGCAAATTCCTACCAAATGTAGCAAAGTTGTGGAATTCTTGCGATTTTAGAATGACCTGGCTGCTGCGCAAGATGCACTGTCAGGGCTGCATGGCTCCATTAGCGAAGACAGGGACATGGACGCTGCTATACGGCGATTCAGATTTTGCTGCAATGGCATTTCATGGCAAGCCACACAAGTACGTCACGCACCATGTCACGACCCTCTAGAAACGTCATATCACGAGCCTCTAGAAACGTCATTACTCGAGTCGGTGGATGGAGGAAATCTTGCACCACCTACACATCTTGTTTCGAATACACATCCAAGCAACAACCCCGCGCCCCCTTCTTAACATTGACGACAGACCTCTTGGGGCGGTGCAAGATTTATGTCATTGGAACGATTTTGTAAATCCCCGTGTTCATAGCAATGTTAAGAAGGGGGCGCGGGGTGAAGCTAACTAACATATCTTAAAAGTGGTGCAAGATTTCCTCCATCCACAGTCCCCAGAGCGGGGTCTAGCTTTGGCCTGCTCGTGGCTTTCCTACATGGCTTGCAGATACTTCCAGTCAGGGCAACGTTGCATAGAAGTCACAGTCAACGTTCAGTTAACGTTCAGTCAACGTTACAGTCAACGTTCCAGTTAACGTTGCGAAAATGCTGGCAGGGGCAGCATTTTGGAGTTTTCAAGCATAAAAAGCAAGAAATACATGTATTTCTTGCTTTTTATGCTTGAAAACTCCAAAATGCTGCCCCTGCCAGCATTTTCGCAACGTTAACTGGAACGTTGACTGTAACGTTGACTGAACGTTAACTGAACGTTGACTGTACGTTAACTGCAAATTCCTACCAAATGTAGCAAAGTTGTGGAATTCTTGCGATTTTAGAATGACCTGGCTGCTGCGCAAGATGCACTGTCAGGGCTGCATGGCTCCATTAGCGAAGACAGCGACATGGACGCTGCTATACGGCGATTCAGATTTTGCTGCAATGGCATTTCATGGCAAGCCACACAAGTACGTCACGCACCATGTCACGACCCTCTAGAAACGTCATATCACGAGCCTCTAGAAACGTCATTACTCGAGTCGGTGGATGGAGGAAATCTTGCACCACCTACACATCTTGTTTCGAATACACATCCAAGCAACAACCCCGCGCCCCCTTCTTAACATTGACGACAGACCTCTTGGGGCGGTGCAAGATTTATGTCATTGGAACGATTTTGTAAATCCCCGTGTTCATAGCAATGTTAAGAAGGAGGCGCGGGGTGAAGCTAACTAACATATCTTAAAAGTGGTGCAAGATTTCCTCCATCCACAGTCCCCAGAGCGGGGTCTAGCTTTGGCCTGCTCGTGGCTTTCCTACATGGCTTGCAGATACTTCCAGTCAGGGCAACGTTGCATAGAAGTCACAGTCAACGTTCAGTTAACGTTCAGTCAACGTTACAGTCAACGTTCCAGTTAACGTTGCGAAAATGCTGGCAGGGGCAGCATTTTGGAGTTTTCAAGCATAAAAAGCAAGAAATACATGTATTTCTTGCTTTTTATGCTTGAAAACTCCAAAATGCTGCCCCTGCCAGCATTTTCGCAACGTTAACTGGAACGTTGACTGTAACGTTGACTGAACGTTAACTGAACGTTGACTGTACGTTAACTGCAAATTCCTACCAAATGTAGCAAAGTTGTGGAATTCTTGCGATTTTAGAATGACCTGGCTGCTGCGCAAGATGCACTGTCAGGGCTGCATGGCTCCATTAGCGAAGACAGGGACATGGACGCTGCTATACGGCGATTCAGATTTTGCTGCAATGGCATTTCATGGCAAGCCACACAAGTACGTCACGCACCATGTCACGACCCTCTACAAACGTCATATCACGAGCCTCTAGAAACGTCATTACTCGAGTCGGTGGATGGAGGAAATCTTGCACCACCTACACATCTTGTTTCGAATACACATCCAAGCAACAACCCCGCGCCCCCTTCTTAACATTGACGACAGACCTCTTGGGGCGGTGCAAGATTTATGTCATTGGAACGATTTTGTAAATCCCCGTGTTCATAGCAATGTTAAGAAGGAGGCGCGGGGTGAAGCTAACTAACATATCTTAAAAGTGGTGCAAGATTTCCTCCATCCACAGTCCCCAGAGCGGGGTCTAGCTTTGGCCTGCTCGTGGCTTTCCTACATGGCTTGCAGATACTTCCAGTCAGGGCAACGTTGCATAGAAGTCACAGTCAACGTTCAGTTAACGTTCAGTTAACGTTCCAGTTAACGTTGCGAAAATGCTGGCAGGGGCAGCATTTTGGAGTTTTCAAGCATAAAAAGCAAGAAATACATGTATTTCTTGCTTTTTATGCTTGAAAACTCCAAAATACTGCCCCTGCCAGCATTTTCGCAACGTTAACTGGAACGTTGACTGTAACGTTGACTGAACGTTAACTGAACGTTGACTGTACGTTAACTGCAAATTCCTACCAAATGTAGCAAAGTTGTGGAATTCTTGCGATTTTAGAATGACCTGGCTGCTGCGCAAGATGCACTGTCAGGGCTGCATGGCTCCATTAATTAGCGAAGACAGCGACATGGACGCTGCTATACTATACGGCGATTCAGATTTTGCTGCAATGGCATTTCATGGCAAGCCACACAAGTACGTCACGCACCATGTCACGACCCTCTAGAAACGTCATATCACGAGCCTCTAGAAACGTCATTACTCGAGTCGGTGGATGGAGGAAATCTTGCACCACCTACACATCTTGTTTCGAATACACATCCAAGCAACAACCCCGCGCCCCCTTCTTAACATTGACGACAGACCTCTTGGGGCGGTGCAAGATTTATGTCATTGGAACGATTTTGTAAATCCCCGTGTTCATAGCAATGTTAAGAAGGAGGCGCGGGGTGAAGCTAACTAACATATCTTAAAAGTGGTGCAAGATTTCCTCCATCCACAGTCCCCAGAGCGGGGTCTAGATTTGGCCTGCTCGTGGGTTTCCTACATGGCTTGCAGAGACTTCCAGTCAGGGCAACGTTGCATAGAAGTCACAGTCAACGTTCAGTTAACGTTCAGTCAACGTTACAGTCAACGTTCCAGTTAACGTTGCGAAAATGCTGGCAGGGGCAGCATTTTGGAGTTTTCAAGCATAAAAAGCAAGAAATACATGAATTTCTTGCTTTTTATGCTTGAAAACCCCAAAATGCTGCCCCTGCCAGCATTTTCGCAACGTTAACTGGAACGTTGACTGTAACGTTGACTGAACGTTAACTGAACGTTGACTGTACGTTAACTGCAAATTCCTACCAAATGTAGCAAAGTTGTGGAATTCTTGCGATTTTAGAATGACCTGGCTGCTGCGCAAGATGCACTGTCAGGGCTGCATGGCTCCATTAGCGAAGACAGCGACATGGACGCTGCTATACTATACGGCGATTCAGATTTTGCTGCAATGGCATTTCATGGCAAGCCACACAAGTACGTCACGCACCATGTCACGACCCTCTAGAAACGTCATATCACGAGCCTCTAGAAACGTCATTACTCGAGTCGGTGGATGGAGGAAATCTTGCACCACCTACACATCTTGTTTCGAATACACATCCAAGCAACAACCCCGCGCCCCCTTCTTAACATTGACGACAGACCTCTTGGGGCGGTGCAAGATTTATGTCATTGGAACGATTTTGTAAATCCCCGTGTTCATAGCAATGTTAAGAAGGGGGCGCGGGGTGAAGCTAACTAACATATCTTAAAAGTGGTGCAAGATTTCCTCCATCCACAGTCCCCAGAGCGGGGTCTAGCTTTGGCCTGCTCGTGGCTTTCCTACATGGCTTGCAGATACTTCCAGTCAGGGCAACGTTGCATAGAAGTCACAGTCAACGTTCAGTCAACGTTCAGTCAACGTTACAGTCAACGTTCCAGTTAACGTTGCGAAAATGCTGGCAGGGGCAGCATTTTGGAGTTTTCAAGCATAAAAAGCAAGAAATACATGTATTTCTTGCTTTTTATGCTTGAAAACTCCAAAATGCTGCCCCTGCCAGCATTTTCGCAACGTTAACTGGAACGTTGACTGTAACGTTGACTGAACGTTAACTGAACGTTGACTGTACGTTAACTGCAAATTCCTACCAAATGTAGCAAAGTTGTGGAATTCTTGCGATTTTAGAATGACCTGGCTGCTGCGCAAGATGCACTGTCAGGGCTGCATGGCTCCATTAGCGAAGACAGCGACATGGACGCTGCTATACGGCGATTCAGATTTTGCTGCAATGGCATTTCATGGCAAGCCACACAAGTACGTCACGCACCATGTCACGACCCTCTAGAAACGTCATATCACGAGCCTCTAGAAACGTCATTACTCGAGTCGGTGGATGGAGGAAATCTTGCACCACCTACACATCTTGTTTCGAATACACATCCAAGCAACAACCCCGCGCCCCCTTCTTAACATTGACGACAGACCTCTTGGGGCGGTGCAAGATTTATGTCATTGGAACGATTTTGTAAATCCCAGTGTTCATAGCAATGTTAAGAAGGAGGCGCGGGGTGAAGCTAACTAACATATCTTAAAAGTGGTGCAAGATTTCCTCCATCCACAGTCCCCAGAGCGGGGTCTAGCTTTGGCCTGCTCGTGGCTTTCCTACATGGCTTGCAGATACTTCCAGTCAGGGCAACGTTGCATAGAAGTCACAGTCAACGTTCAGTTAACGTTCAGTCAACGTTCCAGTTAACGTTGCGAAAATGCTGGCAGGGGCAGCATTTTGGAGTTTTCAAGCATAAAAAGCAAGAAATACATGTATTTCTTGCTTTTTATGCTTGAAAACTCCAAAATGCTGCCCCTGCCAGCATTTTCGCAACGTTAACTGGAACGTTGACTGTAACGTTGACTGAACGTTAACTGAACGTTGACTGTACGTTAACTGCAAATTCCTACCAAATGTAGCAAAGTTGTGGAATTCTTGCGATTTTAGAATGACCTGGCTGCTGCGCAAGATGCACTGTCAGGGCTGCATGGCTCCATTAGCGAAGACAGCGACATGGACGCTGCTATACGGCGATTCAGATTTTGCTGCAATGGCATTTCATGGCAAGCCACACAAGTACGTCACGCACCATGTCACGACCCTCTAGAAACGTCATATCACGAGCCTCTAGAAACGTCATTACTCGAGTCGGTGGATGGAGGAAATCTTGCACCACCTACACATCTTGTTTCGAATACACATCCAAGCAACAACCCCGCGCCCCCTTCTTAACATTGACGACAGACCTCTTGGGGCGGTGCAAGATTTATGTCATTGGAACGATTTTGTAAATCCCCGTGTTCATAGCAATGTTAAGAAGGAGGCGCGGGGTGAAGCTAACTAACATATCTTAAAAGTGGTGCAAGATTTCCTCCATCCACAGTCCCCAGAGCGGGGTCTAGCTTTGGCCTGCTCGTGGCTTTCCTACATGGCTTGCAGATACTTCCAGTCAGGGCAACGTTGCATAGAAGTCACAGTCAACGTTCAGTTAACGTTCAGTCAACGTTACAGTCAACGTTCCAGTTAACGTTGCGAAAATGCTGGCAGGGGCAGCATTTTGGAGTTTTCAAGCATAAAAAGCAAGAAATACATGTATTTCTTGCTTTTTATGCTTGAAAACTCCAAAATGCTGCCCCTGCCAGCATTTTCGCAACGTTAACTGGAACGTTGACTGTAACGTTGACTGAACGTTGACTGAACGTTGACTGTACGTTAACTGCAAATTCCTACCAAATGTAGCAAAGTTGTGGAATTCTTGCGATTTTAGAATGACCTGGCTGCTGCGCAAGATGCACTGTCAGGGCTGCATGGCTCCATTAGCGAAGACAGGGACATGGACGCTGCTATACGGCGATTCAGATTTTGCTGCAATGGCATTTCATGGCAAGCCACACAAGTACGTCACGCACCATGTCACGACCCTCTAGAAACGTCATATCACGAGCCTCTAGAAACGTCATTACTCGAGTCGGTGGATGGAGGAAATCTTGCACCACCTACACATCTTGTTTCGAATACACATCCAAGCAACAACCCCGCGCCCCCTTCTTAACATTGACGACAGACCTCTTGGGGCGGTGCAAGATTTATGTCATTGGAACGATTTTGTAAATCCCCGTGTTCATAGCAATGTTAAGAAGGGGGCGCGGGGTGAAGCTAACTAACATATCTTAAAAGTGGTGCAAGATTTCCTCCATCCACAGTCCCCAGAGCGGGGTCTAGCTTTGGCCTGCTCGTGGCTTTCCTACATGGCTTGCAGATACTTCCAGTCAGGGCAACGTTGCATAGAAGTCACAGTCAACGTTCAGTCAACGTTACAGTCAACGTTCCAGTTAACGTTGCGAAAATGCTGGCAGGGGCAGCATTTTGGAGTTTTCAAGCATAAAAAGCAAGAAATACATGTATTTCTTGCTTTTTATGCTTGAAAACTCCAAAATGCTGCCCCTGCCAGCATTTTCGCAACGTTAACTGGAACGTTGACTGTAACGTTGACTGAACGTTAACTGAACGTTGACTGTACGTCAACTGCAAATTCCTACCAAATGTAGCAAAGTTGTGGAATTCTTGCGATTTTAGAATGACCTGGCTGCTGCGCAAGATGCACTGTCAGGGCTGCATGGCTCCATTAGCGAAGACAGGGACATGGACGCTGCTATACGGCGATTCAGATTTTGCTGCAATGGCATTTCATGGCAAGCCACACAAGTACGTCACGCACCATGTCACGACCCTCTAGAAACGTCATATCACGAGCCTCTAGAAACGTCATTACTCGAGTCGGTGGATGGAGGAAATCTTGCACCACCTACACATCTTGTTTCGAATACACATCCAAGCAACAACCCCGCGCCCCCTTCTTAACATTGACGACAGACCTCTTGGGGCGGTGCAAGATTTATGTCATTGGAACGATTTTGTAAATCCCCGTGTTCATAGCAATGTTAAGAAGGGGGCGCGGGGTGAAGCTAACTAACATATCTTAAAAGTGGTGCAAGATTTCCTCCATCCACAGTAGTACTGTGCTAAGCTAAACCTAAAACCCCTAAACCTTAAGCCCTCCCTATAGTTTATAGCCCTAAGCCCCTGAACCCCCCAAGCTCGAAGCCCCGAACCCAAGCCAGGTTTTACTACGCGAAGAAGGCGATCGACCCGGTCCAGCTGAGCAATATGTACGGGGTGCTCTATGACTGCCAACACTACAACCTCTGCCTTCCAACAAAGGAGGAGGGTGCAACAGAAGGGTTTCAATATGCATATGTAAACATGTAACAGTATCTTCGCATGATAGTCCCAAGAAAGTTCTACTCTACTATTCGGCTTGTTCTAGTGTTTAAGGCCACTGCCTTTCGGGTTTTCGGGGGGGTGTCTAACGTCTCGGGTTTCAGGCTTATGGTTTAGGGTTCATAGTGAACCCCAGAAAGTCGGAGCAAAGATGTAGGATGATTCATGCTGGGATTCCCTCTACTTTACTTTAAGGGCATGGGGCGAAGGATGTTCCAACTTTCTGGCTTCTACTGTAGGGTGTTGTATGGAGGGGCCGCATTTAGGATCTTGCACTTGAAATCCTGTGAGGGATCTTGGGTTTCAGGTTTCGGGCTTAGTTAAGATTGTTGAAACCCAAACCCTAAGCCCTGAACCCTAAACCCTGAACCCTACACCCTAAACCTTGTCATATCAAAAGCCCTAAGAAGCCCTAAACTCAAGGAGGCTCTGTTCGAAGCTTCCAAGCTTCTCGCGAAGGGGGCCTCCTCACAGGAGCTTCTGAAGCTCTCTGGTAGCTGAGTGAGTGCGCTTTACCACTTTTTCGGTTTAGGGGTTTAGTGGGTTGGGGGTTTAAGTTTACGGGGTTTAGGGCTTAGTGAGGATATGATCCGGTATAGAACTGATAGTGTACACGTTTAGTGGAAATATGATCCCTTGTAGAACTGAGAGTGTGCATCTGCTTGGGCTTCTGAACTCAGCAACTTAGGCTATATAAGCTCCTGTCCGATGACGATGACAAGCTTCCGAAGAAGGCGTCGGTCGGGTTGTGGGTTTAGGGTTTAAGGGTACCGGGTTTAGGAGGGTGTTGGTTTTGGTTGCAAGGCTTCGGATTTTCGGGTTCGGGGTGTGCTGCTTCGGGTGTATGGCGTGCCGCAGGGCAGCGTGCGTTTTTTCCCGCGCTCACTAATTTTACGGTCTTGTAGGCCCCAAACCCTGCAAATCCTAAACCCTGTCCTAGCAGCTTCATGCCCTGAAGCACTAAACAAACACCCCACAAAACAAACCCTCAGCCCTATTATCCCTAAACTCCCATAAACCCGGCAGCCTTTCCCGCAAGTGTTACTGTTTACACACCCGGCCCGAAGCGCAACAACCCAACACCCATCTCAAACTACTTTTGTTATTGTGAGCCCTATGCACGGGGTAGGCCTGCGTACGGGATAGGCTTTTCAATGACACGCCGAGCATCTGCGGATCAGTAGACCCTCAAATTGAAGCTGCTTGTCACCGAACCCTTCAGCCCAAAGCGTAAACTTACCATTCAAAGCCCTAAAACCTTGGGGAAACTTTTAATTTAAGGTCTCCAGATATCTTGCCAGGAAGCGATGGAGGTGGCCGCCGCCGGCATTGAAGCGGCCACCTGCCCACAAACTCTGGAGGAATAAGCGCAAAGCTGCTTTTTGAGTAGCCTGTAACAGCTGTAACACAATAAAAGCGTTTTTTGGCTCCAGGGTTTCTAGCGCTGTTCTGGATAGCCCACAATAAAGCAGCTACTCTGCGCACAACGAGGGGACCAAAAGACAGGACAAGACAAGCACTATTCCTTAGGGGCTCCTAGTTGTACTCACATCTTCTTAAGTCCTCGAACCCTTTTCTGATCACTCAGGCTTAGGCCACCCCTAAACCCTAAACCCTAAGCTTAGACCCTAGATGAACCTGCAAGCTGAACCCCCAAATTAGGAAGTCGGGTCCGAAGCCCGGCTGGCGGCCCAGGACAAATATTGGAGTGCTTACCAGGCCCAGGCCACTCATGACAAGTGGGCGGCTGTCGAGGAGGTTCCCTGAGCTCTGAAGCTTTAGTAGCCTTTCTTGGTTCAGACTCCGCCTATAAGGGTTCCTTTAAGGGCACCTGTAAAGCTTCCTGGCAAGGAACCCTTAAAGGAATCCTTATCATTATGGCTAGCTCCCTGTGGGTTCCCTCGAAGGTTCCTGCACCGTGTTTCTTTTCATAACGGTTCCTAAGGGTTACTCAAAACACGACGTCTGGAAACGTCTGGATGCCACAACAAGCTGCGATGCTCCCAAATTCAACCCCACACCCTGAGCCCTACACTCTAAACCCTGAGCCCTGGGCCCTAAACCCCAAACCCAAAACCCCCAACCCTGAGCCCAACGCCCTAAATTTTAAGGGTTGTGGGGTTCCTCAACTCCGAAAATAAAGGGGCTCAAGTACCTTTGTTTCTCGGGCCTTTGGCTGAGAGATCCGAGTTTTTTGGTTGAGGGTCTAAGGTACTTACAGTGGAGGGCTGAAGGTGCGCAGTTGGACTTTTCCAGCTTTTCGGCTTTTTATAGAAGCCTGAATACCTAAGATTGCTGTTAATATTATTGTTCTTATTATTCTCATCACATTAGGGCTTTCAAGCAACCCCCCTAGCTGATTTTGAGCCTGTCCTAACCCTACTTACCAGAGTCTAAGTAGGCTGTTACCTTATGAACCCCAAGCCGGCAACCCCAAAATAGCCAAAAGGCTACATCCATGCGCCAAAGTGCCTAAACGCTCGAACCCTCCACGCCGAACCCTGAAGTCGATCTGCAGCCTAAGCCATCGACCCCATACCGGCTAAATCTCTAAAGCCCCGTATAGCAACATTGTAGCCCGTAGACCATATCCAGGCAATCCGCACCTCTTTCGAGATGCAAGCCTTTCGCTATGACGGGTCTGGTAAATATTACTCCGCTTCCCAGCTGCTTGGCTCTGATGAGATCGAATCGAAGCTACTGGAATGGAGCTGAACGAAATGGAAAGGAATAACATACCGAACACATGCATGCCTGCGTGCATGCATGAAAGAACGAATGCGGGTTTGACTGAGCATTTTAACGAGTGGATTAATGAATGGATGTATGGATGAATGGATGGATGAATGAATGAGTGAGTGAATGAGGGGAAGAAGAGAAGAATGGAGTGAAATGAGTGACTGGAATGGACGGAATGAATGGAATGAATGAACGGATGGATGAATGATTGCATGACTGGAAGAACGGAATGAATGGAGTGAAGGGAATCAATGGATGGATGCATGAATGAATGAACGATTGCCCTTATTGACTGCATCAACGAGCAGACTAACTTGAGATGGTCTGAGATGACATGTCATGACTTGCATTGCGATGGCACTGCATGGCTGGGCATGGCATGCACACATATTGATCCTTCCATCCTTCCATCCTTCCATCCATAGGTTTATCCATCCATCCATCCATCCATCCATCCATCCATCCATCCATGCTTATACGCATACTTCAAATGTACAGACACACACACACATATATATATATATATATACACTCACACCTTTGTATGCACACATGCATGCACACATATACCATACCATCCAGAAATCCGTGACACATAAGTGTATGTGTACATATGTAGACACGTATGCGTACTCGTGTACGAATACACATTCAATTGCACATGTACACACCCACACACACACGTATGAAAGTAGCTCTACCTTAAGGTGTACACCATCGCATGCATGCATTTGTGTATATATATATATATACACACCGAGATGTAAACAGACATTTGTACATACTCGCAAGCTGGCCGACGCATAGACACATACATCGGTGAAGACGTGCATAGTGCATTCATGCATACATTTTCCATTTCCGTGCTTTCAGGGGTCGTCGCGGCGAGTTAATTAGATTGCAATTCCGCCCGCAATGCTCGAAAGGGCATTGCATAAGGGCTCGCCCAGAAGACACTAGGGGCATGTAGGCTCGCTGTTCTTGCTTCGAGAACGCGGTCCCAAGCCTCTCTGATCTTTTCTGGGACAACGAGATACGGCTGCCGGAGCACGGCTGAAGTTTCCCAGGCGCCACTTCTCGCGGGCTCTTCAGCTTCCCAGCCCGTGGTAAGATGAATTAGCGCCTGTTCATGGGTCCCGTACTCCTGGTTTGCCGTGATCAGTTCACGCCACTCCACCGTCGCGATCTCCTTCTCGAACTCCCGGAAGGTGTCGAGGGTCCTGTCGCGGGGGTCGGAGGAGTGGTCCGGGCAATGCAGCACCTCCTCCGGGTCAAGTAGCACCTCACAGAGGTGGTCGTACAGCCCGACGAACTCGGTGTCTTGCTGGAAAGTTCGGGCATCCGCATCTATTCTTCGCAGAATAGCATACTCCTCCGCTCGGTATAGCGGTTTCTGCGACATCTGTTCCCGTAGGACCCGCCTTATGTGTTCACAAGGTTGCCGGGGAGGCACGAAGTGCCGTATTGACAAGTAGATGCTCTTTAACCTCAGGGGTTGGGAGAGGGCGGGAGTGAAGCCACTTCGCGTGGCCATTTTGGCACAAGGATGTGCCAATCAAGATTTGATACGGGGGTGGGGGGGCAATGTCTACGTTGGTCCCCTCTCCCGAGGTGCTGGAAACTTGGACCAGCATTGATGATGCCGTAGCCTGGTCAGGGCTACTGCAAAATCAGATTCGGGCTGTTGCCCGACAGCTGGGTGATGCAGATATGCGTGATCTGCCAGTGTTTGCAGCTGTATCTGCCGATGAGTGGGAACAAGCGTTAGATCAAGCTCAAGCGGGTGCTAGATCTTTGGGCGCTTTTGAGAAAAGCAAGATGCGAATGCTGGCGAATGCTGTACGTGCGAAGTTCTCTTTGGGCCCAGTCTTTAGTGTTGCTGCGGCAGTGAGGTCACCGGAAGGCACGGGCAGCACTGGCAGCCCCAGCTCTGTTGTCACCAAGGTGAAGTTAAAGCTCAGTCAAGTGATTGACCAAGGTGCAGATCATGATTGTGAGATGTTGCCGATGGCTGAGCTGATGGCTTATCGACAGAGATATGTCGATGTCACCGGCGACGCACCGCTGGAGAAAGAAGAAGTCACGGATGCACAGTTGTCCTGCTTGAAGGCAAAGCTGGATCTGGGTCAACCGCCTTTCATCGACATGGGCGTTTGGGGCGCCTACGGCGATCGATTGGCAAGACAGATGAAATTCACGAGCCAGATGTTGAAGGATGGACAATGGAAAGCAGTAGAGCTTCCAGGTGCCTCCACCATTCAGGCCTGGGAGGAATGCTGGCGTATTTTTCGCACGGCATGCATCATGCTTGATGTTGCTTCTGCAGCGGTACTTGATCGGTACAGTGCGGAGTTCCGAACCAGAGTGTTGGACTACCCCGATGTCTGGCACCTAGCAGCGCAAGCAGACATCCGTTGCAGAAGCGAGTGGTGGGCACAAGAACAGCGAAGACAGCTGGCATTCCATAGCTCGAATCCAAGCTTGGCTACGTACAACCCTAAGCAGCCGTGGAATTCTGTGATCAAAGCAAGTGCGTCTTACACCGAGTTCTGGAGAAAAGAGTTTGAGCAGCCAGCTTTGAGGTACCAGTGCAATGGTCCCAAACCAATGCCGGCCAGCTTTGATCCACCGCCCGGCGGAGGAACCGGGACGCCGAGAGGGGAGAAGCGGAAGTTTGATCCGCAGCGCAAGGATGGCAGGTATTTGAAGTCACGCAATGGCATCAACATCTGCTACGATTGGTCTCGCAGCAAAGACGGCTGCTCCAACGACAAGTGCGAGAAGAATTTGGCTCATGTGTGCGAGTGGTGCCGCCAACCACATCGCAGCATTGACTGCCCGCAGATGCCTGGATGGACACCACCTGAGCCCAAGCCGGGTAAGGGAAAAGGAGGAGGAAAGGGCGCTGGCAAAGGCGGCGCCAAGAACCGCAAAGGTTGAGAAAGCTCGACGCAGCCCTTGTCGTCGAACACAGTTGCGCGGGACCTCCTAAAGGAGAAGCTTGAGCAGCTGAAGGCTAGAGTGGCGCAAGGGCAGAGCGCTGACTGCATGCAGAATTCACACCAGTTCCCGGCACCGCAAGTTGGGAAGCAGCACAGTGAGGCCCGCTTCCTGGAGCTGGCTGCAAGTGAGGCAGGGCTGACGAAAGCTGTTAAGTCTTGTGGGGCTCGTGTTTTCAGTACCGTGGAGTGCCGCGACCTCTTCGGGAGTGACTCTTTTGATCTTTGCGATCTTTCAGTTTTCCGTAGTATTCGTAAGCTTATCAGACAAGGGCAGGTGAGATGGCTGCATATGGCCCCACCTCAGAACACCTTCCTCAAAGGACGAAGGTGTTTCAAACGCCTGCGAACTCGGGCGCTCAGAAGCACATCACAACCAGGTGGAATCACACCGAGATCTCCTGCCGTCATTAAGGCGAACCTAGCAGCAGCGCGCACGTCACAACTGGCCAACGCCCAGCGGCGTGCAGGAGGCTGGTTTACTGTGGCGGGCCCTTCCAGCTCACTGTTGTGGTCCTACGCCCCTTTCAAGATGCTTCAGGGAAAGTCAGGGGTTACGATGATCGAATGTGACCAATGCAGATTCAACGGCGAATTCCAGAACCCGACTGCATGGCTCACCAATGGACCTTTTGTGTCCGTCCTAGCGCGCAAATGCCCGGGACTACCTGCACATGCTCACTCCGCCATCGGAGGAGGATCTGAGCTACCGCAAGGTCTTTGTGAGACACTAGCAGGCTCGTACTCGAAGTCGCTTTGTGAGCAACCAGACAACACACCCTTGAAGGTGGCTTGGAGAGATCAGGACCCTCAGGCGTCAGAAGGGTCTAAGAAACGAAAGCGCGAACAAGAAAACTCCGACTGCATCGGAGGTTTGCGGCAGCCTGCCAAGTCGTTGCGCCGAGTGCCAGGTTGGAAAGCCGTAGGTGCTCACCTTAGAGGCTGTCTTGACCGCCTCTTCCAAGAAAACCCTGGTTTATTGGAAGTGGCAGATGCTGTGGGCGCTGAGAGAGAGATTTCGCAACGGGACCTCACGCTGGTGCAAAGCAAACTGGCCTCTCTTTTCAAGCTCAAGGACATCCCGAGGCAACCTGGGCTGTGGTCAGAACTGCTTGTACGCTTGGTGGAGGAAAGTGGAGATCCTGACTTGCCGGCTGCAACATGGCCTCGTGAGGGTACGCCTTTAGGCATCACAGTTCCTTTCCCTCCTGGAGGAGTCTTCCCTCTGCTGGAAGGAGACGATGCGCAGTTCGAAGGTCGTCGGCTTGACAACCTGGAGGAGTTGCAAGGTGCCGACACGAACTACAGCTCTTACGAGGAACACCAGGCACAGGCCGACGCACTCTTCCAGGAAGAGCTCGACGCTGGTTTTGCCGTGGCGCACGAAGACAGGTCAATTCTGGAGCAGCAGGTCGGCCCTTTGATTCCTGCCGCCATTGGGGTCATCGTGAAGAGGAAGCCTGACGGGAGCTTGAAATTTCGTCTTGTACACGATCTGCGCCGCAATGAAGTGAACTCACACATTGAAATGTGGGAGAGACTCGTTCTTCCCCGACTACGAGACGCGCTTGAAGACGCCTTGTCGCTGATGGAGTCAGCGAACCAAGGTGAGCAGGTGTGGTTCCTCACCCTCGATTTCAGCAACGCCTTCAAGCAGCTTCCCACGAGAACAGAAGAGAGGCGCTTTCTGTCTGGCTGGGCTGCAGGCAAGTGGTTCTACTACAAGACAGTGCTGTTTGGAGTGAGAACTGGCCCTTTGGTGTGGGGTAGAGTGGCAGCACTAGTGGCACGGGCCTGCCAAAGCATGGCAGGCGACAGTGAGTCACGCCTCCAACTCTTTGTTGATGACCCTTTGGTCACCATGAAGGGCTCCACGATTGAGAGACGACGGTGCGTCGCGCGAGTGCTATGGTTCTGGTTGGCCCTGGGCCTCAAGTTGGCGTGGAGAAAGGGCACGTGCGGAACTACGGCCACTTGGATAGGCGCCACTCTGCAAGCTGACATGTCCAAACAGGTAGTCAGGGTCAGCATACCCGCTGCCAAGATCCAAGAATGGCAGGAACTGGCACGAGCAATGTTAGCAAAGCCCTGGACGTACAAACGTGACGTCCAGAAGTTCGCTGGCAAGCTGTCTTGGGCCGCGGGCATCATTATTCAAGCAAAGCCCTATGTTCGCATGCTGTACGCCGCCTTGAAGGTCTCCAGGAAAGTAGTGTACGCCAAACAGCTGAAACACGCCCTGCAGTGGGTGGTGGCTCTCATGCAAGGGTTCAACAACGGCTTCACTTACGAAGTAAAGGCCCACGCAAGGCACCTTCTGGGTTTAGACCTGACTGTCGACGCCTCACCCTGGGGAGGCGGTGCTGTTCGCCTCGTCAACGGCAGGCCTGCCGAATGTTTGGCCTTAGTCTGGTCCAAGGCGGACGAGAAGCACGCGGAGGCTCGAATAGGCGACCCTGGCTCTCAGGCGCAATGGGAAGCCTACATGGTACTCCTTGCCCTGTGGCGGTGGCTTAAACCTGAGACTGAAGGCCACGTGAGGGTGCAGGGAGACGCAGCCGGTGTCTTGCAGAGCTTTTCCAGCCGACAGTCCAAGTCTGAAAAGCTGTCCAGGATTGTTCGAGAAGTTACTCTGCACCTCGCTTTAACGCACCGGGCGCTTGAAGCTATTCATATCTGGAGTGAAACCAACCATTGGGCAGATGCCCTTTCAAGGCTGGGTGATCCCAACGAGCCTCCGCTGCATCGTTGTACACCGATGCTTTGGCGGGTCGTACCAGTCATCACCAGTTGATCTGGTCGCAAAACATTTTTCTCGCGCAGTGTGCGCAGGTGTCTTGATGACAAGAGCAGGAGCATAGAGGGATTGATTCCCACAGCTGCTCTCTCGCTGCAGGCTCATGCGAAGCCTTGCGCCTCTCCCGCCATGTTTATCTGCAGGGGTTTGCTTTAACTTCGTGTTTCGTTTTTTTTTGCACTTCTCCGCTCATCCTGGTTAGTGGCTCAATGAAGCGACCACATGCCGACGCAGCATGGCCAGGACAGGGTTCGGTCTGGAGCGGCCTGAAGACTTCACAGCCTTCTGTAAGTCCTACGTTTGAACATGGCCCTCCTAAACAGTCTGCCGCGCAAAGTTTGGTGGATGCAGGCATGGGCCGTGGAAGTTTGAGCAGAGGCTGTGCTCTTTGCGAACACAACATCGATAGTGCTTTTACCTTTTGCCCTCACTGCGACGATGGCCCCTTTCATGAATCATGCATTGTTTTTCATGCTTGTCACAATGCTGTGAGCTCCTTTTCTCCCGCCCTCTCGCCGTCCCACGAGGGGGATGGGGGAGAGGACAGCGAGATGCGGTCAAGAAGTCTCAAGTTCCACTCTGCAGAAGAGGCTGCAGAGTTTCTACGTGACTGTCCCTCCGCTCCCGCAGTTGACGTTGAAAGACAGGGAATGGGGACACCCCCTCTCAAAGGTCTCAGGTGGGATGAGCCGCGAGTCAAGCCGTACAGCAGGGGTTCGGAAGCAGCAGTCAAAGCAATCGAAAATGACCCTGCGGCACTTTGTCAAGCAGCGCATGAGTTCGAAGTTGACAAGTTCGCGGCTTCTAACGTAGGCACTGCTGCTTCGAGACAAGCCTGGTGGAAGAGGAGGGCTGAGACTGCTCAGATCTCACCATATCCTCTCGACGCAGATAAGATTAGCCACGCCGGCAGTTTGCTCAAAGCAGGAGGTTACCGCTCTGCTGGAGCGTATTTCTCCGCCATGACACGAAGGCATATTGAGCTTGACTTCCCCTGGACAGATAAGCTACAGCTAGCTGTGAAAGACGCACTGAGGAGCTGTGACAGGGGATTGGGACCTGATAAGCAGTGCAAGGCCTTCGATTTAGACAAGGTGGCTCAGCTGGAGCCTCTTCCTACCCAGGACGGGCGGCCGCGTTTCCCGAAAGAGACAGTGATTTTGTTCAGCCTGTTCGCTTGCCGAGAGATTGAGGCATCCTTGCGAACGAGAGCACAGATCACCTTTGAAGAGAAGAGGTTGACCTGCGGAGTAGTCGTCTTGAGCCTACCTGCCAGCAAGGCTGACCCCAAAGGACAGGGAGTGATCCGAAAGCAAGGCTGCACCTGCCATTCTGCCCCGGGACTCTGCCCAGTTCGCGCTGCCAAGGTCATTTACGAAGAGGCGAGCAGTCGTGGTGCTGGCGCCGACGCGCCTTTCTTGGCCACTGAGAAGGTGGGTGTTGCACCAACGAAGGCTGCAATGATCGAAATGTTTCGGTCTGTCGCCCGGGCCCTGGGCTGGAGTGCAGACGACGTGGACAGCTTGACCGGTCATGTGCTGCGCCCTAGCGGGGCACAGTTTATGGCCAGGCAAGGCTTGGAATACTATCGCATTCAGCGCTTTTGTAGATGGGGATCCGATACGATCTTGAAGTATTTGAGAGACTCGCCGCTTGAGAACTCTGCGAACTGGCTTCCGTCCTGCCTTCAGAACGTGACGGTTGAAGAGCTTCAGGCCCAAGCCTTGCGGCGTCTGCTTCCTGATGCCACCGCAGAGCCTCAGGTTCAAGAAGAGTTGAAAACCAAGGTTTGGGACGCTTTGGAACCTCGTGTGACCCAGTTGTTAGGCACCCTTGAAAAGAAGGAAGACGACATTTGGGAGCTAGTGCGAGAACTCCGCGCCTGTCAGGACCAGGCTAAGGATGTTTGGGCCTCAGAGCTTCAGAGGAGATTCATGCCTCAGTTCCTCATGAACTGGGCAAGCGGTATTGTCCACAAAGTTCGGAACGATTCTCATACCTTTTGCGGTCTTGATTTTAGGGGCCGATTTGATGTCACACTGCTTCGTAGTTTGCCTCCTGACGCAAAAATGTGTCGGGCCGCAGGATGCGCACAAGCCAGCGAACAGCACGAGTGAGCAAAGCTTTCAACGTTTGCCCTTGCACTCGCTTGCCGCCTTCCCCGGAACGAAGGGAGAAGGACTTGATGTCCACCCTGCTTGTATGGCAGGTCCGGGGTTGGCCTGTCGCTCCCCAGAGATCCTCAACAAGCGAGGCGGGGCCCTCACGGTTGGACTTCAGATGTCCAACCTCTTTCCGGCATCCGTGTTGTGATGTTAAAAATTTGGGAAGGGTGGGCGGGTTGAGTGTGGGAGGCACGAAGTGCCGTGTTGACAAGTAGATGCTCTTTAACCTCAGGGGTTGGGAGAGGGCGGGAGTGAAGCCACTTCGCGTGGCCATTTTGGCACAAGGATGTGCCAATCAAGATTTGATCCCACCCACCCAGCCCCATTTTACAGGGGAGAAGGACTTGATGTCCACCCTGCTTGTATGGCAGGTCCGGGGTTGGCCTGTCGCTCCCCAGAGATCCTCAACAAGCGAGGCGGGGCCCTCAC
Source organism: Symbiodinium sp. CCMP2592 (assembly GCA_905221615.1). Taxonomy (NCBI): domain Eukaryota; class Dinophyceae; order Suessiales; family Symbiodiniaceae; genus Symbiodinium; species Symbiodinium sp. CCMP2592. Next base: position 225,546 of record CAJNDT010001458.1, read on the forward strand.
GGTTGGACTTCAGATGTCCAACCTCTTTCCGGCATCCGTGTTGTGATGTTAAAAATTTGGGAAGGGTGGGCGGGTTGAGTGTGAGTGAGCATTGGATTGTCCGGCATCACCATGCTCGAAGTAGTCGCAGATCGCCTTGTAGACGGAGTCCATCTCGATGGTCCAGACGTCAGGCGGCTGGTCGGGGGACACGCCATGCTCGAGTTCGGGCTCCGGGCCATCGTGCTGAACCGGCTGCCATGTAAACTGTTCGAGCTGTAGCTGCCTCCATCTTTTGCTGCCCCTTCCGGGGAGGGGCTGCGCCGTAGTCAGACCATTGGCAATTAGGGCCTCAACACATCCCGGTGAGGCCGCCAGGTGGGCATGTAGTCGTGCATGAGTCCAGTATCGACCGCCACATGCACGACATTCCGTACCTATCGTGCAGAGCCGGTGTCGAGAGACTCTGCCATGGGTCTTGAAGTAGTGGACGCTCAGACGTGCTTTGGTGGCAAATCCACAGCTGCAGGCCCGGCATATCCATTGGCTCTGTGTCTTCGGCGGCGGCGGTAGGCGAGCGCTGGCCTTGCGGTACATGGCCCAGAGCCCGACCTGGACCTCATCAGAGGCCATCATCGCCTCATGCTCTTTGCGAAGCATATGCTTCACCTTGAGCTTGAAGCGGCCGGGATTGTCACGGATGGCATGCCACCACGCCGGCCAATCAGTAGGCTGATCTCCTGGCCAGCCGGGCTGGGCAGCAGCAAGTCGTCGTAGATCATCCCGGACGACTGTTGCCCAGCTTTCTTCCGCCTGGATGACAGCCCATAGTGCATCAGGTCCATGACAGACCAGGGAACTCAGCAAGCTGAGTCGAGCTCGCCGTGCTTGGAGACATAGCTTCCAGCAACCAGTGGCCAAGTGCACGAACGGGAGCGGGACGTGGAAGAGCTGGTCGCCGGTCACATGGGTCACAAGGAGCTTGCGGACGATGCGGGAATAGCCATCCGTCAGGCTGTGCCATGCATCATCAGTCGGCAAAACCTGTGATAGATTAAACAAGCTTGCGAGCACCGAGATCTCGAAAATCTTGGCCCTGGTACGGAGGGGAATAGTCTTGTTTTGGTACAGCAGGCGTTTGCCGCTGTCGTAGGAGCTCTGAGCAAGGGCCAGGCGGCGGCGTTGTTCTGCTTTCCCGGTGGCGTGCATGTCGAGGACGCCTCCGAGGTGAATGTACTGTGGCACGATCGGAATGCGAAGTTGTAGGTCTTCCAGGAGGAGTGTTTTTCCATCCTGGGAGAAGTGCTCGCGCCGAGCCTTTTGGGAGCCACGCCCTCGGAGGGCCAAGACCAGCGCCGTCTTGCCCGGTGCAAGGTTGGGGGACATGCCGAAGGAGCTGCATCTCGATAATACAACCGAGCTGGCCCTGGCTGCCTTACGGACCAATCTGTGAGGGCATTCGTCCTGCAGAGGGAAAGAACTGTCGTCGGCGCCCATGTCGCATCTCTGAGAAGGTGCGAGTCACCAGCATCTCCATTGCCAAGGATGCCGTTCGAGGGGTCGTACGAACCGTAGGAAAGAACACCCTCTCCATCGAGAATCTCGGCAATTTGGCCCAGCACTCTTCCATAGACGAATGCGAAGATCGCGTCGGCGAAGGATTCGCCTGGCCGGCTCCCGGCCATGGAGGAGGCAACATTCTGTCCTGTAGAGCAGGAGCTGATGGCCCATGTCCTGTGGTGGATGTCACGAACTGCGGCATTCAGCATAGAGGGGGTACCAGCCTCAGTGAGCAACCCCCCGGCTCGAATGATGTCGTAGAGGTCGTGGATGTCCTCTCCATCCAATTCGAAGTGCTTGAAGATGCGGGCGATCGTGTAGTCGTCACGTATTGGTCCAGTGGCGACTTCGCGAGCGACTCTGTAGTATGCAGAGCGCGTGTCCAGGAAAAGCGCACCGGTAGAAATCTTCCGACGTGCTCCGCGTCTGAAGATGCTCAGTAGGTAGAGCGAGGCGAACTGTATCGGAGAATTTCGACGGCTGCCAAGGTGCAAACTGTGTAGTGTCTGCTGGAGGCATTCCCGGTTTTGGTCGCGTAGTAGCCGATGGAAGGCCTTCCCCGGGATGCTGCTGACATACAACGAACGGTGATTGTCAACATCCGTGGTGGGGCCTTTTCCCTTGTAGGCGGCATACAAGATGCCTCCACGCCGCTGAATAGGTTGTTGCATGACTAGCATGCATTTGGTGACGAGGCTGTGCATTGCCAGTCCAAGGGCTTGGGGGGCAGCAGCAAAGGCTTCACCGGGCAGTCCGTCGATGCCTGGAGCCTTCCCACGTGGCGCAGCTCGTAGCACGGACTCAACCTGCTCGACTGTTGGGAGGCCGGCAATGGTCCATTCGACTTCCTCAATACCGGCACATTTGCCAGTTTCCTGTCGCAGGAAGTCCGTAGTAGAAATGACCTCGCCGAGTTCCTGTTTCCCAAAATGCGTAAGCCACAGCACATCTTGGGCAGAACGATCAACAACACGTTGCCCGTCGGGTTGGAGCAGGCGTGGCAGAGGCTTGAAGGAAGACCGGGCTTTACGACCTCCAATACCGTGCTGCTTCATCTTTCGGAGGAAATCCGCGGTCCCATGGGCCCCCTCAGCAATGAGCCCTTTGAGGAACTTGTCCTTGGCTTGATAGATCTCCCGCTTGATCTTTGCCGTGGCAATGCCAATGGCAGTCGCCGTGATCTCGTAGAGGAGTCCATCAATGCGCGCTGCCGGGGCCAAGTCAACGGTAATGTCCCCGGCCCATCGTGCGAAAGCCGCCTGGAGTAGGGTTTTCCAAAGGTCCTTGCGGTAGGCGGTCCGCTGCTTCTTCAAGCTCAATTTGAGCTCTCGCCATGCCCAAACTTGGGGAGGGATGAAGGACGCTCTGGGTCCTTGTTTGGGTGGGAGGAAGTGCTTATTAAGCACATCAGCAATGTAGCCCTGGAAGTGCTGGCAGTGGACATCGACGTGGGTTTCCCAAGGTGGTGGGGCGTAGTCGCGGTAGGCCCGGGCCAGAACGGCCTTGCCCTCTTCGGAGAGCATTCTTTGTCTGTCATACCGAGGGCGGGGAAGTCTGGGGGTATCCCGGGCCCCGTCAAAGTGTCCGCGCAATTGCAGGGAGACCGCACGGTGGTCCTCCTGTCGATTGCCCGTGTCAATGTCAAGGTCCGTCCAACTCCGGGCTTCTGTGCTGTGGTGCTGGCCCCCTACCAGCACGAAGTCAAGGCGGTGTTCGTCTCCACTGGGGTGAACGTACGTAGTTGTGGTCCCGACGTGGATGTCCCCGAAGGTCGCCGGGATCCAAAGGCCATTGTGCTGGCAGCATTGTACCAATTGTGCACCTGCCTCATCTGGTTCGCCCTGCTGCAAATCACCGGTCACAAATGAGAAGTTGGGGGGCGGTCGGCCATTCAAGTCAAGTCCGCCGAGGACTATGTAGGCTTCGCCCACCTTTTCGAGTAGACCTTGGAGCAGGCGCAGGAACACATCTCTCTCCTGGGGGCGTCCGGTGTGGGGACAATGGCCTGAGAAGAGGATGAACCTTTTCTGGAACTTTCGCACAGCGATCATAAGCAGTCGCGGGTCGCTGTGGAGAACATGGATATCAGCCTCCTCCGCCGTGACCGGTTGGCCCGCAATGGTTGCAAACCCAGTGCGGCGATTCAGCCAAATCCCGACACCCCAGTGGGAGTGGGAGGCCGTGTGCAGTCGGAGGTAGTCACCAGTGCGACAAAGGCTCTCAGAATCTTTGAGCTCCTGGAAGAACACAGTCTGGTAGCACGCTTGTGCCAGCTGGTCGGAGAGGTACTTGTATTTGCCTTTGATTCCCTGTATGTTGATAGAGGTGGCTCGGATCTGCAAACGTCGGGCTCTCCCCGGTGGGCCGGCACTGGGAATCTGCACAGGAATCAGCTCGTCCGGTCGTAGAGGGCTGACGGCGGTCTGATGCCCGGGATCCCATTGAAGGCGCTGTCCTGCGAGCACCGGCAGGGATCCGTGTCTGTCGCCATAAAGACTGGCAGCCGCCCAGCTGAGATCAAGGCGTAAGAAATGCTCGATCACATTGTGCGGCGGGCCGGGCAGGGTTCCAGTCTGACTGGCAGCCGCCTTGGCAACAGTGTCTGCCAGGTCATTCCATGCGTGCGCGTCATGCGCTCGAACGTAGGTGAATTTCAACCTGTGGTTCGTGACCTCGTGCAGGTATGATTCAAGATGCCTGGTTCGGACTGCCAGCGGGTTGCAGCAAGAAAAAGTACCATCAGCTGACCATCCAGCCGCTTGGCAGTCGAAGTGAAGGATGTACTCGCTGGCCTGCAAGAAATGTAGGCTCTGACCCAGCCAGAGCAGAGCCATGATGATCGCGGCCTGTTCCGCCTGCAGGGCCGGGGCTTCTGAAGGTCCCCAGGGGCAAGGTGAGGCTCCAAGAATAGGCTCTCCCAGTATGCCGAAGAGGCTCAGGAGGATGCCAATTTCAATGAGGATAACGATCCCAGCTCCACTGCGCCCAGGGTGGTGACTGAAAGACCCGTCCGTATATAGGTGAACCCGTAGGGGATGTTTGGCATCCGCCATGCCTAGGGCCTGGCTCCAATGGATGAGGTCCTGAAGGCCAGTTCGCGTTGCATCCGTAAGAGCCAGCGCCGAGGTGTCATAGTCCAACCAATTCGGCTCCCAGGCTTTCATCAACTCGGCAATGTCCTGCTGGGTGTGTGGCAGGGCGAGCGATTCTTGGGCAATGTCGAACACCGGCGGGGGAAGCACATCCGCAAGGCTCAGGGTTGTAGGGGCGACATGCTCCTGGGCATAGTTGGCAAGGGTAGTCTCAGCCGCACTGTGGGTCGTCCCTGCTCTGTTACGGCCTCTTGGCGACCGGCTGCGATTGACTGGCTCAGGCGGTGGGCCATTGTCGAAGTCATCGTCGGTGGGCTGATCCACCGGGTCCGTCTCTGGCTTCTGTAGAAACATGGTAAGGACTTCACATGGCATGACTCTGAGTCCGCCCTCCGGTATAGGCTCGCCACCAACTACCATGAGGGTCCATTCGGGGTAGTCCTGCAGCTGAAGGCCCTCCACATATTCCTCTGGCCTGAAAACATCGCCGCCGAGCTGCAGCCATTGTGGAAAGAGGCCAAGCCCTCGAAGGTCCAGGAAAATTACACGGGCGTCTCGATCATGTTGTTCAACACCGTCGAGGACGGCCACCTGTTCCCAGATGGCCCTTCCAGCATGTGTGAGTCGGGCGATCTTTGGCTCCGGGAGTCGTACCCAGCACGTACCATGTTCGAGCTCCAAAGCTTCCTCCGCGGCAACTTCGAGTGGCCGGTCATCGATGTCATCGACCGCCTGGATCACCTGGTCCTCAGCTGACTGGTAGACAGAAAAGAGGCCCGCATGTAGGCCAGGAGGTTGTGCGGTAGGGTTCCATCTCTCCATTTGGCCCAACCTGTTGAGAATGGAGTCAGACCAGACAGGTGTAGCCTCGGCTCCGCGCACCTGAATGACACCACCCATCACAGGATCAAGAGGGCGGCCGTCTCGAAGGGGCCTGGATCTCCCGCAAACAAAGAAGTCCAGCTCAATCTCGACATCGATGAGGTGCTGTTGCACATGCACAGTCTGTCGTGTGAGGGGCCCCTCATGATAGACTGGGTAGACCGTTCCTCCAATGGGGCGGGCATCCAATCACTTCCCTATCAGTGAGTTCAATCCAGCCTGGTACAGCAACAAAGCTGGCAAAGTGGTCTTCGAGTTGCGGCGTAGTAGGGTAGAGCTCGCTCGCGTAGTCCGGGAGGAGGCGGAGGGAGTCGCGGAGGGCCTCTGCCAGGAAGTCCAGGGTCATGGGGAAGTGAACCTGGATGTCGACCACTTCCGGCTCAAAGAAAGGCGTGGCTACCCATGCTGAGATATGCCGCTGGCCAAGTTGGAACTCATCTGGGACGAGCTGCATCGCCGCGGCACCCGGTGGCCGTACGGTAAACTGTGGTGGGGGCGAGCTCCCCTCACTGTGGTAGAGTGGAGAGCATCTCACCACATGGTCATGGGCACTCACCAACCGCTCCCATCTGCTTTGCTGCTCGGCAGCCCACTGCTCAACACCCAAAGGCCGTCCGCTCATGAAAGTTGGCCTCGAAGCAGTGGTTTGGACAGCAGATGATGGTCGCCAGACCATCACACAAATGTAAACTCGGCAGAGTCGGCCAGCCGTGCCACCCAGATAGAGGCGATGTCGGGTCCTACCATGTCGTAGGGCGGCAGCTGTTGCAAAACTTGCCAGAGAGGCAAGACCAATAGCTTCCATGGTAACTATCCAAGCTCGGGCCACCTGTTCGAGCCATTGGCAGTACTTCTGGAAGATATACTCGATCTTGTCATAGAGGAGCAAGAGGGCTCCAATAATGTCCTGGACATGGCCTCCAGTCTGCACCTTCCAGGTCGTCAAGGACACCAGGAATACCAAAAGGATCACCTTCACAAAGGAGAGGTGGGACTTCGCCGGGATCCCAATCATCGGCGAAGGATGAAGAACAGGCAGTTGAGGAGGACAAGCCGAAAAAGCCTCCGTCACTGATGTTGAAGAGAAATAGGGGGCAGCCGGTCCAGCTTCTGTCCGCGCTAGCAAAGCTTGCCAACCCAAGAGTATAAGGTGCAGGGACAGGCCGAAAAAGCCCTGCACCATATCGAGCCGCCGGGCTCAGTCCATCCCGTCGGCCTCCTTGGTTGGGAGGTCTCCCACTTTGGTTTCCTCGTCGGACGTGTCGATCGCCATGGCCTCGGCGTGGCTTTGTTCCGCCTTCCTGCGCCGGGCGAGTTTCTCCGCCAGTGGGGTACCCCCCAGGGGGGTAGGGGTCGGAGCACGGCCCACAGTCTTCACCGGCATCCGCAGGCTTCCTTTGGGGCGGGATCTCGACAAGGTGTGGCCACGGGCGTTCGAGCGGGTCGATGGCGACAGCAAATAGGGCTCCGGTGGAGGCGGCTCCAATGGGGCAGCATAGGATCCAGGCGTGGGACTGCCTTTGTCCTTCGAGCTGCGGCCCGGCTCTTCCTTGGCCTGTGGGCCGGTCTTCTCCGCCTTCTGCTTGTCGCGATGCTTCTTCAGGATCTCGAGCATTTGCGCCTTGGTGGCTTGTTGCAGTTGGGACTTGGCGGCCAGAGCCGACTCCAAAATCTTGGAGATCTCCGGCTGCTCGTCCGCTCCAGCAATGAGGGCATCCCATGCATCCTGGGCCTCTTCCTCGATCTTCGGTGCCGGGGCATCCTTCGTGTCCTCGTCTTCCATGAAGACCGCTTGGAGCTCGGCAAGGGCGTAGTCGAGGTTCTCCTGGATGTCCTTCTTGTCGTCCTCGAGGTGGCGAATCTTCTCTTTGAAGCGCTGCCGCTCCTTCACGAAGATCTGCTGGAGCTCCTGCTGGTACATGTCCCACTTCTCCTGCAACTCCGAGGCGTCGCTGGCATTCTTCCGCATCTTGGCCTCGTGCTTGCGGACCTGGTTGAGGGCTTTCTGCACCGATCTCGCGAGGGAACCAGCCGCCGTGGCCATTGAGGTGTTCTCGTTCACGGTCGCCGGCTTGTTCTCCTTCTTCTTGACCTTCATATCTTCCACCGTAGGGAAGCTCCAGGTCTCCGAGGGCGCCTTGGGGGCTTTGGGCCCGGCCGGACGGCGATCTCGCTGCCAGCCAGAGTAGTCCCAGTACTCCGGGTCCCATCCACCACCATGCTGCTCGCGACCACCTCCGTTGTTGCGACGGCCCATCCTTAGTCGTAGCTCCCTGAAGCACGGCCGGCTGTGATGAGCCGACAAGAGGTGCTTTTGAGAAGGGTGTTGTCCAGCGGCTCTTGACCAGTGGATTCGGGCTCGTGCTTTTGATCGCTGCCTTCGTAGCCGCCTATGCCAAGTGGGAGAGCGGGCAATGATGGCGCAGGCTGTGCAAGCATTGCACTAAGGGGCACCCTTTCTATTCCCGTGCTTTGTGCACAGGCTCGGTCCAGAACCCTCATGCATACATACATACATACACACACACACACATACCTACACACATGCACGTATAAACATACATGTAGACGCGCTTGTGCATTTGCAAGTACAAAAACTGTACACACACACGTGTATATACACACACACACATACAGTACACACATACACATATACAGGTATACGCATATACGCACATACACATATACACATATACGCATATACACATATACACATGTACACATATACACATATATACACATGCACATATACGTAGACGTACACATTTTCATGTACTGTACGCGTACGTACACAGATATACATATTAATACTAAACTATACCGGTAGTATTCTATACTAGACTAAGGTATCCTATGCTATGCTTTGTCTTTCTATGCTATGCTTTGCTATGCTATGCTGTACATGCATACATGCATGCATACATACACACGTACAGATACGTATACACAGGCCTACCTACCTACCTACCTACCTACCTACCTCTGGCTACCTACCTACCTACGAACCTCGCCACCTACCTACCTGCCCACCCACGTCCCGCCTACCCACCCACCCACCTATCGACCGACGTACCTACCGACCTACCTACCGACCCAGCTGCCATCAGCTGCCTACCTGCCCACCTTCCTACCTACCTACCTGCCTGCCTAATTACCTACCAACCTACGGGCCTACCTACCTACTTACCTACCTACATGCATGCTTCCATACTTACATACATCCATGCATACATCCATGCATACATCCATGCATACATGCATACATACGTACATACATACATGCACAGACACACACACACACAGACACGTACATACATACAACGTGCATACATACATTCACGCACACCGCAACTTTCGATAGCGAAGGGGCTTGTGGCTTGACCTGCATGGTTTTTAATTCAAGCCTCAACCACCTACACTTCACTCTGACCCGCAGACCCACATCTCCAACCCTATATCGTTTCAAACCCCCGAAGCTCAAACTCCAAGCTCAACCCAAAGCTTCAAAGCCGAGTCAGGTACGAGTCTCTAGAACTTAAGAGAGATCTACAATGGTTTCTATAAGGTTTCTGTAATGGTACTACAAGGGTGCTATCAGGTTCAAGGACGAGTATGATGACGACTGGCTGGGGGAATGGATGGCAAGCCCAGCAGCCCAGAAGGCTCGCTACGGGTCAAAGTAGCGTCCCTAAGCCCTACATCCCTGTGCCCGAAACCCTACTCCTATACCCAAAACCCTGAAGCCACACCACTTATTCTGTCCGATGTCCGGACCAGCAGGATGATTAGCCTTCTAAGTTATGCATAGAAGAGCTGTAGTTCGCTCATGCCCTTCGCTGCAGAAAAACTCAATCTCGGTCATACCGTCGGCAAAAATTGTCGTGGAAGCATCACACACTGCCGGGTTTAGGGTGTAGGGCGTTCAAACTCAACACTCTAGACTGCCAGACGCTCTAATGTTGCACTTGTGATTCGTGTGCGCCCCCAGACCCCACCCGCCCTGTGTAGTAGTACATAAAATACACTGGGAAGCAACATAGCTTAGCTAGACGGGCTTAGAAGCGTTTGGTGGATTTCGCTGGCGTTGGGTTCGATTGGGGTCTAAGTGGGCTTAACTGGATTGGTTTGGGAGGGTTTCGTGGAGAGGTTTGAGTTCGATTGGGTCTCGGTGAGCTTAACTAAAAGGGTTGAGGAGAGTTTGGTGGGGTTCGGGGTTTTTGGGGTTCGATTGGGGTCTTGGCGGGCTCAACTGGAAGGTTTTAGGAGAATTTGGTGGGTTTGGCTAGCTTATTTCCTGAGCATTGAAGACAGTCTTCCCAGCTGCTATAGTTCAGCTACTATAGTTTGTCCTCATCAGAATTTTGCGGTGGGGCTGATGTAAACCTCCAACCCCCTGTGGGCAAGGAGCTCCACCCGGGCAACCAACGACTGCGTGTGGGAATGTCTTGTCAATAGACCCAAAACCAAAAACGTAAAGCTCAAGAAAACAAGCACAAACTAAACACCACAAGTTCCATGAGACTAGGTTCCCATTTTTTGCTTTATTTGTTAGTTCACGTGTGTTTTTGATGTCTTGAAGTGTTTGTGCCTTTAGGGTTGGTTATGGTTGGTTGTTGAGTATTTTCAGGCTCTTATCAGCCAACTTATTTGCTATCTTGCGCTGCGAACAACCCTGTACCATGAAAGCACGCGCGTCTTTCATTCAAAGACTATCTTTCAAACCGTGTTTGCGCACGATCGACAACAGGAATCGCGCAAGCATCTGTAAGATATGATAACCTGAACCCTAAACCCTAAACCCTAAACAGGAAATTGGGGGCCGATTGGGTTTCCCTCTCTGTTGGTTTTAGAGTGAAGGTCTCGTTGAGGGTTCTGAAGGGGTAAGACAGGCTTTTAGGAGTTTACGAACAAAGCAAGTAACAAAAATCTCCGCCCTGCAAACACAACAATTCCCAAATAGTGTCAATGGATATATTATCCGCTCCTCCCCTGCAGCTGCTTCTACTAGAGTAGGACTACGACTACTACTACGACTACGATCGCGAGGGCTCAGACGACTGGGACGACTAGGATGAGTAGGACGTCTACGACTGCCCCTACGGCCACAGCGACAACAACAACGACTAATACAGTAATTTGTTCTTCTCCAACACTGAAGCTCGCAATGGACACAACCACAGCGAACAACGTCAATGTCGCGTAGTAAAGTCATCGCTGTAACAAGATTTCCAGAAAAAAGCCGTGCGCCATCGCATATCTGTCACAGGTGGGCAGCAACAACAAATTATTGCAGGGGCCATAATAATTAGAATAAGGTTTTGGGGCCCTTTGTACTATACTTATTGTCGGTCAAGAGGCCCGGCAAGCGGAGCAATAGCGACACGCACTTTTTACACCAAAGGCCTGAACTCAGTACTTACAGCTGCCTCTGCTTGATGTACAAAGGTGCATTCAGCAGAGGATCCTGACCGTGTGCTTCCGGCGCCTTCGGCGCGACCTGCGCCCGCTCCTGAGCTCGTTTTCTTTGATGACAGGGCTCACGAGCCGCGACCCCTCCCGTCCAAAGCTGGGTTTGGCTCGGGTCGAGCGGCTCGCGCTCGCAGACACAGGCTTGATGCGAGGCGAGCTCTCCAAGCTCCTGCATGTACCGTGCGCGCCCCGGGCTTCTCTTGGACTCCCGCCTCCAGGCGATGCTCTCCCTTGCTTCGTTGCCGCGGGATTGGTTCCTCCCAAAGGTATATAGGGTCCTTGGACGTTGCTCAGCCTGGGGTCCTATAAGTGTCTTTGAGGGAGATCCGGCGGTTGGGCGCGCTAGCTGCAAAAAGGAATCTGAGGTATACAAAGGATACAGAAACATAACACAAGGGGGCCTTTCTCCGGTGAGCCCACATGGCTTAAAGCATCACATACCGGCATGGCTTGCTCCACGCACTCCCCCTTTGCTTGCTCACAGCAAAGATTAGTGGAGCACGAGAGGTTTGCTGGCACATTGCTGGCACACAGGTCGTTCATGAGGTTCCGTGCCTCTCAAAGTCGAGCATGCCTTGGTGGTATGTACACACCCCCCGGCTGGAGTGATGAACATGTGAATGCGCTTGTTGGGCTTTCGAGGCTCCTTTGAAATCTATGGTAGCCTGACACATTCATTTCCTGATGGAACGCTAACATCCGTTTTTGCATTCGGCATCCCGGTCCCAGCATCTCCCCTTCAGAAGACTGCATGTAGTTCGTGATATGCACCTGGACCTGTCCTGTGACTGTGGCACTTTCCTTCAAACCCCTCTGACACCGCCACCATCTGCACACACACACACACACAGGAGAGCGATCCACCATCCCACTATGCAACCGCACAAAAACCACCAACCGAGCTCCCACGAATTACTTGGATCTTCCTTGGCACCTGTCACTGCGCAGCTTTCAGGGTCCGCAATATCCACAGAGGATATGCTTGCGGCATACGCTGCCGCCGCCACAACTCGCCCTGCGCCTGCTGTGGACCCTGGGCTTAGGCCTTGATGCGTTCGGTCTGCTGGTTCACCTGCGACCCCACCTTGATATCCTCCAGAGCTATCTGACGACCTTTCCTGGATTGTGTACTCCCCAGAGCTTGTCGTAGCTTGTTCTAGCTCTGAGTCTTCATCATCCTGATCCGACTCATCTGAGGCAGCATCCTCACTATGCTGGATAGGAAGCAACCACACTTCATCATCTGCATAGCGGCGCACCACAAGCTCAGGTGGTGGCCCCTGAACTGTGGGATCTCGAGGTGACATTTCCGCTTGAGGTCCTCGCTCAACGCTCAACGAAGTAGTGAACCTGCATGTAAGCATAGATCAGTTGGGTGCTCACCCAGCAGCGGGACACCTGCTGACTGAGCAAACACGGTCCCAATCTCACGGCTCACTTCCTCACGTGGTGGTCTTCTGGGCTCAATGCTTTTTACCTGTGAGGCTCGTAATCACCCATCTACCGAAGCTACTCCCGAAGGCCCAGCCAAAGCCTACGCACGCTCCAGCTACCATCAGCCCTCCATAATCAGCAAGCCTGGTTTCGGAAGCAACAACTTCAGCTGCATGTGCAGGCTGTACATGTGCAGGTGCAGTCAACAGAATCGCAAGCATCAGCTTCACCATCACGGCCTGAGCCACTGGATTCTTTGAGGCAACAGACTTTTCCCCAGAACTGACCCCATGGAACCCAAGAAGCTGAATCAAATCGGCGAACCGGGCGGGCCCAAGGATCTTAGTTCCTATGTCGGCAGACATATAGATGCCTGGGAGGTGTGCAACCTTCCAACCTAGATCCTCGATCGCCTGTCTGAGGAAGGCTCCCCTAAGGCGAAGTTGACGTGTGTGTGTGTGTGTGCCACGCACCTGCGTCTAGTTGACACAGCCGGATAGCAGCTGCATTGTCGCCGTACATGATTTTTATCAGGCCTCCTCGAGTCCCTTCCACCTCATCTTCACTTGAACATTGCTGGCCTAGAGGAGAAACGCTCGCCCAACACGATATCCTTCAACCATCCCGATCAACTCGGCTTCTGCTGTTTACGCAGCGATCAGGCTTTGTCGGCCTCCCGACCACGTCACAAGACTACCGCCCCAGAAAAGGATGGCGCACTGGTATGAGCGGCTTCCTTCATCCGCACTAAGGAAGCATCGGAAAACACTTCCACAGTACGGCCATCGCGCCTGAACTGCAGCTCATTCCACACACCATCGGAGCACGGTGCCTTGTCGTAACGGGTTCCCTTTAGGTACTGCATTATCACATCTGCGTCGCAAGCCAACCCTGGGTCAACGGATATGCTCTGGCGCATGCTCTGGACTGCAAATTAAATGCTACATCGGGTCTTGTGTGAGTGGACACCCACAGGAGTTGACCTGCCATTGCCTGAGCTTGCTTGGTCAGCTCCTACACACTGTGGTTCCTATCAACCCTCGTTGGCGGCTCCTTGACACATGGCACAGAGGACTCCTCTTCTATCTCCCACTGCTTTATCATTTCCCTAATATAGCTTTGCTGGTGAAGAAGAAATCCAGTGCCCTGCTGACGAAGCTCGTAGCCTGCAAAGCTTACATTCCCTCCACTATTTGCCGTCTGTGGATCACTGGTCTTCCACGGGTTGCGGACGGTCTCAACTACAACATCAAGCAAATGAGGCGGTGCCACAATTGCAAGATCATCGAGCGCCAACAGTTCCATCCGAACTTGGCTTAATCTCCCACAGGTTGGCGTCCTGTTTCAACTGAGTGCAAAACACTGGAGTCCCATCTGTCAAGGTATCGATTGAGCGCAAAGTTCGGTTCCTGACCAGGGTCCAGCTTCTCGGGGCCACATCCAGGCCATACAAGGCCCTTTCCAAACGCCAATAGGGCTCGGCTCGGGGCAGATCCAGCAGTTCGGAGAATTGCTGGAGCTCGAACTACCAGTACTTCATCGTTGGGAGTGACAATTGGTGCATTCAGGAAAGCAGTTCGCACATCCGTGGTCGCAATTGACCACCCACGAAGTGCTGCGCACCGAACGAGCAGTCGGATGGTTTCCGCATGGATGTCGGTGTGATAATGCGGGGGCCTTGCCGGAGGTTCCCACAACTTACTGCACGTGTTTTCTTCTTGCCACTCCGGGCCTTAATCGAAAACACCAACTTTCCAGGAAGAACTTCCACTTTGGCTTCGGGGTCCCGCGTAAGAGCATCGAACTCCTCCTGATCAAGGGGATGGCACGTCCCTGTCACCACGACCAGCAAGTCATACTCGTCCTTCATTGAGGGCTTCCATTCCTCAAGATTCCTACGAACCTCAGCTTGACCAGGACTGGCTCCCCTGTCCCCACCAAGGGGTGTCTCTTGCTGCTGCCCAGGCTGATCAGAGGCCTCTTGCTGATCTTGACAATTTTCGCTCGGACAAAAGCGCCTGCAAAGTCGTGCGTCAGCACTGTACAACGGAGCTCAAAGCGTAAAGCAAAAGTACTTACAAAAGTACCGGCCAAAATATACTGATACATACGGATGCAAAGTTTTGCACCCCGCCTAAGAATGCCACGTACTTGGCAATTCTTCCTCGAAACTTTGTGACTTCCAAAGCCACCTGTACTGAAAAGTATTGGGCTCGGTATCGTAGTGCAGAAACTCGAGTGTGTAACGACGCTCCGGTGAAAAGAAAACTACGTACTCAAGTGTCGCATGCTCCACGTGCTAAGTACAGTCAGCCGTCTATGTACCACAATGTACAAGGCTAATTTTAACGACAAAATGCCGGTCATGCCCCTGTGCAACGTAAAGCTTGAAGCACGCAATGGGCTCACATCCATACCCCTGTGCACCGTAAAGCTTGATGCACGCAATGGGCTCACATCCATACCCCTGTGCACCGTAAAGCTTGATGCACGCAATGGGCTCACATTCACTTCGTATTTGACTTCGAAACAAACTCTTCAGGATGATAAACTTTGCGGGGATTGCAAAATGAGCATGGCTTCAAATTCTTCGCGATTGCATCTTCCTCGGACATCTCACTCACCTCCAAGGAACCATTCAACTTGCCACACGCAATCATGTGATACTTCTTCCCATACTCCCCCGCAATCCATACTTGGTTCACTGGCTCTTTGACCTTGCGATTGCGCCTCTGCTTGATAATCACTTCCTCACCGGTGACTGAGCTGGAAGCTGAATCCTTCGAACTCGTTCGGCTTGAAATGTCAATGGCGCGTTCACCGCTGCACAAAGATCTATCAAAGCCCTTCACAATCACAGTCGACTGAGGACGCATGCACAAGATCGTTCCGATCACCGCCAGCGTGAAGAGGTAGAGCATCATGAGCGTCATCATCGGGAACTCTTCAAACATCAGGGCATACAGCATCGCGAACATCTCAAACCCGCCGCCAAAGCCCAAGGCGCTTGCACCCGAAATCAAACTGGCCGAAACCATTGCACGCAAAGCACTCTTTGAGATCATGATCGGCACACGAATGTTGCGAATCACTTTCATGTTCTGCTTGAAACTCTGCTTCTCTCTCTCTCCTCTCGAAGTTCTTGGGAACCAACGAAGCACTCACACATCTCGTCCCAAACACGCAAAATGCACATCAGCATGAGTGTTCTTGCCCGGCTTAGCCCTTTCGTTCCAAGGTCGCTCGGATTGAATGTAGTACTGATCTTCAGCAAAGCAACCTGGCCGGATTTGATCAATTGTTGGCACCATAAAATTCGGCAAGAAAGATGCCGAACTTTTCCCACTCCGGAACGTTCCAGCATCGCCTTAGCTGCGCTGGCATCGATGTGGTGAAAGATCTTCACCCTGCCGAAGTCCATGAACTCAAGGAGCTCACGAATCAAAAGTGCATCACATATGCTGCTCGCGGACGAAAGAAGTTCCGCTTCCCCTGACGAAAGTGCCACCACTCTCTGCGTTCTCGAAGAGCTGAACAACATGTTGCCGGCGACACAAATGACACTTGCGCTAACGCTCTTTCTAGACCCTTTACAAGCGGCCCAGTTCGAATCGCTGAAGCTCTCGAGGATAATCGATTGATCTGCTGCATCGGTCCTTGGACCCATCAACCCTTCACCGGGATCAGTCTTCACAATCATCAAACCGTTGTACCTCACACCGATGAGGTACTTTGCCAAGTGCCTTAGCGCTAGCATGGAATGAACTGTTGGCCGTGCCATCCTCGAAGCGAGAGCACGAATGGCGCACTGACATTCAGGAAGATCGACTGACAGGTAAAGCAACAATCCGATTCCGCTCCTGAACGTTGTTGCCTCGCCACTCTTCAACTCAGGACTGTTATCGATCTCGTCCAACTGTGGCATGTAGGGGGACTTCTTACACGAGGTATTCTCACTCACACACAAAAGGTCAAACAGCTTGTCGAAGTGCTTTGGGCTCGGAGTTAACAAGAGTTGATCGTTGTTGATCAAAGTGTGCTTTCTCTTGAGGAAATCGATGGAATCCCCAATGTTCTCAATGACGTGTGCTGTCACCTTGTACTTCTTCTTCAACGTCGGGATGAACGCCCCGTGCACAAACTTCCGCTTTGCAAACCCTAGCATGTCATCAACATGAAGCTGCATGGCAAACCTGCTCTCTGGATCTGTGGACTTGACAAGTGAAGGATGCGCTGCACACTCGACAACACCCAGGTTGCCCTTGAGGAACTTCATGAAATCATCATACCAATCACTCGACCCTGATCTTTGTCCCGGAAGAACGAATCCTAAGGAGAAGAGCTCTTTGGACCCATCGGGGTGAACGTAGGTCACATAGGTCGGTCGCACCTGTGGCACGGTGGGAAATGCGTCGCCAATGTCAACGGCGAACAGCATCAACTTGTCATCGTCAGGGATGTTCGCATCATCGTCCCTAGCTTTGTAGTACATGTAGAGAATGGGCAGTAGACGATTGCACAGGCTGGAGCTCGCAGGACTGAACAAGTCGGTCCTCTCCGAAAGCCAAGCAAACTCGCGTGCTACATACCGACTCCGTCGATACCACACTGGCACCGTCGGATTCCCTACTTCCTTTTGTCTCCATGTCCTGACCATCTTGGTTGTCAGGTGAACCGCTTCTGTCAAATCCATTCCGGCTGGATCTTGCAACACCGTCATACTCTTCAACCGAGTGATCTCGATTTGATCCGCGATCGCATCTAAATCTCTCATCTCTTCTTCTGTGCACTCTGGTTCTTCATCTGACACCCGCGGACGGCACAACCTTGGATCCAAGTCGCCTGTGTCACCGACCTGGTCATCATGATAATCGCTGTAGTCATAGCTCTCCATAGCATCGATAGCGTCCTGATCGAAAGCTAGCTCGACACTCTCATCTTCATGCGAGTAGGTCACTTTGCGAACCTCAACAGTGCAAGGAAGCTCTTCACACGGCACAACCAAGTTCACCTCATCAAGAGATGTGCTGACCCCCGTCGCGGAGATCATGGAGATACTGCCCGTTTGAAGTCTGGGCTGCTTCGAAGGTTTGGGATTTTCACTGAGCTGCACTGTTTCAGGAACTGAAGGCATGGACACATCACCCTGATCACCATGTTGCATTGTCTGAGCTGCCTCGGTTGCATTCTCAGCAGGTGCTGGTACTTGAAGATCAGGGACACCTTCAGGAAAATCAATGGACATCGATCCGGATGGCGAACTCGACACAGGATCACTCGCAGCAACTTGCGAAGGGGACCTTGGCACCTCATCAACCACATCTGGCTTCCCCGCCTCAACCGGTAACGGGATTGCCGGCTGGACTGCAGGGGTAAGCTTCTTGTTGTTCAAAACCAAGGTTCCGCCTAAGCTTGCTAAGCCGTGTTGCCAAACATTCGTATCGATCTCTGCTGAAAGATTTTTTTTGATCCCAGCAATCACTGAACCGCCTCACCGAGCGAGACACGAACACACCGCCGGGAACGCCGAGGATGTTCACATCGTTGGCAACTGTCTTACCTAGCCATATTGCTTTCTGCCACTTGGGAGCTGCCTTCGGGGATTGTTTCAGGTACGCCATGACCGCTTCACCGAATTTGCATACCTTGCCGCGGTACAAACTTCCCGTCAATCGTTCATAGGGCGTAGAACCCTGAGTCACTGCGAATCTTGACTTGATCCACGCAGCGTGGCACACAGCCCACTGCCACGTTGGGTGGTTCGTGTCGAACAGAACCTTGCCTGACTCGGCGCCGAGGCCAATCTCTAGCTGTGACATCAAAGTACACGCAAGCTGCCTCACAGATTGAAGCGCTTGCTCCACTGGACCGTTGGCCTGATGAGCATCAATCGGCACCGAATCTTTGTGCACCTCCACTCCTAAGTTTCTCAGGACTTTGCGAACGGCATCGACAAACCGCAACCACACTATTCTCATTGTCTGACCTCAGTCTGATCGCTGGGTAGCCAAGCCAAAGGATGAATCGGCTCAGCTCGGTAGTCATGAATGATAAAGCAGCTTGACCTCCCTTCCTCGGGGTAGGAATTGCACAAACAGCCTTGGAGTGCCGATCGTGGGCGAAGAGAACCGTCAGCTTGTGTTGATCACTTTCATTGCGCGAGAGAAACCCAAAGTCGATTGAAATTGTAGTAGCTGACGAACCCTCATGATCAGCAACACTCGCATGCTGATCCTGACGCGCGCGATGCGCCACGCATGTTGCGCACCATGGTCGATAAGGCTCATGAGTAATTTCATGTTGTGCTCTCTCTGCTTCACTCGGCTCTTCTGCAGCACTCTGACCACGCGGCACTCTCTCGAACTCGGACTTCAAAGTGTGGCTCACGTGCTTGCTCTGCAACAACTCGTGCTCAATGCAATGCTTTCCCAGTCGCTTGAAAATCTGGGCTTTGTTCCCGTTCTCCGGTAAACCCAATGCCTTGCAAGCATTTCGCATCACTTCTAAAGACGAACCGCTGTCGATGATCACACCATCGACCTCAATTGACTCTGGAGGCATCAACTCATCACGATCTTCAACGGGAGGCTCAGAATGCTCCGGATTCTCAGAAGCCGGTGCACCTCCCAACTCCTCCTGTGGTCCCGAAGCGGATGCCTCAGCACCCTGAACTGAATCATCCAACGAAAGAACCTCGAAGCACATTTCCGAGGGAGAAGGGTTTCCTCTGCTGTGGGCAATCGTAATGACATACTCAACACTATCCGGATCTTCAAGCGATGCACTCCGATCACTCATGGCCGAAATGTCTGCATTGCACTCAACCATTGACCACTGCCCGCCTCGTCTCACGAGGGTGGTCCTCTTCCAGAGAAGTTCAGAAAGAGGAATAAGAGTTGTATCAGTGAACGTCTTGGAGTAGGTCATCACGGCATACATACCAGCAGAAATTCTGGTCCATCGATTGTCTAACCTTAGCAGCGGATCTTTCAATGCCACATTCATAACAGCTTTGATCGATCCGCACTCCGTGACGACTCTGATTGTACCATGAACGCACAACGACTGCTTGCGGAATCCCACACGCTCACTCTGCTTTCCATCTGTGAGAAACAAACCATCGCCCTGAGGAGCCACGAACCATCCAGCTCTATAGAGCTTTCCCAGACTGACAAGAGGCTGGGTCACATCACTTATCACAAAGCGCTCTCGGAATTTCAAGCGCCCAATCTGAATCTCAGCAACCCTGATTCCTGCAGTGCGCAACGGGTTACCCTGCGCATCAACAAAGAGGCCTGCAGTGGCCTTCTCATCCGGAACTCCGACGTGCGCATAGCTCATCGGCAACGCGCTGCAGTCAGCGCCACTATCCAGAATGATCTGTTGTACCTTGGTCACCGCTCGTACCGACATCACTTCTGGACCTACCGAAGCACTCTCATGCGCTGATGCAATCACTTGCGAAGGAAGGTGGCCCCCAGGACCATTGTTTGTGTTCACATGCACTGAAAGTGAACTCTCATGCACTGACGTAGAAATCGCATCTGAACTCTCATGCACTGACATAGAAATCGCATCTGAACTCTCATGCACTGACATCGAAATCACATTTGAACTCTCATGCACTGAGCCAGCGAGGAGTCCAATCCCCGCCTGAGTGGCATCATCGATGCCCTTCCTTGCGCAAAGCAAGCAAAGATGCTCTGCACTCAAATCGAAAGCACTGTACTCCAGCACAATGCTCCACACGTTGCTTTCACCGTCGTGCTGATCATCACTTGAAAGATCGTACCACTCAGCACTCAACGACATGTCGAAACTGCTCGCAGACTGCACGGCCCGAAGTGAACCTCCAAACCCTATGATATTCTCAGAAAAGGTTGCAGTCTCGCCATCATCATCGTCATCGATCTTGGTGAGATCGAACAAATCATCGATTCTGGAAACCATCTGGATTCGCCTGGGCACGGGAGCGTTAGAGGCACTCTGGCTCGGGGTCACTGTCGACGCAGCCGTAGACGCCGCATCACTTGTGATTGCTGTAGATTGATCATCACTCGCAGAAGCAACCTGTTTGATAGCATTCGCCGCGTCTCTCTTGAACTTGAAACAATCTCTCTTCCAGTGGCCTCTCTTCCCACAATAAATGCAAACGTCCTTGCCCTTCTGCTGCTTGCCTTTTCCTTCCTTGGTCTTTCCTTTGTTGCCTTTTCCTTTGTCCTTGCCCTTATCCTTGCCTTTACCCTTCCAGGTTACAGCACCAAGAGCATCGACATCCATAGGCTGCACTCCATGTCCTGCACTACCACGACCATCACCCAAGGAATACGTAGCAGCAACCGCAGTGTCCCAACGCGTCTGAGCATTGTCCCACCGAAGAACAAGAGATCGAAGGTCTGCATACTTTGTTGTGTCTGTAACAGCGACATTCAAATGTTGCTTGAGTTGGCCAGTCACACACCGAAAAAGGCATGCGATCTTAATGTCCTCGGACAAGGCGTTCGCACTCTGGGAGTCATACTCCGTGAATGCGCTCTCTAGTTTCATCATTTGCTGTGCATAGCCCTGCCGCGCATCAAATGAGGGCCATTGGTTAATCATTTGCAACAATGCCAAAAGCCTTGACCTGCTGCCGGGAAGAAGATCAACGAGCAAAGATCGATATGCCTCATAGCCGTTGCGATCGGAGATCGATCGCAATAAACGCTTTCCGCGCTCATGCAACAGTCCGGACAAGATGCCGAACATCAACTGAGACCTCTCTTGATCCTTCAGGCTCAAAGTGCTAAATTTCATTCCATTGGCGCCTTGCGCTTTGATCAAATCGATACCCGAAGCAAATCCCGGATCCAGCGTCCCTAGCCAGGACTCGAACTGCCACGACCAAGCTGACCACTTAGCCAGCTCTTCATCTCTAGTCTTCACATCAAAAGGGCTAGGAGCATTCAGGACCTTCGTAAGATCCTTTCCACGAAGACTCTCCAACGAACTCTGTGCCTGCGAACGATGTTCACTCTGCTCTCTCATCATCTGTAAAATTGCTTGCTGATTCTGCTGTAGCGATGCCAAAATCATCACCAACTGTTGCTCTGCAGGCGTGGCCCCAGAACCAGGAGACAAACCGCCCGCAGCAGCTGCATTCGGAGACTGAGCGGCCGCAGCCGCCGTGGCGCCAGCAGGAAGCTGAGGTGCTTCCATGTCGGCTTCGAATTGATCTGCCATGGGCGAATCTACGACTTCCAAAGCCTAGTTCCCCAACACACAAGTCGAGACAAACGCTTTCCAAGCCTGGGCCCCTGAACTTCCAAAGCTCACGCCCAACAACCAAAGGTCCCTACGAGCGCCGTAGCGCTCCGCTACCATGACAATTTTCGCTCGGACAAAAGCGCCTGCAAAGTCGTGCGTCAGCACTGTACAACGGAGCTCAAAGCGTAAAGCAAAAGTACTTACAAAAGTACCGGCCAAAATATACTGATACATACGGATGCAAAGTTTTGCAGATCTGGCATCAGTGACCTCAACGACAGGAGCTTGTCGGTCCCTTGTACCACCGTGGATCTAGTCTCTAACATCAGACTCTCCATGCGGCAGCCGCACACTTATTGACCTGCTTCTCAAGCTCACACAGACTTGCAAGTGCTAGGGCGGTCTCTCGATTGCTGTTACTGCCAGCTTTACCTTTACTTTCCTGGGCCTCTAGAACCTCACATCTGTGCCTGTGCCCTGCTGCCTGTGCCGTCGCCTCTTGCTCTAGATCCAAATGAATGAATCTTCCATGGGACTGACTCTAACCTAAACGCCTGATCCGAGCACGCACGCCTTCAGGTCAGCGGCAACCAATTCAATGGAACTAAGAACCGCCACTTATCCCAGCTATCCGCGTCTTGGTTATCTTCGTACCAAAGATACAGGGGATCCTGACCCGCCTCAGGTCGACCGAGCTCCGCAGTGGCAGAGTCCGCTTTGGTCTCCCCGCCGTCACAATCACTGCTCAGCTCATGCTCGGCGCCATGCGACCCTTCAGCTCTTACAGACCGCCCCTCAACTTGCGTGGCAACACCTTGGGTGATCTGTGTGGCCGGGCATAGGCTCCAAAGTGACTTGCGGTCGTCTCAGAAAGCTTGTGTAGGCTTCGTGGAGTGTACCCAACCACCAGCAACTGCTGGCCCATGCTCTTCACTGAAGCATGCCATTTGCTGACGTCGAAGACGACAGGTTCTCCAGGCTTATACCGCACAACCCTACCATTGACCTGTCAGCCCTCCCTAACTTCCCTGACGACAGCCTCGCTGTCACGCTGATCTGGTTCCAGACCTTCATCTTGCACCCATAGGCCTTCTCCGCAGGAAGGCAGCCCGAAAGGCGCAAAAGCCGGTCAAGCCACTGCCTCGGCACAGCCATAAAGTTAGCGTCCCGGTAGCTCCGCCAGAGCGCCCCGCTGAAACCGATCCGCAGGAAAGTGAAGACGCACCTGGTGAAGGTAAACTTCCTGGATGGGACCCACAGAATCATCAAGGCATCCGAACACCGCTGAGACCTGCTGAGCACGTCAGAGTGCGAGCCTCCTCGGACTTACTTGCATGCCCTTTCGAGGAAGCCTTGGAGTCGGGCTTCCCTTTATCCTTGCCTGTTGCAACGGGTTGCTGTGCTCTCACCTTTGGTTCTGGAGCAGGACCTTTGCCACCGCCTGGGGCAGTACAGTCTACTTTCTGATGTCCACCACCACATACCCAGCACTTCTGAGGCCGTGCTAAGTCATGACTGAAACGCAACCTTTCCATGGGTTCTTTCCTTTTCCCCCCGGTTTCTTAGCCGCTTCCCCAGCTGCGCTCTCTCCAGTAGCCTTCCCCCACCTTTCGGACCTCCTCCATCAGGACTCGCAAGTGACGCAATCCTGGGCTCTTTGCACCTCCTGAAGACCCCTCTACTGCAAGGGCTTCCAACTCTGCTTATAACAGTGCTCTGGCGAACTGTTCAACAGCTGTAAGGGTCGGCACTGTATCCAACTGGAGCGACATCCGGGTCGTATTGAAAAGGAAAACGACGAGCGAAGGATTCCGCTCAAGCATCGGCTTCGCCATACAATCAAGAGCGTCCAACAACAACGTACAATCTGGCGCGGAGACTCCCATACTACGCGCTCGCTCTAAGTGCCTAAACCAGTACTGGAGTGCACCTGCACCCTGGGCTGCGGATGCTGCTTCAGGAAGAGTGGTCAGTCCCTTAAGCAGCTCCGTACGTTCGCGCAGACCCCCGGGCCCCCGGGCTGATATGCCTTCAAGACAAGGAAGACGAGGCCTACGCAAGTGGTATTGCGGATGCTCAGAGAGCACTGTCATGCACCACCTGGAGTATTGACTTACTCAACATTGCCAAACCCCAGCCTCAAGAACCGCTCTCTCTTCAAGAAGTCCGACGGGATTCCTTGGATCCCCAGCCGTTCAAGAGGTGTGGCCGCAAGCCACAGCTTGTCTTGCCTCCTGCGTCACTCTGCTCCACCAGATGTAGGCTTTAGGGGACAAGTCATTTAGCAAGGGCTCCATCTGATGAATCCAATCGGCACGTCTAAGCGCTGGGTGGGGGTCTGACACTGGCCCTAACCGTGCAAGCTCCCACAAGGCTCGGGCCTCCGGCACACCTTCCTGAGACTGTCCTGTTTTCGGAGACGCTGGTGGAGCTTGACACGAGGAGCAGTAGAGCTTCGGGTAGCGTACAAGTAACGAAGCTGGTTGTCATGGTGTATGGGGTTCCTCGTGAAGGGGCTATAGATGCAGAGGGGAAGATTCAGGCGCCTCCGCTGCCTGTGCTTGGGGGAAGCACGTCAACCTCCCGGAAGAACCCGTTCGAGCCACATGCCAGGTCGCCGTTTCAGGAAGTTCCTCTGACTGGGACACATGAAGCAACGCCGAGTCCCCGGCATGGGTGCCGCCGCTCGCCCCCCAAGAAAGCAAAACCAGGTCAAGACAGCCTTGTCTCCTATGACGCCAGGAGGCACACGAGTTCCCGTTGGAAGACGTGCACGCAACCTCCTTCATCTCTGCAAAGTCCTGTAGCAGAACTTTGGAGTTCATCCGACACTCCATTGCGACAAGCCTCTTGCGGAGACTCCCACAATCCACCTCCGGGCCTGCAGTCGGGTTGAGAGAGTCCTTTGCTAGCACTGGGACCTACAACCTGGTTAGCTGACGCATGACTACTTGCAACTTGACGTGCAAAAGTATTGGAGCCTTGAGCCTGGCTTGTGAAAGCATGAGCACCTGGCATCTGTGTTGGTGCTTCATGACCGCCTGCAGCCTCACTTATAAAGGCATTGGCATCTGGCACCTGGTTTGCTGTCGCATGGCCTCCTGCAACCTGACCTGCAAAGACATTGGCACCTGGCACTTGGTTTGCTGCCGCATTGCCGCTTGCAGCCTGACCTGCAAAGACATTGGCACCTGGCACTTGGTTTGCTGCCGCGTGGCCTCCTGCAACCTGACCTGCAACTTGGTTTGCTGCCGCATGGCCTCTTGCAACCTGACCTGCGAAGGCACCCGGTTTGCTGCGGCATGGCCGCTTGCAACCTGACCTGCGCATCTGGCACCTGGTTTGCTGCCGCATTGCCGCTTGCAACCTGATCTTGCAACCTGACCTGCAGAGGCACTGGGACCTGGCGCCTGGTTTGCTGCTGCATTGACGCTTGCAGCCTGACCTGTGAGTGCATCAGCGCTTGAGGCCTGATCCAACCCTGAACGTGTGCTCTGACTTATTATAGGAACGGAGACACAGCTCCCGGTCCAAACGGCCCCACTAAGTCACGACTCACGACCCCAGGTTCCTTTGTCCACAAACGGAACCTTGAGACCAACCGGGGGGCCGGTAGATTCCTCCCATCCTGCAAACTGAGTCCACGGAGGGATAAAGGATCGGAAAAACCCAGCAGATGCTCCATGCCCTGTAGGCTCCCCCTCAGAAGGCTTAACGCCTATACCTTTACCTTTCTCACTAGGTTCGTACATCATACCCCTCGTAGACCTCAGCCCTCGTCCTTCATTGCTTCTGGACAAACCACTATCTGCTGAGACCTTACGGAAACCACCGAACGATCTGTACAAATCTCTTCCCTCCGGATCAGTACTCGACGTACCACGACTTTCACGTCTCACCGACGCCAACTCTTCCTGAAGGGCTTGGTTCTGAGCCACCAGTCTTCGAATAACGTGCTCCATTTCATGGGTTTCTCCCACTTGACTATCAAAAGCTTGCTCATGAGCCCTTCCAGTGTACTCATATTCAGGCTCTCTCAGACGGGGTCCTGCCGGACCAACACTATTCAGCCAGCTCACGAGGACATGTCAATGTCCCCCCCAGTTGGGCTTACCAGCCCGTAATCTGGGACCTCGTCGCTTTCCGTTGCGCCGGGACTCAGCGAGAGCTTGGGCTCATGACCTGTCGGTCAAGAGACCCAGCAAGCGGAGCAACAGCGACACGCACTTTTTACACCAAAGGCCTGAACTCAGTACTTACAGCTGCCTACTCTGCTTGATGTACACAGGTGCATTCAGCTAGCTGCAAAAAGGAAGTTGAGGTCTACAAAGGATACAGAAGCATAACACCAGGGGGGCTTTCTCCGGTGAGCCGACATGGCTTAGAGCAGCACATACCGGCATGGCTTGCTCCACGTACTTATAATAAGGAACCCCAAAAATTATTGAAAATTCTGGCACTGGGACTAATAGCGCCAGCTGTCTCCTGAAAGGTGGCGGAGGACGGCAAGGCGTATTCTGCTCCGCAGTTTTGGGAGTTCTTCAAAGACGGCTGGTTGCTGCTGAGCTGCGAACATAAGTTTCGATGCCGTTGGTCTACCCTTCCAGCCGAGATGGCTCGATTCAGCCCTAATTCGTCCCTAAACCTTGTACCCGAGGGCCCTAAACCGAACTTGCTGCCCTGGGTGTTGCAATGGCACCTAAGGTTTTCGGAGTTTCGGCTTCAGGGGCAGTCATGAGGCTTTGAAGCTTCGTTCGGTTTTTCGGCGGAGACTTTGTGTGGTCTATTGGTTCGAAGAGGATCGTAGTAGCGAAAGTTGTTTTTTTCCATTGAAGGGCCAGCCAAGTGATCTAGGAGCACCACTTCCTCAAAGCTTCCCTGGACATGCTTGTGCTGCTCAGCTTTTCGCCTTCCCAAAGCACAGCACCCAAAGCCCTTGCCCTTTCGGTGTTGCCGCTGCCGGTTAAATCTCACTGATGCAAGTTGGGAGGTTCTAAACCGGTATTGGACATCCGATAAGGGGCTTCTAGTGTGTATCAACCGACAGCAATCAAACTATAGGTCGCATGCGGTTTTATTTTCCCGCTTGAGCCGAGACGCTCCGACAAAGTCACCTGCAGGGCCACGCCAGCTGAGGACCAAGTGGCATGAAGCAAAGTGGGCAACGCAAAGGCGCATCGCGGAGGATGGGCATGTCTACACCTTGGACGAGTTTGTCGAGTACTACAAGTCCCGGAAAGTTTGGAACGAGTTTAAGCAGTGGTCCGAGAACCCGTGGCGGCGGAAGCTCGGTGCTGTTACAGTGCCCGCTGCACCCGAACAACGTAAGCACAACGTAAGCCCTCAAGCCGAAGCCTTCCCTTGGGGATCTGTTGGACATGCCAGGAAGTGGGCCGAAGCGCCAGTGGCACTCTGCGAAGAGTGTACAGCAGCCAGCCATTCCCCCTGATCCAGCGATGCTGAGATCACCAGATCCGGAGAAGAAAGCAACCGAAATGGGGGCTGGGTCAAGTTGTTATTAGTGTGTTATTGCCATTGTTGCACTTATTCTTACTATTCTTACTAGTGTTGTTATTCTGCTCACTAGTATTTACAAGTATTACCATCATTACTATCAATTACTATGATTATGTGTTTTTGTGATGTGGAGTCTTTTCGTCTTCAAAACCAGGCAAGACTAATGCTGCGACTTCTCCGACTGCTTCTACTACTGTAGCAGCTGTTGCTGTGAGAAGGACTGGTGCTATTCCGAGCCGGGAAGGGGCCGTTATACACAGTCTGCATATTCGGATCCTGTCAACGCCCTGAACCCTAAACGCTGTCGGACATTTGTGTTGAGAAGCCAAACCCTTATAAACTCTGAGCCTTAAACACCTGTCTTTAACCCTGAATAAACCCTAAATCCCGAATCCCTAAATCCCAAAACCCTCAACCCGAATCCCGAAGCCCTTATAAACCCCAAACCCTACACCGAAGAGCACAGCCAGGGCTCGTTCGGTGAGTGCTTCTGGGTCTCGCACCGCCTGGGATCCCAGCTTCGTAGAGTTTAGGGATTCGGGTTTACAGGGGTTGAGGGGTGGCTTGCAACAACGGTTATTACGGGGGTTTTGCGGGATACCATAAGCGATTGGTGTGCAAAGGTGCCGGTTTTAGTGAGAATTGGCTTTGGGTTTTGGTTGTTCGTTTCGGGGTATTTTTGGGAGTATCGATTCTTTCCAGGGCTGTTAACAGGGTCTTTTGGTGTATTTAAGAGCACCCCTGAGGGTTCTACATATAAGGTTTTTCAAGGGTTCTGTGTGGGTTCAAGTTGTTCGAGTCTTGATTGGGTAGTCCATTGTCTACTTGAGGAGCCTAAACCATTACCAATACTATTTTGAGGTCTCGTTCTCACAATTATAGAATATGTCAGCAATTATGCTCCTGAATGTGTTTATAGCATAGCATACCCCAAACCCGATTCCTGAAGGATTCCATGGGCTTCTCTACCAGTGTTTGGCGGTTCAGGGTTCGGCGGTTGATGGTTGACGGTTATAGGGCGAGACATTTTGTGGTATAATGTAGCTTTCAGGGAAAGGGCTTGCTGCTTCAACTTGTGTTCGGCGCTTCACCGGGAGGATCCTCTACCAGACATTGAAGTATGAATAAGTAGCTAGAATATTCCGCAGGGTTCCTCCTGATATTTGTATTGTATTACCACCTGAACCCTTTTCGAACTGCGGTTGATGATATAAAATCTGGCAGTACCCATAATAACAAGGAATACACCATAGTTTTCATAGTCTAGGCCTAAGGTCATTAAGGTAATTGCAGAATTATATATCATCAACCGTAGTAGGGCGCCACACATTGAAGCTGAAGCCACTTCGCCAGAGGCGTCTCGAAAGTTCGACGGGTGTGCAAGCGCATTCCGAAGGACCGGCAGCTGGGTTTCGGGTTTCCGGCTGGACCTTGAACCCTAAGCCCAATAAGCCCTGCAGTTCAGCCCTATGTCTTAAACCGCAAACCCCGAAGCCGAGGAACCCTAAGCTCAACCCAACATCCTACAGCCAACTGCTCGAAGCCTCAAGCCTGAATTCTCCGTCCTGAACCGGGAATCCAGTAGAAAGTTTCGGCTGGGGAACATAGAGGCCTGAAGCGGGTCTTTATGATTTTAAGTATTGTTTTGGGAATCATAACACAAGAGGGATTCATAACGTTTGCTCTTCATCTTAATCCTTATTATACAAGGACACACCCCCAAAAACCCTTTCCCAATGCCACTGTGTCAGGGTAGACTGGTAGACAAGGTTGTGAAGTGTTCAGGGACGTTTCTGCAGGTCGTGCCAGCATTCTTTGAAGTCTCACATGCGCCGGAGGAATTTGGAATAGGGATTAGCGGTAGGCGATGTCTTATTCGCAGCGGCGCCCCACACGAAGCTAGGCCTGCCAGCCCTGCCAAGAGCTGCTACAGGCCTGTGCAGGCCTGCCAAATCTCGCAGACACCCTGGCGGCTGTCATAAAACGGCAGCAAGTCCAAGACCCTAACGCTAACGGACTAGCCCCAAATCGTAAATCCCCAAAGTCCCAAATCCTAGTCCCCAATTCCGACACCAAATCCCTACAGCAGGCCACGAAGCTTCCCCCAAAGCACCCTCAGCGCCTCAGCGCTGGTTTGACAAACTAGCCGCACATCCGATCAGCCCGAAGCAACCCAGCTCAGTATTGTTACTTTTTCTCAGATTGTGCTATCGTTGTGTTGGTTTGTTGTGTGGAGGGGAGGGGGGTGCGGTTCCACCCTAGCAGGCCCAGAGCCTGAAGCCCTGTACTACCCTTTCAGGAACCCCTATCCCTAAACCCTTTACCCAAGCAGACGCCCGGGAGGAAGAAACAACACTTCCCGAGGAGGAGGTCCCTTCAGATTCCTTCAGTTTGTTCGGTTCCGGCTTGCAATACGGTTGCCGAGAGAGTTTGGTGTTCGGTCCCGGCTTTGAGCGTAGGTTCCGGCAGGGTTCGGTTCAACGGTTTTTGCCTTTCCTCTTTTTTTGGGGGTTGGTGAGTTTGTAGGTAGAGATCCCTGATAAGCCTTTTGGGGCTCTCGTGATTTGTTCGGGCTTGGGGCATCTGCGGCTTACGGTTTCACTCTTGCTTGGCTTGGGGCGTCTTGGGTTCAGCTCAGAAGGGTTTGGTCCTGGATCTCTCGTCAGTTAACGTTTTTAGGATGAAGGGTCTTTGGGTCCATCCAAAAGGAAGAGGATGCACCTAAGGGAGGGGCATTTATTTGGGAGTAGGCAAGCGGTGAAATGTTGAGGTTCGTGATGAAGAAGCTATGCCCTAAACAAGCCCAAAGCCCTAGAGGCTTGTATATCAAACCGCAACTGAACCCTAAACCTTGCCTCAAGGAGCTAAAGTGTAGAGGAACCCATAGGATTTAGGCTAGCTTGTTACAGCCCAACCCAAACTGCCTCGGGGTTGTGTTACGCCTCGTAGCAGAGGTTTGTGAGAACAAGGAGGCGCGGAACCTACAACCCGCGGAACCCGCAACCTTGCGAGCCCGCAAACTGACAGAGGGCTGCGGGCTCGTTCAAGCTTGAATGGAGGTTCGGGGCTGGTTCGCTTGGACCCTACAAGCCTGCAAGCTTTGTAAAAGCTAACCGTCAAAACCCGTATCAGACCGAAAGCCGTGAACCGTGATGAACCCCATTGTTTTGTGGGAGTTTATACAAGTTTAGGGTTTACGGCTAAGTGCATTTAAATAGGGTTCCCATACGAAACCTGTGGAGGTGCAGACTGAGCTTGAAATTCTAAAAAAGCTGGACCATCCGAATGCCTGCATCTCGGAGATATGGCTTGGAGGTCTAGGGGCTAAAGGGCCAAAGGCTGTTAGGGTTTAGGGTTTAGCTGCAGGGTCTGAGTCTAGAGTCTAGAGGTGGATATTTTTTGCCTTCGTCTGTGGACTGCACGGCCTTGCACCGACCTGTACTGGGAGGTCATATCAATATGTCGCGAGTGACCACGGGCGTAGATGTTTCTGCGTGTGGGGAAAAGGAGGGAGGGCAGCCGAAGTGCGAGGAAGGGCCCAAGCTTAAAGGTGTAGAGAGAGAGAGAGAGAGAGAGAGAGAGAGAGAGAGAGAGAGAGAGAGAGCGAGTGCGAGTGAGCGAAAGAGATTGAAAGAGCAAGAGAAAGACAAAGGGAAGCAAAAGGTGAGGAACGAGAGCGGGAGCGAGCGAGGGAGAGGCAGAGAGATAGAGAGAGACAGAGAAGGCGACTGGGGGCAGACAAATGAGATGCACCAGAGGAGAGCGAGCGAGAGAGAGAGAGAGAACATGCCAACACACGCACACCCATAGAGACACGCACACACACACACACACACACAAGTGATGAAGAATCAAGGGAACCGAGACCCAGACAGACGGAACAAAACAAAGAGATCAGCGAGCACTCCGCCCGACACGCACAGCGAGAGAGCGAGAGAGAGAGGGAGATAGAGACAGGAAAGAAGAACGAAAGGCAGAAAGAACGAACGAAATAAGACCGTGATCAACAAAGGGAGACAGGAATAAGGACACGAATAACGGAATCACGAATTCAAGACAAGCGAGAAACACAGGCTGACTAACTAGTAGTACTCTTCGTTATCGTTTCTTTGTTGCAGCTCTGTTGAAATATATCCCAAAAGCACGGTTCTAGTGACAAGTGACAAACATGTAAGGATGACATAGGGCTATGTTGTAATCTATCCCAAAGCACGATTCTAGCCATAAATGTCAAACCGAAAAGGATGACTTTAAGATTGGCTTTCTTAGCATACTTGTCATTCTGCGCCTGCCCAGACTGGTCCAGCTCCCTTTCGCATTTTTCCAAGGCCTGCCAAAGAGACATTTTGTATTGTAGTCCGGGGGTCTGAACAATCTGCTATAGTATCCCGATACGTATACTCGGTGTACTCCAAAACCCGTTTCTATTTGTTATGGCACCTATGTTACAGCGAACGGGTGCACTCGGCGCAGCAAGCTGTTGCCATCACGAAGTCATGGTATTATACCCCCAGTTTTCAAGCGAACGTTCGCTTTCGTGTCGCAGTGCGACCTATATCTTTGGCCTGGCAGTCCATTGTCTCATGCATGTGTTTTGCCAGCAGAGAATATCTGACAAATATAGCGACGAGCGAAGCTCAGCGCAGCTGTAGTGTCAGTTGGATACCTATGCGCGAATCCCATAATATAGGGGCCTTAACAAATACCTACATTATTTTGGGGTCCCCCATTATACTTATAGTATATGGCCCTGAAACCCTATTGTAACTATTAAAGCCCCTAAATTACGCCCGAATCCCATAACCCCGAACGCCGAAGCAGACAACGTCACGCTCTTGATCCTGGCACGTCCTGAGATTACACCCTAACTCGCGAAACTTTACACCCTAAACTCCCTCAACCCTGCTGCCGGTGATTGCTAAAGCCCCAGGTTCTGCGGGTTTTCGAGTGGTTCGAGGAAGAGTTCTCCTTCCTTCTGGTCGTTGAGGATCGGATCCCACAAGGAGTACGATGGGGTTTAGGGTTTACGGGGTGTAGGGTTAGGAACAAGATAAGTAAGGGGGGGCTGGATAGGCAATACTGTCATGATGCATGAGGGTTCACACGAAATCATACCCTAAAAGCCCTTGTTCTGTTTGCAAAGTGTAAAGGCCCCTGTACGAGGAAGTGAACGGTTAACGGTGAAGGATCAAGCTTGGGTTCCGGGTTTAGGCTTTAGGGTTTCAGAGTTTGGGGTCTAGGGTTCTTAGGGTTTAGGGTTTTAGGTTTAGAGTTAGGGTTTTAGGGTTTCAGGGTTTGAGAGTTTGGGGTTTAGGGTTGTAGGGTTTAGGGTTTAGGGTTTAGGGTTTTAGGGTTTCAGGGTTGGGGAGTTTGGGGTTTTGGGTTCAAGGGTTTAGGGTTCAGGGTTTAGGGTTTAGGGTTTCAGGGTTTCAGGGTTTGGGGTTTAGG
Source organism: Symbiodinium sp. CCMP2592 (assembly GCA_905221615.1). Taxonomy (NCBI): domain Eukaryota; class Dinophyceae; order Suessiales; family Symbiodiniaceae; genus Symbiodinium; species Symbiodinium sp. CCMP2592. Next base: position 258,173 of record CAJNDT010001458.1, read on the forward strand.
GTTTTAGGTTTTGGATTTCAGGTTTTAGGGTTTGAGGGTTGTAGCAAGCTCTTTCCTTGCAAATACAGCCCCTCCGAGCAAGTCTCCCCGAGTCCAGCCCTCGACACCCAAGCCCTACAAGCCTTGAGTCCATCTGCTCGATGCGCTATGTTTCCCAAAAATCTAAACCCAAAATCGTTACTAGCCACAACAGGTCGTGAGATGGGTTTGAGGGCCTTGGGCATGAGAGTGTGTGGTGTTCCAGCTAGCAGGGGCTAGTTCGCTTCGTTGCCGGATTGGGGCTGCTGATGTTTGACGCCAGAGTTTTGGGGTATCTGTAGGTAGGAACAGCACCCTGGCTGTGTTTGTTACTAGGCAGACTTTGTAACCAACATGTTTCAATTCAAAACTAGCAGTGCAGCCTGTCTGACAACATTTCACAATCACCAATGCGGGAATGTATCAGCTTCAGCCCAGAGGCACGATGCCAGCAAGCCCTAAGGTTTTAGCCTGGTACCCAGAGCCCCAAACCCACAAACCTCAACTAGGACACCCTAAATACAACCCTAGACCTCGAAGCTTGGAGCTGAAACACAAACCGAAGCCACAGAGCCTGAACTCTGCAACTTTACGTCCCATGGTCTTGAACTTCAGCCCCAACCTCTGGAGCAAAGCTCTCCAAGCCCCCAGCCCTCATAGAAGCCGTGATAACATGTGATAACAACCCTTAAAGACATCCTTGTTGGGACCTTGAACCCAAACCCTTCCGCTTATTGAGGCGGCTGTGGGCGGCGATCTCCGACAGCTTCTGACCAAAGCTCGTCAGGCCAGGGGTTCAAAGCTTCCAGGAATTTAACTTGGGCGGTTTGGATTTGGGGCTTTGAGGGTTTAGTGTTTCGAGGGGTCCGGGCTTAGGCAATTAGGTTGTTGATTTGAAAGTGTTCGTTTTCCTTTGGGACTGGGGTCAAGGTGGGCGTCAGGCTGGTGCTTTGTTTGTTCTGAGGGCTTTCGGGGTTTGTCGACGGGATTGGGTTCAATTGCTTTTCGATCTAGGTTCGTAGAGCTTCAAACCCTGGAACTCATAGCGCGAAATTCCCACCCCGCTCCTGAACACCGCCGCTGAAGGCCGCAAACCCTAAGCTCCTGTACGTCTTAATTACAAGGGTTTAGGGGATTTAGACAAGCCAGAGTCGGTCCTGAACCCTGTATATAAGTAAGCCTGAAACCTTAACGAGCCCGCCCCCAAAACCGCTGAACCCCACACAAAGGACTTAAACTGCAAATAGCAGGGGCCCGCGCGCATATCTCAATATTCTGCTCTCGGCGGAGTTTTTGCCATTGCCCACGAGGGGTTTCAAGCATAAATGCCTTGGAAACAGAGGTTCAGGGTTAAGGGCATAGGTAACATAACAGCTTGATAGTGCTTTCGAAATTGAACTTGAACCTCAAACACCAAACCCTTTACGAAAAGCCTTAAACTCCACACCCTAAAACCTTAAGCCCTAAACCCCAAACCCCAAATTCTAAACCCTGAACTGGAGCCCTCTTTGTGGAAGGAGCACTTCGAAGATGGAGAGGTTCCGGGGGCGTTCTTCCTGTGTTCTGACTTTGGATGTTGGGGTTCAGGGCTTAGAGGTTTGGGGTCTTACAGAACTGATAAGCATCTAAACAAACATGTACATAAATAACGAGAAAATACATGTATATACATATATATATACACATGTAAATGTTTATATGCGCAAAGACATACATACAGACATATATACATATATGTGTGTGTGTGTATATATATATATATATATATATATATATATAAATGTATATTTTGTCTAGGGTTTATGATGTACGGTGTAGGGCTTAGTGGTCAAGGGTGTATGGGGTGCGTCTATATATATATATATATATATATGTATGTATGTATGTATGTATGTATGTATGTATGTATGTCCGTCTCGTCCTCAAGTCTCCCAGCTGGATCACTCATGAAACCACGGCTGATCTCTATGCTAGGCTCAACTTTCAAGATCCTATCGCCCAGCTGGCCACTCAACTGCAGTCCCGGCACAGCCGGCCTTCCCTTAGCATTGAGGCTTTCGACACTCCAGAACGCCAACGCTGGCGCGCTGCTCTTCCAGCTTCGTTTGTGCCTGATCCTCAAGCCCATCAGCGCTCTGCTGTATAGCCATCCGAGGGCACTTCTCGTTGTGGTCTTGTGGATGTTTCGGGCATCGTTGCGCGCACTTTTGCCTGTCCACACTGCCCGCAGACCTTCCCTACCTTGATTGCCCTTCGTACCCACTGTACCAAAGCGCACGGAAAACCGCCCGACCAGGGCGAACTGCCCCCCGAGGCGTCTGCTGCTGCGTCTGCCCTGGTCCACACTGCCACGCCTAATCGCGAGGCGGCCGACAATCCGACCCCTTCTGCCGCACAGCCCGCCGCTCATCCGCGACATCCCCCGCAAAAAGAGCTGAGAGTCAGGTTCATGCAGTTTGCCAAGGATGGTATGCCTCACTGTGCCCTGTGTGATCGACGGTTTGCAGCCTGGCCACCCTTTCTGAGCCATCACTACACCAATTCTTGTCCCGCTCAGGTCCATGACGGCTCCCTTGTGAAAAATCCTGCTGCACCTGCTGCCTCCTCCTCTGTCTTGGCCGCAGCCTCTGATCTTGGTGATGAGCACTCTGTCCCAAGCACCGCTCCACCTATGCAGGCACCTTCTTCCTCCCCCTCGGCTGCGCCCTCGGATGCGCTGCCCCTCCTTCAACGACCTGATATCCGTGCCATGGCTCTCCAGGAGGATTGGCAACCCCTGGCCCGACACCTTCGCATCATGCACTCTGGTCAAGGATTGCGACACTGCCCTGTTTGTCACCAATGGTTCACTCGCACACAGGACATCTTTCGGCATCTGAAGCGTCAGCACCCGCTCTCTGCCCTTCACGAGTCCATGCGAGCTGACTGGCTCACAGCACGTACGGCTGCAGCCCGCTCTCCCTGTAGCTGGTGCAGACTTTCGGTGTCCTTCAAAACTCAGCACGTTGCCGCTTGCCCTGTTTTGCAACAGACCATAACCTTGCGCATCCTCGTCCGCCATGAGCTTGGCCTCCTCTCAGGCTCTGGGCAGCGGCCTCTCTCTGATTCAGCAACGGGAGGCTCAGGCCGAGCTGCAGCTCCTCCAGTGCTGGGGAGAGGACGCGATGGTTCTGGATGCGGCGAACAAGCGTCACGAAATGGAGGATGCGGAAGACCAGGAGAAGGAGCGCGATACGAAGTGGGCCAGACCGGAATCCAAGGGTGGTTTCAGACGAGGCGGGAGGGGCAAAGGCAATCAATCGGGCCAGCCGCCGAAGAACAACGGGCCTCGTCGACAGCCATTCCGTCGATCGACGGAGTCGGACTCCAAGGCCCCGGATGGCATGATGTGGCTGCTGGGCAAACTCCTCTTGCGCCACGAGGATCAGATGGGCATCGACAGGACTCAGAACGGTTTTGTCATGTTCTTCAAGAGAGAGAGTGCTCTCTCCCTGGTTCCTCTCTTCGTGCAGAAGTCTCAGCACTGGAATGCCCTGAAAGAGCAGAAGCAGGAGAAGATGGACGAGATTGCCCTTCCTCTACGATCCTTTCTCTTCCACACAATGATGGAGACCCTGGTGAAGCGCATCAAGGACACCGTGAAGAACGACGAGCAACTGAAGACTGCCATTACCCTTCAGGTGTTTCTTCCCAAGGAGGGAGACACGGAGCTACGCATTCCCTTCCTGAGCTACAACCTGGAGACCAAATCTCTGGCACCTCGACAAGATCAACCGCCAATCCCGGTTTCCACGATGCTCGAGAAGTTGCAGCTCCTCCAGAAGCAATGCCTCTGCCCTCTGGCCATCATGCGATTCCACTCCACTCAGCGCCTCAGCGGCCCCCTTCAGGGTCCCACCGTGCCCTTCTTGCTCCAGGTGGGTCACAGGTCGCCGGAAGCAGCCGAGCTCTATCTGAGCCTCCGATCCCTTTCCAATTCGGCGATTTGGCAGCTGGTGGGCGGATCTCTGCGTCCGGAGAAAATGGGACGTTCAGCCCTGGCAGCCGAGCTCGCTCGTCGTTTGCAGGGGTCCTCTACTCAGACAGACTGTTCTTCCAATCGCCCCGGCTGCTCCGTGTTGTCAATGCTTCCAACCATTGTTACGCCAACTCGGTGATGTGCTGTCTTCACTGGGCCAATCAACCTGTGTTCTGACGCGGCTCGTCCTCAGGTGATTTGGTCCGCGGCCATGCATTCGGTCGTGCGGCGAATGACTACGCAGGCGCCTGTCCCGGACCTCTGGTCATCTCTCCAATGGTCGCTCTTACACTCTCGCTGGGCTCGACCTCACTCCCAGCATGACGTTGCAGAATACCTTGCCTTCTGCCGCAGGTTTGTCATTCCGGATCTGCTCATGGGCAGGTGGCAAAATCGGCTGCTTCTTACTGATTGCAATCCCCCTCGCTGTCAGGTGCGCGACTGTGGGGACGCATGGCCTATGCTACTAGCTACGCCTCCTTCTCAGTGTGATGCTGGAACTAGTGGACGGATCACAATCCAGCGGCTCATCCATGCCTGGAAGGATCAAGCTGCTGCTGGACTCACCGCCATGGATAGTGAGCCGGGCCTTTTGGTTTTGCAGGTTAACCGGTTTAGCCCCTCGGCTGCCGGTGCAAAGGATGTCACCAGTGTGTTGCCGGATCCTCGCATTCTGATACCCTGTTTTCAGCACCACCCTATCCCGCAAGATGCCGCCCTGTGTGTGCGCCATTGCGAATACCAGCTGATTGCGATCATTATGCACGAGGGTCCTGATGCAGCCTCCGGTCATTACCGTGCGCTCCTCTGCACTTACCCTCCTGACTCAGAGCCCGTTCACTGGCAATGCGACGATGCAAAAGAGCCGACAGTCCATTCTGAGCTCTCATTGCAAGCTTTGACAACAGGCTACCTCTACTTCTACTGCCGCACCGTGCAGCCTTGAGCATGTCTAGGACATTCATGGGCCATTCGTGGCAGGTCCTATGTCATCGCTCTGGCTGCTAGCACGTTTTCACCGACGTGTGCAAAGCACATGGCTCACAGTAGCCGGGGTGGCTCCCTGTCATAACAGCCTCGCAAAGCGGATCTCTTCTGCAGCGTATGAAAGAAAGATGTATGTATGTATGTATGTATGTGTTTGTGCATAATATAGTGCAGGGCCTATGGTTTACAGGGTTCAGGAATCACAGGATCGGGGGTTGAGGGGGGTTCGGCTTGAGGCTTTTGGGTGAGGGGTTTCAGGAGCAAGGCGCGAAAGTTGCGGCATCAAGGTTTGGAGTATTTGGAGTTCAAGTCAAGACCGCTTTGTAACGAGCAAACGTGAGATGTCGTGGACATATTGCAGAAACAGGCTCTCTATACCCTAAATCCTCAACCGGAGCATCCAACTCTGGTAGCTCCTAAGCCAACAAAGCTTCCCAAAAAACAGTCGACCAATCGGTGTGCCCGAATCAGGAAAGTCCATGGCTATCCGGCCTAGGCTGTATGCCTTCCAGAAAAGTACAACATCCACAGATTGAGACGTCCTAAACGACCTTAAACAATCCGTAAGCCAGGCTGCATGGGGCCCAAACCCAAAGGCAACGGGTGAATGTAGTGAGGTGACGTTGCGAGGAGAGGTCTTCGTGTGTATCTTATCTAAGCCGAAAGCATCAGCCAGGCACAGGGTCAAGTAACTACGTAAGACATCGCTTGGTTCCAGCACAGCATCATAGGAAGTGCTAGTTTACCGTGTTTGACCGAAGGTACAAGTGCACACTGGCCGAAAAGAACGAACATGTGAGCCCGGATTTGCAAGTCCCGTCACCGGAGACAGGGCATGTGACCGTGAAACTTGAGAAAACGCAAAGAGCTGTATGTTGCGCTCAATGTCTCTATGAGTGGATTTTGCCCCAAACAGTATATACATTCAACTCTGGCAGCAGAATGCTCAACCTAGACGTCAAGCCGTACCAACATTCCCTCTTAGAGGCAACAAGACGAACCAGAGGCAATACAGTGACCTTTCAAGAACCGCAGGCAACATTTCTAGAACCCTTACAAAAGTCTTCCGGAAGCCGTGTAGTATCGCCCATAGAACCCCCAAAATTAATGAAAGCGGCTGCGGAAGGCCAAGCCCCACCCGGGCATCGACGAGAATCTCGCTCGCGAGCTGGTCGAGCAGGTGCTTCACCAGTAGTGGAAAAAGTAGTAGTAGTAGCAGTAGTAGTAGCAGCAGTAGTAGTAGTAGTAGTAGCAGCAGCAGGAGTAGTAGTAGTAGTAGTAGTACCACTACTACCACTACTACTACTACTACTACCACCACTCCTACTACTACTACTACTACTACTACTACTACTACTACTAGTACTACTACTACTACTACTACTACTACTACCGCTATAACAACTACTTCTACTTCTACTTCTATTTCTACTTCTACTTCTGCTACTACTACAACAACTACTACTACTACTACCGCTATAACAACTACTTCTACTTCTACTTCTATTTCTACTTCTACTTCTGCTACTACTACTACTACTACTACTACCGCTATAACAACTACTTCTACTTCTACTTCTATTTCTACTTGTACTTCTACTACTACTACTACTGCTACTACTACTACTACTTCTTCTACTACTTCTTTTGTTAGTACAACGAAGTACGCATCGTTCTTGCATGGCAGTCATCGCTTACGGTATTATTGTTTTCTTTGTCTTGCTATTCTATGGAGTATCTATTTCCTTCTGCTTCCCATGGTTATTATTGTTATTAGTCACATGGTGTGATGGTTGCTATATGCTGAAGCTTATTCATGGCCCATACATGGATGAGTACACATATGTACATATGAACAGGCAACAATGTGTGTGTGTGTATGAACAGGCAACAATGTGTGTGTGTGTCTGTGCGTGTGTGCAGATATGTATATTCCCTACAGATGTATGCACTTCTTAGTTTACACTTGCATCTTTTAAAGGGCATTGTTATCTTTTCTTGCTTGTCGTTAAAGTTTTAGTTTTTGCCAAAGGTACTGTTGGGTTTTGATCGTTCGCATGGAGGCCGCGATGAAGGTTCGGCAACCCCCCACCTGCTTTCCCAGTCACCCCTGTAGACCTCGATACACCACCACTCCTTTGTTTTAAGAGACTTGCTCTGAGTATCGCTTCTAGGTGCCTTCCGAAGGCTTCAAGTTCCGGGTTTAGACCTGCAGCTGTACCAGCTCAACCCGATACCCTAAAACCTGAACAGCGTTTCATCCTCCAAACCCTATGGCACTTAGTGTATTTGGGGAGTCTGTAAGGGTTGCTATATGAGGGATCTACGGGAGTTTAGGGTTTGGATTGTGGTTCATAGGGTTTTGGCTTGGGTTGAGGGTTGGGATTAAGGTTTATAGGCTCACACCGCCAGCCTCTGAATTTGCATCCCACAAGTTGGAGTCCAGGTAGACCCTAAAGCTCGAGCCTTGGATGCATCCTCTTTGGACGACCAAGATACTTGTGACCCCATCGTTGTTGCACTCAGCTACTAATTAATGCTGTGGTGTTTATATAATCGATAATACTCACGATCATCAGAATCATGCTGGTTGTATTTACAGTAGAAGTCAAGATAACCTACTTCAGGCACTGATGTAACTGGTTTACGCGGGAAACTGCGGCTGGATCCCCAAATTCTACCCCGTAGGACCACCTGAAACGCCAAACAGTGAAGTCCTAAACCCAAACTTTCTGATCTAAACCCTGAACTCATAAAACCTAAACCCGTAACCCCGAACTCCAAGCGCAAGACCCCGAACCCCGACCCGGCTTCCGGGGCCAGGCACTTCAGGGCTTGGCCTACGTCCACTCGATGCCGAGACACCAAGAAGGGAGGCGGCGTCGGATTTAGCACTTCAGGTGGGGTCTGGGCATTTAGGTTTTTTTGGGTGTGCCCTAACCCCAAATAACCTACCTACTTTGCGGACTTAGATAATACGGACTTAGATAATACGGAATCCCAGCAAAAGGTAGTTTATTCGGCGTCAAGATGGGGTCTTGGGGAGCCATCGTGGAAAAGCCAAAGGTAATGGTCAGGGTTTTTGGGTTTTAGCACATCCGGTCCGGTTACTTCGCTGTCGGACTTGGGGGGTTTAGGGTTTAGGGTCTAGGGAACCCCAAACCTTAAACTTTAAAGCCCGAACCTTAACTTCTAAAGAAACCCCCCGGCTTCGGCAAGACCTTGGGGGAAAGCTGGTGCTCGTGGCTTTCCTAGTGGCTCCAACGGACTTGTGTTCGAGTCATGCACTACAAGACAATAAGCGCCGGTTCTCAAACTGCTCTTTGGAGTTTGTTCTAGGGTTTTAGGGTTTCAACCCTAAACCCTAAACCTTGTGGTGCAGGTTTGTCACAGGGTTCAGGGCTTCTAGGGTTCTGTCTAGCACCTAGCGGTGTTTTAGGATTTTAGTGCTCGGAGTTGGGGCCTGAGACTTTAAGGAGCGTCATCCACAGGGACATCAAACCGGCGAACATGCTTCTGGCATCGGCGCCGAGCTCAGCGCAGGGGGTACAGAGAAGGTATACGATAGATTTAAGTCATTGGCAATATGAAGATAGGGTCCTAATGCCAATACTAGTCTGGCGGTTCCTTATTAGATTACAGCATAATATACCGTACCCCCAAAACTCTGTTCTAATTGTTACCAGTAAGGCACCTACGCCACGAGGAAAAGAAATGACTTTGCATCAGACAAATGGTCGTTCCTGGAGGCTGTCGGGTGTCATGGCCTAGGTGGCTTAGGACTTTTTTTTTTTGGGGGGGGGGGGGGCGGGGAGTTTAGGGTTTAGCGGTCTGAGGGTTTAGGCCGTGGGTTGAGGATTTTTGGCTGGAGGGGTGTGGGGCTGTCAGGGTTTGGGGCATTTTCCTGTGGCTCCAACTACTTGCTAGTGCAGCAGTTATACCCTAAACCCCTAAATTCTAAACCCTCAACCCTAAGCCGCTAAACCCTAAACCCTAGGCCTAGGCCCTAAAAACCCTACCTGGAACCCACCATTCTTAAGGACTTGTATAATCATGAAATCATAATGGGGAGCCCTATAGAGCAAGGTTTTACATGGTCCATGTAGAGCCCCAACCCAAAGCCCCGAAGACCCTAGGCCACCGAACCCTGGACCTTGGAATAATGGGGTCAGAGTTCGGAGGGGACCTTGAGGAGCGTCGGGTGCCCTTCGGGTTCAGGGGTTTAGGGGGGGTTAAAGGTTTAGGGTTTTAAGGTTTAGGGTGCATGGTTCAGGGTTTAGGGTTCAGGGTGGTGGTAGTACTGTA
>CAJNDT010001458.1:272500-360536 GCA_905221615.1 Symbiodinium sp. CCMP2592
TGCAAATATTGCTGCAGAGCCGTTTCGGCTCAGTTGCTTCCAAGACATGGACTTGCGGTATCTTGCGCTGGCACCGAACCCTAAACCACAACCCGTACCTAACGATAATGGTTCGAATGAACATCCGTAGGGGCTTTAACAAATGCAGTCGGGTTTTGGGCAGGCGGCTACAAATATAAAGTGGCTGCAGCAGGTAATGAGAAGCACACGAAGTATTCCGACCTCGATGTTGTACAGCATAGGGGACCCAAGTACCTACTTCTCGACCGGTAGGTGGTCCTGGCCAAGGTCCGTCGGTCAGATATACATGGTGGGCCGTACTCCTCAGTTGCGTTTCAGATAATCACCGTAGTTTCTGAAGCTGCCGCCTTTGTTTGGTTTTCTGAAATCGCCTTCGGCCATGGCTGTTTCATGCCTCTTCGAACTGCTCTTGTGTTTGTCTGCTGTGGCGGCCAGTACAACAGGCGCTGATGTGGCTGACAAGTGTGGGCAGCCAAATGCCACTCGCATCATTCTTTGGTCGATCATGCGATCAGGTTCGTCTGCTCTCAGCCGTTCCTTTGCGCAGCGGAGTGACACAAAGCTTCTTTTCGAGCCGTTCACATCGGTGTATTATCTGGGCCCAGAACGGGAACACCCCAGGCATACGGACCTCCCCGCAGACCCACAGTACACCTACAAGAAGGTGTGGGATCAGCTACTCGCTCCCCCAGGCGGCGAAAGCGTGAGCTTTGCCAAGGACTTTGCTGTCACGCTCCCCCGGCGGTGGTGGAGGTCCAAGGAGATGGCAGAAGTGAAGCACAGCTTTCTGATCCGACACCCTGAGCCAGCAATGATTTCCATGCTCCGTGCCTGCAAGGATCCAGAGAGTACCGGCTATTCCTACTTCAATGAGACTGAGATGGGCTATAGTGAGTTAGTGGCGATGTTTGAGTACGTCACCAAGGAGTTGCATCAAATGCCGCCAGTTATCGACCACGATGATCTCATGGAGCAGCCTGAAGGAGTGCTCCGCAGCTTCCTAGGCTACCTTGGCCTGGACTTTGACGAGCGCATGTTGCACTGGACGGCGCCTTTGCCGCCTCACCCGGAGATTTGGGCCGGCTTCTTCGAGAATGCAAACCTATCGACCGGTTTCAATCCGACAAGGGTTGAACGAAAGAGCACCGAAACTCCCGCAGAGATAGCGGATGCGATAGTGAGAGCAATGCCAGCATACAGCTGGCTTTTGAGTCACCGGTTGCAGATCTGACTTGTGCGGGCTCTCTCGTGTCACAGCCGCTTATCTGGAGAAACTCTGTGTCAAAGTGGTGCTGCCCGCCGCTAATTGCTGGAACGCCTCAGTAAGCACAGTACAGTGGTAGTTTCTTTGCAATCATTGTTTGTGAGCATGGGCATGAAGTGGATGGCAGCCAACCGAGCCCAGAACGCGAGTTCGTGGGACCCCATTTGGGTGCCCAGTGTCCCCATATTCTTGCCACGGTTTCGGGCCCATTCAGTATCGACTTGGCAAGATTTGAGACACTATTTGCAAGAGTTGATCCAGGAATCATAAGTTCTCAGCAAGATGGACTCCAACAGCCTGCATTCTTATATAAGCCCAGAAACCAATCATGCATCGCCTCGGCCTGTGAAGCCCCGTAACAAACGTACACCTTAAACCTGGAACCGTCAACTTAGATTATGTACCTTACCACCCTGCAAAATAGGTCTTTTGGGGCCGTATCCCTAACCAAACAACTCTAAACCCCTTGACCGCGAATCCTTAAGCCCTGAACTTCTAACCTTTGGGCCCTAAATCCGGCACTTTCTGCGCAGGAGCGACCCTTCAATGCCGAGAACCCTATGGCCATGTGAGCTGCCTTAGTATCAGGGGCCTTGATAAGAAGAATCGGAGCTCCAAAGAGGTCTTACTTTTGTATACGGGCTGTTGATAAGTGTTCTGAAGGGTCGTCGTAAGAGCTTATGAAAGAACAGCCTTGATCATTAGCATCGGGGTTTTGGGGTTTGCTAGGCCGAGAGGGGTCTCTGAAAAAGTAGAAGTGTTCGAGTTATTCAGGTTTCAGGTTCCTCTGGGATGTTTTTGAGGCTCAGGGTTTATGCGGCTTTCGGGATTCACGATTCTTATTTCATGTGGTGTTGTAGGGACTTGGGTCGGGGGTTCTTGGGAGGCAAGGGTGTGAGCTTGCCAGGTTTGGGCTGAAGTTACACTTGGTTTTTTTTTTTATAGCGATTTGTTCTTTTGGGTTCAGGAATCGGTTCAGGGTTAGGGTTGGGGGTCTTGGGCTTTGGGTTTCCAAGGTGAAGGTGTTTGAGCTACCTAGACATCTTCGCTGCCCTTCATCGGAGCTTGGCCCAGTATTGATGCGGACGGAGAGCCGCACGAATTCTAAACTGAAAAACTTGTGCTTAAGATCCAGGCCTGGGTCGCGATGCAAGGCAAGTTAGTAGCCGAGTAGTTCAATCTTAAACTGTGTTGGTTGCGGGAGCATTACATAGTTGACATAGTTCTTACAATCTTTAGCCTCCCTGAACCCTAAACTCCTAAACCCCTAAACCCTGAATCCCGAAGCCCCAAAACCCTACGTAGCCGCTTTTTCAAGCCTGAGAGTGGAGCAGCCTGGTGGCCCGTGTGTACACCGAAACCCAAAACCGCTTACTCCCCAAGTCCGACAAGCTAGGGGTCCATTTTGTCGTTTTGTGGGTCGGGTTTATCAAAAGGACCCAGCTGCCCAAGTTTAGGTATGACGACCCTTCAATCCACCATAAACCAACCCCAAACCCCTAAACTCCTAAGCACGAAGCCCCGAACCCTAAGCCTTGTGGAGGTACGCGCAGCTGAAGCTGACGCAGCTGAACCTTGATCCGGCTAGTGGTCTCAGCGCAAGAACGGCAGAGTTTCCGAAAGATGGAGGGAGGTCCTTGCGTCACGGGCTTTTTGAGTTTGGGGTTTGAGGACTGAAGCCTCGGGGTGTGCAGGTTCTTGGCTTCAAGGTTCAGGATTTAAACGAAATTGTTGAGGAGATGGAGGGTTAGGAGTTCAGTGGTTTAGGTTGTAGGTTTTCCCAACACTAAGGCTCTATGTGCCCAAATAGTACGGTGAAGCTTTTTATACAAGTGGAGGGCAGCCGGACCACCAAGCCCACAGAGGCAGTAATCATAAAGCTTATGCCTGAAGTGCCTGAACCCTGAACCCTAAAGCCACAGGTCCACCATTGTAAGTAGCCTTGGCGCGACGGCCGCGGAGGTAGTATCAAATGTCTGGTTAGAGATTTAGAAAGCCCCATGCTAAAACATCGTCACGGTATATACTTTGGCCTCAGAGTACCTATGTAGGGACTAACTACTCTGAAGGCCAAAGCATGTTCTATTTGGGTACACGGACCCTTGGGGTAGGATAGAGGTCCCTTTACTTGGAGACCAGCCCTGCTCCAAAAGACCATGCGCGGGGTTTCAGCCCTTGAGTCTCTACTATGCCTGCACTGTGGAAAAGGCTAGAAACCGTAGGGCGCTCGACCCTAAACCTTGTGCCGAGGAGGGTTGGTCCTTACGGCTCCAAGGGCCAAAGCCTTTTGAGAGTAAACCTTCCCTATAGTTTTTTAAAGCAGCCTACCCTTTTCCGGGGCCCCAGCCCCCGGAAAACCCACCGCACAGCATGTTGATGACGATGGTGGAAGCGACGGTGATAGCAATGATGAAGAGAACGATGGTGTTGACAGTGATGATGAAGAGGAAGGTGATTTCGGTGATTACGAATATGAGGCCCAACTTGATGGCAGCGATGATGGCAAAGGTGGTAACGATTATGAGATGTAACAACGAGGACTATGATTTTATCCATGGCGAGAACGATGATGCGTGATGATAACGATGATGATAACGATGGTGGCAACAATGATGGTAACAATAATGCCGATGACGAAAATGACGATGGCGACGATGATAACCTCGGTGATCCGCTCTCATTTGCAGTGACGAAGGGCGATTTGCAAAAGGTTGCTGCGCAGAGGCCTCCTTCTCCAGGCCTCTCTTCGCCCCACAAATCTCCACGAAACTTGCCCCAGCCTTCAAAGTCATCGGCCCCACCAGCGTTTTCGCTTTCTCTCGCAATACTGGGTTCGCTGTGTGGCATCACCGATTAAGTTCAGGCTGTATTTTTCGGGGGTTGGCGCCGTCTTTACGTCGTATTTACGGTACCTTGCCATGTTTTTTCCGACAAGGTATCCGTAAAGCCATAAAGCCCTCTTGAGCACCGTGAAAACCACCAGAAAACACTTAAACCCGAAGCCCTCAACCCTAAACCCTACACAAATCCCAAATCACCTGTTTTTTTACGGACTCGTGTCAGTTATGCCACGGAGCCCGAAAAATGTTGGTTTCTTCGGGTCGAGGTAAGCCCTAAACGGTCAACCCTCACCGGGAACCCTATAAACGAAGCCTTATAGATCCCTTTGAAGGATCCCTTTAAGGAACCCCCAAGCTAGAGAAGTAAGGTGAGGCGAGCGGAAGCCTCGAACGCAGCGGCCGCGAACTCACGCTGTGGCTCCAGATAAGATAATATAGTTTTGTTTTTCGATCAACATTAACGTTGGTATATATATATATAGAGAGAGAGAGATAGACAGCCAGATAGACATATCAGACCTTTAGAAGTTCAGACATTTAGATATAGAGGTCTAGATAAAGAGATGCATACATATACATATACATGTACATATACATTGTGTACATGAATATATATATATATATATGTATACATACATACATACATACATACATACATAAACACATACATACACACATACATATATGTATATAGTGTATACATGTGCAACACATGTACATGCATAGGAATATATGTTTGGATGTGTACATATGCTCATACATTTATACACATATATTACACACACATACACATCGGCATATACCTATATGCAGTACATACAGATATTGTCTTGTTTCGTTTTGCATTCTTTCATTGCGACATATATATATATATATATATTTACATAAGGCTGATAGATTAGTTTCGATTGTCACTGGGCTTCTTGTTATAGTTGCACCATATGTACCCAAAATCCAGTTCTAGTCAACAAGGCGCCTGTATTGCGTGTTGCTTGAGGGGTTGGGTTCAAGGCTTAGGATTTACAGGGCTGAGGGCTTCGAGATCGTCTAGGGTTTTGTGATTTGAAGCATTTCGCGTTTTAAGGATTGGCGGCTTACCTGGTTTGTTTCAAGTCTTGTACCTTGATTTCAGGGCTCGTGACCAGGCTTACAGGTAAACCTCTTGCTCATAAACCCCCGAATGGGAAGTCATTTAGATAGTGTGCCTCGTAGAGTTTGTGATTTCGTGGTCCTCCTCTCGGAAAAGTAGTCAAGCTCCCTTTGCTATGCTAAACCCACAAAATTGAGAGGAAGGGTTTAGCTCGGTGGTGAGCATCCTTCAGGTTTTACCACACGGGTCGGTTTCGGGTCTAGGGCAACAATCTCCGTTTCCCATTATCAGCGTACTATGATACATATGTATGTATGTAGTACCTTTTCCCAGTATATTCCCCCAAGGCCCCGATGTTCCTCAACCCCGGAATCCCATGTAGGAAGATGTCCTTGAAGCTTGCGACTTTGCTTTGAGTTTGCCGAGGTCGATAGGCGTACTTAGGACGCCCAAACTAGGTGAGCGCACGGATGGAGAAACATGGCATTTAATGCATGCGTTAAGTGGATGGGGTCTTTGGAAGGGCTCATTTACAAGGGTGCTACAAGGATACTACTCTAATGGGTGTGGGGCTTGTGCCTCGTTTGACCGAAGCCTGTGGAACCAGGGCTGAAGGGTTTTTATGCTTTATGAGGTTTAGGGGTTTTGTGTAGGGTTGAAGGCGTATGGGTTGTAGGATTTGAGGATTGGGTTTGCTGGGTGTGCTTTATATCTTTGAATTCGGTGTGTTCTGCTCGTGTGGAAAGGCCGCTCAATCCAGCCCTGGCGTAGCCTCTAGCCCGGCATTGTTGTGAAGGTTTATAGAATATTATAGAGTCTGAGGTGAACCCCTACAAAGCCGCCCCCCCACAGCCCCCTGCTTCACGCGGTTCGTGGCCCAAGCTGACTTGTTACACAGCTGTTTCCATGCAACGCTTCTTTCAGCCAGCCTAGAGGACTCCAGAAGACTCACTGACTCCGATGTCCCACCGTGCAGCACCGTCAAAAGTTGGATCTTCATGAAAGGGGGGTCTGGGGCCTATAGGGTTGAAAGTCTCAGCATGCCAGCTAAGGGCCCGACTTTCCACCCGTCCAACTTGGCACCACTCAGCTCCGGCAAGCCCGACCATTCCTCCTAGGGTTTAGGGTCTAGGGTTTACCACCTTCAGATCCTAGAAGAACCGCTTGAGTGTTTCAACGCCCTGGGCCAGCAAAGTCTGGCTAGTCGACAGTTCGCTCGCAGCGGGCTTAGCTCGGGTGTATCTCAGACCCATGCAGGCTTCAGGTTAGGTTTAGGGCTCTGATTTGTTTCGCCCAGGGTCGGCTACTATGGCGGTTTGGGGCTTCACGGTTTACAGTTTACGTTCTGGGGGTCAAGGCTTTGCCAAAGCACCTGGCTCCAACTCAAACCTCAAGACTCTAGATGCTGAGTGTTATAGGGCCTGAAAATACTCAGGTACGGTATTCTGCGGGGTACTCTAGTACATTCTGGTACATTTGAACAGAACGCTCCCAAACGAATAAGTCTAATCATTGAGGTCTTTTTCAGATTCTGGCGTGTGCTACCTCCCTCATGCCGTTTCGGGTTTGGGGATCATTCTCATGTTTCTTCGGATGCTGCCGAAAGTAGAACTAGATGAGTATAGGGCCTGAATGTTCTGATTTGTGTTCTGAGAAGCTTTGTACTACCATGTATCAGGGATCCCCCAGAAATGTCACACCTTTATGCGACACAATGACGACAGTCCCCTCTAGTGGTATAGTCATCGTCACCGTCATAGTATAATAATGCAATTGCACACTTTGTTGTAGATAGACCCAGTCAGACCTTGCAGCAACGATCGTTTCAACATGGTTCCTTGCACGCACTACCACGATGAAGTTGGTTAGCCTTAGTTAGCCTCCAAATCAGTACAGGAATAATCTTTTGGGATGTAGTTCCGTGGTAGCAGATGCCCTCACACCCCATATGCCAGCCGTTGAACCCTGAACCCCTAAAATTAAACGTGCACCACCAAACTTAAACCCTCAACCACCGAACTTACAACCTTCAGCTGAAATCCTTATCCCCCAAACCTCCCCTTCATAGCCATCAAAGCAGGCCACCGCCTTTCCACGTAGGCCCAGGTTTTCCTCAACCAGAGGGTTCAGGGAATAGGGTTTGGGGTTTAGGATTCGTAGTCTGGGGTTAGTCTACGGGATAGAGGGCGTGGTCTTTGCTAAACCTCCAATCTGGCGTGGCGCTTCAGAAGACCGGAAGAAGTTTCTTAGGACCCCGTAAAATGATTGTAATATGCGACTCTCCAAAAACTCAGCCGGTAGGGTTCATTTTCATGGCGCCAGAGTTTGTAGCAACGAAGCCAGACAGCCCCTAAGTCTCTAGGTGTGGTGTGAGGGCTTTGGGTGCGGCTTTAAAGATTCGTCCGAACCCTGCATGCATCTATATGGTTCATAGCGTGTCCCCATATAGTCGCCATGTACATACAGTTTAACCGCTGTTCAATCCTTGTATCAGATCGCGCAACTGCTCTGTGAAACCCGCATTATGTTAGCTTTCTTTCAAGAAGAAGGGCTTCGGAGTCCTTGTTGATGAGGCTTGTCCATCGCTAAGTCTGGACAAGCAGCCGACTGCCAATGGGGTGCACCGCCCGCAGGGGGTTTCAGTATGGGTTGAGGTTTATAGGGTTTAGGGCCATCGAATTGAGTGTTTCGGGTGTAAAGTCTACCTATGGCTCCAGCTACTCAGTGTCTTAGAGGTTATACCGGATGGGTTAAACCTTCAGGATTGTGGAGTTCAGGAATTTGGAGCTTGTTCCACATGCCCCACGGAGGATTATGGTGTACATAATTGCAATCCGTTTATGTTCAGGCTGCGAGGGTGTTGGTTTGGCAGGGTTCGGGACCGAGTGCTAGCCCAAAATCCTGCAGAGTAGACCGGCTATGGCCCCTAAGTGTCCCATGTCTCCCCCAACAGATCGAAGATAGACCAGCAAATCCTAAATTCTGAAGGCCGCAGTCATGCGATTGGAATCGGGTCAGTTGGGATCGGGACAACAGCTCTGATACGAAGCACCCTGGTGCCCTGATGTCATCCTGACAAGCTTAACCCCTTTATCATCACACCATACCAGCAGTCATTCCGAGTGTAGACACCCCGCTTGTACTAAGTAGGTACTTAAGTGATCACCTTAAAGCCTAAACCCCAAAACCCCCAAAACCTCTAACCCCCGGTACCAGACACCCCAGACCAAAGCCCGAAGCCACAGGAATGCGCCAGGGAAGGAGACGGGTCTGGATCGCCAGCGACTGAAGACACGGGTTTGTGGTTCTGCAGGTTCTGAGGCGGTTTGGGTTTAGGGTTTCGCGTTGTTTTGGGGGTTTTAGGGATTGGGGCTTTAAGAGTCCAAGGGTGGTTGGGGTTCTCGGGTTTAGCGTTTCAGGAGTCTCGGGTTCAGAAGAGGCAGAGGAGTCTCTTGGGCCAGTAGAGGGGTAGTCCGGGGGGGTTTGATGAACTAGTAAGCAGTATGTGACCTCATGGCCCGAGTGCAGTGTCCCTGTTGGCCGAAGAGCACTCGTTATCAGGGCTATCTGTTGTTCTCATTGTTTCACTTTCATTTATGATTTTCAATACAACTATTTCTATTACTGTTACCGATGTTGTGATTTTTATTAGCATTCTTATTGGGATGGCATTATCATTCTTGTTCTTATCATTATTACTACTGTGCCAAGCCATCCGGTCCAGCCGTGCGTTCGTCTTGCTGAAATCAGCCTACCGAGAACCGGTCCTCTAGCGCCAGCCGTTTCAACAGCGTCGCACAGTACCTACAACAGATTATCCAGATGCGAAGTGGCATCTTGAATGCTAGTTTTATCCTGGTTGACTGGCTTCTTGTTAAGATATCAACCTACATTATCATCATAGGGGTCTATAGTAAATAATGTGGTTTCCTTCTTATTTTAACTTAAATTGAATCCCTCAACAAGAACCCGTTGAAATCCTGGTTGATCTTGCCCAATGAACCCCAGAGCTTCCCCGAAGTCGCGGAACGATCACGCGTGATTCCTAAATCCGAAACCCCCAAAGCCTGCCATACCCAGGGAAGCCCTGCCAAGCCCTATCAGAAAAAGAGCTTCAAGCTGTGATACAAAAAAGCCCTGGGGGTTTGGTGCCCGAAACCCCTATGAACCGTAAGCCCTTCACTGGCCAAGACGTGATCAAGCGTGCGGAAAGCCGGGCCGGTAAGTTCACCATCAGTCGGGAGCCAAGTATCCAGGTTGTTCCATATAGATATCTATGATGGAATAAGGTCCCTCACAACCGGCCTAACTCCACATCGGTAGTTTGCTTGGATCCTTTGGCTAGGGGAAATTCGAGAAGGCAAGGTCTTTATAGGAGCTTGAAATAAGGGTGCTATAGGGGTTTAGAGGATCCAGGGCTTTATTCTAGGCTTCTGCCAGGATGCTATGGAGGCTTACCCTTTGCCCTAAACCCTAAACCTATAGTTATCTGGTTCTAATCTCAGGTGAAGAGGTTCTACTAATTATCCGCTATGTGGAGACACCATACATATATATATATATATATACACACACACATATTATGGACAGCTAGATAGATAGACAGTCGCGCCGTCGAATTTGTGTTGCTTGGTTTTCTGACTTAGGGTTTGTGGTTTGAGGGAGGGTTCTGGAGATTTGCCTCTTCTCGGCAATGCTACGAAGCTTAGGGGCCCTAAGAATTGCCTATGATATTCTTGGGGTTTCCTCATCATAATTGTGGTATACTATAACCCAAAACCCTATTGGGATTGTACCATTATCATCATCACCCTGCCACAATGATTACCACCACCATCCTCATCATGCCCATCATCATCATCATCATCATCACCAACATTGTCGTTGTCATCATCTTCTGCTTCATCTTCATCAAATCTTTATCGTCATCATCATCTTATTCTTCTTCATCGTCATCTTCATCCTCATCGACGTTGTCGTCACCTGCAACAGCAGAGTGCTCCCCATCCTTTTGTGCCGCTAATGGCGGCCTTTTTCGGCCGAAGCCCTTTCAGAATTGTCGTCACTATCAAGCTCGGTGGATTCAGTAGCAATTCTAGCAGAATAAAGGTTCCTGAACAGTTACAAAGACTGTTCCTGAGAGTTCCTTACTTTGTTTACAACTTACTGTGTCCCCAAGCTCAATAAGGCCCCACTCTGCCGTTTTACAGGACAATTACAGGCGGGAAGGACAAACCCGAATTCGAATCTTAGCATGCTTGGGGTTTAGAGTCTAGCGAACTCCTCAGCTGATTGGCGACCCTGGTTCATGATTGAATTTCGAAGTCACAACCTCAAGTCCTAAAGCCCAACCAGTCCGCAGAGAAACATATCACAAGGTGGCCGCTACCACCGGAAGCCCCGGAAATTGGAGGCCAATCGACAGGGAGCTCTGATGAGTGTCGCTTGAAGGGTTTCGTTGCTGATCTTCTGGGAAAAGATGGAACTTACCATAGAACAGGGCACTCAATCAACTAGTGCAAGAGGGGGTGTTTGCCCTTGGACAGGTGTGGGAGGTTCGAGGCCTATTGCAATTGGGGTTATATGTTCCCAGACCCTAAGCGACGGCCCTTCCACCCTAATTGAAGTTAACGCTACTCCCCGAACCCCAAGCCCCACAACTCCGCAAACTGCAAATGTAGGCCCGAAAAGGAATACAAACCATAGACCTTAAACAAATATTAACCCTAAAGCCCCCAAGGCTGTCAACTTATAGTGCCCTGTGGTATCCGAGAATCCCCCAACAGGTCTAAATCCTGAACGCGAGGATGACTACATTGTCATCAAGAAGAACGTTCTGGGCTCCGGCTACAACGGGCAGGCCTTCTGAAGCTTTCAGGGGTGTTCTGATTTATACAGGTTGTAAAATGAAGATTTTATGGTGGTTGAGGAATGTTGAGGGTTTACGGCGTTCTGTGTTTTGCTGGAGGGTCTAGGGCAAGGGCCAGGGCTGCACATGTCATCTTCTATTGGAGATCCTTCAGGTTTTTAGGGTTTAGGGTGCGGTGTAGTGTTCTAGAGGACTCGGTTTGGGTTTCTACCAGGGTCCTGCAGATGTGTTCCAACATCTCCTGATCTGTAGTTCCCCCTTGGCTTGCATATAGCTCAAGGTAATTCGTGGGACGGTGCGAAATATTCAACACCCAACCGCGGCTACTAATCCTGAATACTAACCGTCCCTAAAACCCATCACCCTCACCCTTTGATCCGTAATCCTGCTTGCCCAAGCCCGAGAGAACGATTCAAAAGCAAGGGTTGTCTGAGTTACCAAACGGCCAAACGACCCTTAAAGTGTCCTAGGCTTTAACGCCCTTTTAGGTTTCATATCATGTCGTCCTCAAGCGGCACGCCGTTTGCAGCCCCAAAGCCGAACTGCGGTTAGAACCCTCAAAGGCTGGTAGGAGATGAGCCGACAGATGAAGAACTCCTGAACGAAAGCTTTGAAGAAATACGCAGAGGAGCCCTTTCATAACTGCTAAACGTACTCGAAAGCCTTGGTGATCCGAGCCTGGGGTCTTTCAATGTCAGGACATGAAGCTTTAGAGGGTCTCTGTAGGTTTTCCAGAGGGTTCTATAAGGTTTCCAGAGGTTTCATAGATATTGCATGGCGTCTAGCTTCTGCTCAAAACGCCGGGTTTCTGGGGCCTGGGCTTATAGAAGCGTATCATGGTATCACGTCTATACGGACTTCAGGCGGATGGCGGATAGCATCTGTTACATATCGGTCATTAAGACCTGTGTTGGGCGAAGAGGGTTTAGGCTTTTCAGGGTTTAGGGGCTGCGATGGTTGAGGGTTTGAACTGTTGGAGTTGGGGTTTTGGGGGTGTTGGTTTGGCTACGGCAGCAGACTGAGTATTGATGGTATACCCGTGGCCCCAAACCCGGCAAAATAGCAGGCTATCTATCTATCTATCTATCTCTCTCTCTCTCTTTCTCTTTCTCTCTCTCTCTCTCTCGCTGTCTCTCTCTCTCTCTCTCTTTCTCTCTCTCTCTCTTTCTCTCTCTCTCTCTCTCTCTCCATCTCTCCTTTATCTCTCTTTATCCCTCTCTTTCTCTGTCTCTCGATCTCTCTGTCTGTCTGTCTATCTATATCGATCGATCGATGCATCTATCCATCTTTCTCTCTGCCTTGCAATAATATACATACATACATACATACACACATACATACATACATACACACACACACACACACACACACTCGTACCCCTAAGGCTCCCCGTCAGACGCATCCTTTGGGATTCAGGTGTATGAAGCGCGCGGCAAGACTGGTGGCGGCACGCTGCGAACTCAGGGGGTAACCCTGAACTCCTTGACTAAGAGGCGAAGTGAGGAAGCGTCAGTCGTAAACCGCAGAGCCAGTGAAAAAGGGCCGAGCCACCCCAAGCCGAAACTCCCCTCCACCCCCCGCCCCGAAGAGCCAGGATTGGTGTAGTATTCAAGCCTGAATGATCAGTGATGCTGTTCCTGATTATGGTTTACACAACTTTCTTACACTACACCTCAACACTCTATTCTATCTATTGCAGCCACTACGGGAGGTGAAGTAGCAAGCGACCCTAAATGGGCGCGAACAGCCACCCACGAGCTATACGTTACGTGTAATCTACCACCTCAACGTGATTTCCCTGTATACTCATGTTGGCTGTTGGCATACCCCCAAACCCTCTTCTTACTTTTCAGGCCGCTGTAGCCTGCACAACCCGATGAAACAGTCAACAAGCCTTATCCTAACAGTTCAGGCCCTCCCCTTACCGTGGACCCTATCGAGCCTAAACACATGGGGTCCATATAGGCCTCAACTTAAGTTCCTAAACCCTGAACCCTTACCTAAACTCCAAAGTCTTGAAGCCGCAGAAGGAACCCTCAAAGGAACCTCAAAACGAACCCTGGAACGAATTCCACAAGCAACCTTAAAGGAAGCCTGAAATTGAGCTCACAACTTAGGTACGCCGTGAAGGGTTTCAAGCTCGTCGGAGTGCCCAAAGACAAGCGGGCACGAAGCTGAGATCGGCTCAAGGGTTGGGTTTAGGGTTTGGTTTTCTCTGTCATCAAAAGCAGTTTAAAAAGTTTAAAAACAATAACTGCAATAGTCATATTGCTATAGTAGTGATAATCAGTTGCAACAATGGTATCAACTATAACGACCGTACTAGTAATGATTGCCAGCAAGAAAACAGTAAGAGTACAGGTATTAATGATAAAAATCGTTTTTATAGCTGTAACTAGATGTAGTTTGAGATAAATGTCAAAATAAGAATAATGATCATAACAGCAACAACAACACTAAACATATTAGGTTAGCAATAACATCAGTAGTTTTAGAGATGGATTATCATGGCTACCTCAGTATTTTAGTGCAATTGTTCCTTGGTTTCTCAGGTTGCCCGTGCTGTGGACATTGATACTGCTATTCGTATTCCTGTTCGTAGTCGTACTCGCGTTCCAACTCGTAACAGTACGAGTATCATCAGCACTGGTACTCTTAGTAGTAGAGTTTTGTGTTTTCGATTTCGCGTGTGCTGACTTGTTTTCAGGTGCTTGAGTTAAGGGCTTAGTTGCATTGATTTGGGGGGATTCTCATCGCAGCAGTAGAGTCTCGTTAGTTTGTTCTTCTAAGTTTCAGGTCGATGTTTTAACCGAATCGGTGTGCATAGGTTTGGGGTTCTGTTAAGGCTCTGTTTCGGGGACCCCTTTCGATTTCGGTGTGGTTCTGGGAGCTTGCAGGTATCCTTACAGAATCTGTATACAGTTCTTGCCTACACAACGCTATCGAAACCAATCAGTATATTTACACGCTAAACCCCAAATCTTCGCCAAACGGTGACGCAACCTAATATGGGGGCCTTGATAATTAGAATAGGGTTTTGGGGCCCATGATACTAGAATTACAATAAGGAACACCAGAAGAGTATAGGTAATTTTGAAGGCCCCTATAGTAGAAACACTGCAAGCCCTAAGAGGATGAACCCTACCACCCTAAGAAGCCTAAGCCCCAAATGCCTAAAGCCTTAATCCCGAGCTGAATCCCAATCCAGCTAGATCCGCACGCCAAGCCTTCGCCCTCAATGAACCCTAAACGCACAACCCATGACCGAGAAACTTGTGGAACTCTGATAAATACGCGGTTGACGCCGGAAAAGCAAGCCCAAGCCTTCTCAGGATGATGAGGACTCTTAGTTCGAAAACCCTGCTGCCCTAAGCTCTAAAACCCGAAGCCATAAAAAGCTCAGAGCCCTAAACTCACCAATCTCCCAAATCCCTTCCGAAAGGGACCTAAAACCTAACAGCCTTCCTTAGACCCCAAATCCTTAAACCCTTCACCACACCCTATTAAACCCCATACCCTTACACGCTTAAACCCACCCTACTATACCCTTAAACCCACCCTACTGGTACTAAACCCTAAAGCCTTAAACCCTAAGCCTAACCCCTAAACCCTGTTTAGCAGGATGAGCTCGAGGCTGAGTGCGAGATATTCTTGGCCCTGGCCTCGGCTTTTGGGGTGCGACCTTTCGGGTCTCGACTTCTCGTAGTTTCAAGTTTAGGGGAGATGATTTAGGGTTTAGGGTGTAGGACTTTGTGATATTTAGTGTTTGGTGCTTCGGGTTGTCGGGTCTATGGTTTAATGGAGTTTCGGGTTTCAGGGTATAGGATTTAGTGATTAGGGCTTCCTTCGGGCTTTCGTGTGGTTCAGGTTCAGGGTCTTTGGTTTAGGGTTGTTCTCGCGGCTAGGTTTCAGAAAGGGTTGTGTTTCAGGTTTTCATGTTGTGGGTTCGTTAGATGTTTCCGAGGGTTTTCAGGGCTTGATAGGATTAAGCCTAAACCCGAAATTTTTTGCAAGCAATGAGCCCCAAACCCTACATCAACCCTAAACCCTAAACCCTAAGCCCTAGACAAGAAAGGGGTTTTTAGGATTTTTCGGACTTCTCGGAGATTCTCAGGTTCTTGGTGAGGTCTGCGTGGTTTTTTCTGGGTGCTTTGGCAGTCTTTCTGCGTGTTTCTCTACAGGAGTCGCTGGAGGATTCCAGGCTGTGGGGTTCAGGGTTCAGGGTTTGAGGTGGATTTGGGGGTTCCCCAAACACCCCCCGAAATAGTATGTCGTGACCCCATATTAGGATGTCCTTAAGGGGGGGTGGTCCAAGGGGGGTAGGTAACCTAGTAATCCCCATTATTCCCCAATACTCCCTAAGCTTCCCTAAGGTTCCCCAAAGCTCCCTAGTACCCTCCCCCCTTGAACCACCCCCCCTTAAGGATCCTATAACCATAATTCTGGAGCTATAACGCTTCAGAACCAGCTAGGCTTTCGGATCCACATGTC
This sequence comes from Symbiodinium sp. CCMP2592, assembly GCA_905221615.1. Lineage (NCBI taxonomy): Eukaryota > Dinophyceae > Suessiales > Symbiodiniaceae > Symbiodinium > Symbiodinium sp. CCMP2592. The sequence continues at coordinate 288,076 of CAJNDT010001458.1, forward strand.
GGGAGTCTAAGACTTCCAGGGTCTCTGGGAACACTTTGAGTATGGCTTTCGGAAGCCTTCGAGGAACCAGGTAAGGGTCTACAGGCGTAATGTAAGAGTTTCAAGCAAGAGCTGCAATAGTTGACCTCACACTTGCAGGCAGTTGCAGCTTCATGGATTCGGCGTCAAGGAAGAGTCGCCGAGATCATGTCTAGGTGCCCGCCAAGGCCCCAAACCCCACCTCAGGGTGCAGGTTTCCTTAGCATTGAAAAAGAATCAACATCGTTTAGCGTTGGGACATGACAAGAGCTGTACAATAAGCCCTCAAAGGTAGAAGCCCGCTTGATTGTTAATGTAGGGCCCCCTCAACAAGCGCCCCTCAAGCTGTACCCTTCAATGCTACACCTGAAAACCTTCAAGACGAGACCCCAAACCCTGAATCCTAAGCGCTGAACTCGAAACTCCCTCAACCTTATCCTCCCTAAACCCCACACCTGAATGCTCAAGCCCGACCTTGCCAACAGCTCAGGCCATGGATCATCCACATGCCGAGGGCTCGGGCTGTTCGACCGCTAAACCCTAAACCCTAAACTTTAAAACCTTAAACCCAAACCGTATGATGCCCTAAGCCCTTGAAGCATGGGACGTTCACGCCAGAGTCTTGAAGCAATATAAAAATTTCAAACTCCTAGAGCCCCGAAGCACTCGAAACCCCGCCAAAGCTCCTGAACCTTGAGCCCACTTTAGTGCGTTCTTCATTGCTTTGGTGTTCGGAGCTGTTTACAAATCAGAAGATCTTTTTGGGGTTTAACGCTTAGGGTTGCTTTTGCTTTGACACGTGGAAGGTTTGAAGTCGGTTTAGGGTTCATTGGGATTTACAGATTTAGGGTTTAGGGTTTACGTAGGGTTCAGGGTTGAGTCATCCTCGACACCCGTAGACTCAAATTACCCAAAGACAAGCCCAAAGAGTCCCGGTGCCCGATCTCTGTGCGATTGCAGCGATCTCGACACGTACTATAGGGGCCTCAATAATTACCTATACTATTGTAGGGGTTCCTTATTTTTTAATATTAATTTTTACAATAGTCTAATGGCCCCAAAACCCTACTCTAATGACTAAGGCCTCCACATTACTCGTGTACGGAAAGAGGACACGGGACCAGAAGGTGGCTTAGGATGGGCATGGTTTGGGGTTTCGGGTCTTTCAGAGTTTAGAGGTTTCGGGCCTTTCGGAGCTTAGAGGTTTTGGGGCCTTTAAGAGTTTGGAGGTTTTGGGCTGTGGGGTTTGGTGTTTGGGGTTTGGGGGTGTCGAGCCCTGAACCGTCACACTCAACCCGCCCTCGCGTCGATAAGCACGCCTTCCAGCTCTTAGGTAGCGAGGCTCGTCGATGTCTACGAGTCCGAGGACAAATGCCGTGGGGTATGGGGACCTTGGTATGGCTAAGCCTGAACCCTAAATCATGAGCTCTGAACCCTAAACCGTAAGCGAACCCCGGGTCCTTGAAGGGTTTCAGAATCTAAGGCAAGGGAGCCGTCAAATGACCCCCGCATCCCAAATCCTACGCCATCAATACCGAAGCCTTACCTCCAGCAAGCCAGGACCACAAGCCCGAGGGGTAGGTAGGGACTACATTAAGGCCAAAGTACGAACCATTTGAGCACATGGACCCTTAGGGAAAGACATCCAGGCTCACTTAAGGGTGTTGTATGTAAAGGTTTTTATGGAGGGTTTATATGATTATCCAGGGGTGTACAGCTTTAGGGTTTAGCTCTCAGGTGTGGGGTCAATGATTTCGAGCTTGACGGACAGGGGATTTTGGGTGTAGGGATTAAGGGTTTATTGCTTGTGGGCGTCAGGGCTTGGGTGCTTTGAAGGTTGCGAAATGTCTATCTTTGGTCTCTTGTTTACGAGGAACCCAAACATCGTTGAGGGGCGCTGCCACTCCGGATGCTTCAAGCTAAAAATTCTGGAGGTTGGTGTTGAGGTTACTGTTTCAGGGTCGTATGTTTGGATGGCTCCTCGGATTGAGGGGTGGTTTGTGGTTTGCTTACCTTTGGTTAGCAGGGAATGGAAGAATGGTAGTAATAGTAGTTGTAATTGTACCCCATCCCTCCATTTCCGACTAACCAAAGGTAAGTTTGAGGCTTTCTTGTTTTGAGGTGTGGCTTTTCGGGGTTTCGAGAAATTCAGGTTTAGAGCGCATGTGTGTTGCTTTCGGCAGCAGCACCGCGTGGTGACTCCCAGGACCAGCTGGCTCTCGTTATGGAGTGCATGTGCAGCTGCCACAATTTCTGAACGGGGAAAGGCCATGGTAATAACAACTAGCAACATCATTCCTTGAGAATCTATATTATGAGTTGCAGGGCTACCGGCAGACCATTCCTTCTTTGGTGACGGCTCCTTTATTATTGAAGGTGTTCGTGTTGTGTTGGCGACGTCGGCTGGGTAGATTCGGCTGGTCCCTGAACTCCCGATGCCCTTCACGAGTTTTGAGAATTGCTCGTTCCAATAAATCCGGGCTCAAGCCCCCAACCTTGAGTTGCAGGTTCAAGGTTGCAGGTTGCCGACAATCCCTAGGCACTTGGCAGCCCCTAAACATCGGTCAAGACTCCTTACCTTAGCCCGACAAGCCTGAATCCCTGAACCCCGCACCCTCCAAGCCCTGAATGGCAGGTCCGGCGGCGAACTCTTCGCCCGTGTGCAGAAGCCCTTCCGACCGGGAGTTTGCTTGTGGGGGGGTGATGCTCCATGCGACCCGGAAACCCTAAACCCTAAACCCCAACCCCAAACCCTCAATCTTGAGCCCTAAACCCCAAGCCCTCACCCCTGAACTCAAGGCCTAGGCTGCGACAGTTTGAGCCCCGAGCTTCAAACCCGAAGCCCCTCGCTCCGGGCTCTCACACCTCAGCAATTTTAGCTCTAAACTTGAGTTTAGAGTTAAGGGTTCAAGGTCTAGGGTTAGGGGTTCAGGGTTTAGGCTTTAGGGTTTAGGGTTAAGGCTTCAGGGCTTGGGGGTTGGGGCTTAGGGTTTACCTGTAGCATTTGTATGACTCGGGAGAGGCACTGCGAAGGTTTGGCAGGGTTCGCATGCTTGGAGGATCATGTGGGACGTATAGTTTGTAAGCTGGTAAGTACCCTGGAAAGCAGGGGGTTATACGTGATTAACTCTAATCTTCGTGACTATGTCACGTGGTCCGCCAAGGCTTGTCATGGAAGACGCACTTGAGAAAACGAATTCTTTGAGTCAGTCGGGACCCATGCTCGCCTTTGAACATGGGTTTAGGGTTTTAGGATTGAGGTTCAAGTAAGTCATTACGAAGAGCTTTAGATTTTCATGGGTTGCAATGGTTTTATATGTCTTATGCAGGCTTCTATGGGCCATTAACTCCTGTTGATTGAAAGGGTGTGGGTTGTGGGGGCCGGGGTTCGGTAAAGACCAGAAGCCGAAATCATGAGGACTTCGGTTTAGGGTTTCGGATCCCTCTGAAACAGGTTAGGGTCCAACCCACAATCTCAGCCAGGCCGGAAACCCTACACCCTCCCTCTGCAGAACCTGAGCCCTGGTGCCTTAAGTTTAGGTTTTTGAGTTTTGTAGGGTGTTGAGCCATTACAGTAGCTGAAGTTTAGCTATCGGGTTTAAACTAAAGTTAAGGGTCATATTCACAGCCTTACGGATCAATCGACCAAGCCACCAACCAACCAACCCACCCACCCACAACCAACCAACCAACCCACCCACCCACCCACCCAACCAACCAACCAACCAACCCACCCACCCACCCACCCACCCAACCAACCCACCCACCCACCCACCCACCAACCCACCCACCCACCCACCCACCCCACCCACCCACCCACCCACCAACCCACCCACCCACCCACCCACCCACCCAACCAACCAACCAACCAACCAACCAACCAACCACTCAATCAACCAATCAAGCAATCAGTCAGTCAATCAATCATGGTTCCGTGGACATTTCCTTCTTCCAACATGGTGTCTTTAATCTGCACGATGCACGATGTCGTGATTTTAGGGGTTTCAGAGCTCGAAGCCCGAAACCTTAAAGCCCTGAAGCTCTAAACGCTATATACACAACCATCAAGCCCTACATCTATGGGTGGAGTGTTTGGCCGATAGAATGGCAGCTCGTTCCACCGTTGCCAGCGAGCGTGCTGTAGGCGGAGCAGAAGTCTGTCGTGGCCGGCAGCGTGGGCTCAGGGTTCGATCGTGGGTACGGTCCCTCATCAAAAAACCAACATGGAACCCCGCAACCACTACACTCTGGCTGCCATGGCTCCACTGCTGCTGCCGGGGCAAGGCGTTCGTGCTCGCAGGTTCCATGTTAGTTTGCCCACGCTGTGCTGTCTGGAAAAGGCAGTTTGTGGGCTTGGAAAAGGCAGTTTGGGGGCTTGGAGAAGGTCTTCCTCAAAGTCGGCAAGTCCACGGAGGACAAATTGAAGGAGTCGGGGGAGTACCTCAACTTGGCGACGGCGGCGGCCAAAGCAACTCCTCCGCCCAGTCTTCCCCAGCTCCTGGCGAATCGCGACAAATACCTCCGCGGCGTCCAGAATAAGGAGAAGACTCTGAAGAAGATGGAGGCAGGCCAGTTCCCGGACACCGAGCTAAAGGCAAAGCGCCTGCAGCTGGCACAGGCCAAAGGGGCCATGGTGGCCACAGACTTCGGCCTCCTGACAGGTTGGGGTAAAGTAAAGTTTAGGCATACGTTAGAGTAAGGTGAAGTTTAGGCATTGGCTTTCTGAGAGGCGAGCGCAATGAAACCATCCGCATGCTGGTGTGGAACCGGCGGATTTCCGAACACGAGGGCAAGATCATCTACATGCCTTTGGGCGAGCGACCTTCCAAGGCTGCTCGCCAGGAGTAACTTGACTTCTTTTGTTCTAAATTCACCTTGCCAGCTCTGTCAAAACTGAGCTGTCGATGCATGAGAGGGCCGTCAGGCCGAATCGCCACGCAGCAGTGAATAAGAAGGTGCTCACTTCACTTCGAGATGAAAAGACGGGAGGGCAGCCTGCGGACAACGACAGCAGCGTCCCATTGATGCCTGCGAAGCATAGATGGAAAGGCAGTCTTCGACCTTTTCTTCAACCGGACCTTGATAAGGCATGCGACTGAACATCAAGTTGGCGGTCACCCTCTCCTTGAAGCACCAGACCGCCCCCTTGTAAGCCGTGAGCTAAGGCTTTGGATTCAAGTTCTTGTGCGGGCTCCGAAAAACTGTGGTCGTGGGGCTAAGTTGAGGGACCCAAGATTCTCTGGTTTGGAGGCCACGCGGCTTAGTAAGCAGGGTAATTAGAAGAGGATCAGAAACGTGCAACTCCAGCGAGGTTGCTGGTAACACCTTGTTCAATGAGTTCCGTCTTCGTATCCCCTCAAAGTCTTTGCATAGTCAGACTATAACATACTCTCCAAACTCAAACCCTTTTGAAACTAAACTACTCTGATTACTGAGGCCATACTTGTAGAGCCCTCATAGGGCCTTAAACAAAGTCCGTAGAGAGAATCCCTATTGAAGTTATGAAAGCCCCCTGTAAACGGCTGTGTGTGTATGTGCTGTAGTGCACTGGTACCGTCCTGTCCTGTGCTGTACTGTCCTGTGCTGTACTGTACCGTACCGCACCGTCCGCTGCTGTGCTGTGCCGTGCCGTGCCGTCCGGTCCCTTCGCCCGGCCCCCGTCCCAGCCCGTCCCGTCCCTGTGCTGTATGTGTGTACATACATATGCGACAAACACTCCTGGGACCATTATGAAGCCCAAACGACCTTGTAAGAATTGGTTCTACTTGTTTAGTCCGCTTTCTTGCGGATGCACGAACTAGAGTCCAACAACTACAAACCTGTGAGTTTTTTCTTCTAGACCCAAAATAAACCCTATTGAACCCTTGTCTTACTTACGAAGACCCTCTATGCCAGGCTCAAGCGCTTCACCGAGCAAGCCGCGGCCGATGCAGCGGGATGCCCAGAGGACTTTAGAGGACTTTAGGGTTTGGGGTTTAGGGTTTATGGTGTAGGGTCTGCAGTTGAGGGCAAGTAAGTTTCCTGTTTCATATACAGTTTAGAGTTCAGGATTTGCGATTTCTGGCTCTAGGGAGGTTTGGTAGGGGTTTCAGGGGAAATATCGAGGTTTGAGAGGGGCTGCAGCAGGCAGCAGGTGTTCAGAGGATTTTCAGTGTTATTACCGGGCCGTCCAAGGTTTCCCCAATCCTGCCAAGCATGGGGGTTTCCTTCTTGATGAGTTTCAGGAGTTTGGTTTTGTAAATTTTATGCAGGGGTTTTGTGGGTGTCGAGTTTATGTTTAAGGTTCGTCAGGTTTAAGGCTCTGTGTTTCCTCTACCGTGGACCAAAGACCATCCCACAGCCAAAGTCTAGCCTGTTGAGAGCTTGGCCTTGGCGCTCCTAGAATCCTAGAGATTCAGTAGCAACTTAATTCTCCGGCAGTCCTGTCGGTAGTGCATAACAAGAAGCTATTCTCGAGCTCTTTATACTTAACAAATAACTACCTGAGTATAGATACAACTATACGAATATACCAACATAAGCAGAACGTAAACCTTAAACCCTCACCCCGAACCCAGTGACAGAGGCATATCAAATGCTGTTGGCTGTGAACTACATTCACAGTGCCGGGCTCGGGGTCAGGGCACAGATCGAGGTTTAGGGATTTAAGGTCTCAGATCTTCTGGTTCCCTGGGGGTTGCGGTTCAGAGTTCATGTTTGAGGTCCCAGTTGCTACAACCCCGAAGCCCGATCCCACCTGCCAAACCCTAAACCCGGCAGTCCAACCCCCGAAGCCGCCCCAGACCCCAAACCCTAAACCCTAAACAACACACTGCAGTACGGCGTTTCACAAACCCTTTAGACAGCCCCATGAAAACATGCCAAGAAGCCATGGTAGCCTGCGGAGGTTCGGACCTAGCTTCGGATCTCTGTTCAAACCTTGTGGTGCTGGGTCTTGAGGAGTCGGGGCTGACGATAACGGGGTACGACGATAACGTCTGTTTGAAATTATCAAATATCGTAATATTTATCAATTGAATCGTATTTATCATCAGTAAAACTGGGCGGTCAGATTGATGGTGCCGGTCGTGGATGATTGCCAAAATCACTCTTTTGCCATCCAAGTTTTTCTCCAATAGTTGATTGACCAAAACCAACGATGAAAGCTTTTGGATGTTCATGAATTCTGACTATGATCCTCTGGAGGCTTTGAATTGCCTCTTTGAACCACCTACTATAAGAGCATGAGCATGTTTAATTCTACTCTCTATATGTATGTATGTATGTGTATATATATATATGTATATATATGTATATATATATACATATATATATATATATTAATTAGAAGTGAACATCCGAATCATTAGAATAGGGTTTTGGGGCTTCTTTGCTGTAGTTACCTTATGAACATACCTCCAAACCCTAGTCTAATTTTTAAAGCCCCGACATGACTTAGGCTCCAGGGTTTCGGGCCCAGGGAGGCTTTTTTGGGGGTCGGTAGGGTTGTACAGCGGGTTTTGGGGTGTAGGGTTTCAGCTTAGATTCGTGGATTTCGGATTTAATTGCTTTCCGTCAACTGGTTTTCCGGCTGCTCTTGGATGTGAAGGCTGTGGTGTAAGGGTTTTGGTCTTGTTATTCATGATTCCTGTGCGCGCGAGTTTCAAACATCTTTCCTGCATCTTGGCATCTGTTTTGCTTCTCGAGGCACTCCCCGAAGACTCTCTCTGATTGAGCTCTTTGCTTTCGCAAAACCTCGAAGTCTTCCAAACTTCAGTAACAAGATAGACTCGAAAGTAGGTTTATTTCCGAAAAACATGCGAGTTTCACTCGAAGCCTACGTGTGACTCACACGGTGTGAGTACTGGGCTTTGGGGTTTGGGGCTTGGGGGCTGCAGGGTTATAGGGTTGTGAGATGGGCAGATAGGATTCCTTGTAGAGCAGCGGCTGTGTACTTTGGGCGTTACTCTGGGAGGCGGGCAATGAACACCCTACATTCTCAACCCTAAGCCCGGTGCCCTAAATTTTTGAATAATTCCTAATCTAATCACTCAGAGCCCTATGCCAGAAGGACGACAGCGGAAACCCTAACCTTTACGAATGAAGTGCTGCGTGGTGAGGTATAGGTGTCGTCCATCGAGACATCAAGTTGGGGCCTGAGCTTTGGATTTGTTTTGAGGCTCTGTCCTCATTCAGGATTTGGACGCAACCGGTGTTGGAGAGACAGCCCGGACAGACACGACAGGCATGTGGGCAAGAGACACTTGGAGAACTGAATAAAGGGATTAGATCAGACAGGATGGGCTACGGCGGCTACGAACAGCTTGGCGTCTCGAGACCAATCCTAAACCCTTACCTTACACCACCAAAAGCCCTCAACGCTAATTCCTAAACGTCAGGATCCACACCGAAACCTCTGGAGGCCTGCAAGACATATGAGACAGAAGCCTGAGGTAGCCTGATTACTTCAGAACGGACAACACAGTATGCCCCCAACCTTCTTCCAATGATGAAGGCACCTAGATGACACCCCGAAGTCTTGACAGCTTCTGGTATGAGCTACTCCTCGGGGTTCCAATTATACTTCGAATAGATATGTACCCCCAAACCCTGTCCTAATCATTCCTTCCCATATATATACATATATTGAAACCCTGTTGGCTCGAGAACTGCTTGTTTGAAGTCCCTCAACCCTACACTCTAAACCCTAAGCCCCAAGACACTACACCCTGTTCTTGTGAGACATCCCTAAACTCCTAAGCGTCAATCCCTGATCCCTAGACTCCAAGCCCCGACACCCTAAAGGCTTGAGAACTTACCCACCAAGCCCTTTTCTAATCTCTAATCGTTCATCTTTCTTGCATGTCTTTGTCATATATAATATATATATATATATATATATGACAAAGGTATGTGTATATATATATATATATATATATGTAGAAGCCCTAAAGGCTTGAGAACTTCTTGTACGAGAAGCCGGATAGCAACTATCTGAAGCTGATCGACTTCGGCGGCTCGGCTCATGGCTCCGGAAGCCCTCAGCAAACCCCAAACCCTAAACCCCTAAACCCTAAACCTCTAAACCCCTAAACCCTAAACCCTGAAACTTCACACCAAGAGATAATATACCAACAAACAAACACACAACAAAATAGACGCATCAATAAACCAAAAAGAAACAGATAGACGCACACACTACATGTATGTCTTGTAGCAATCCTACATAATCGGAACCCTACTCAAGGCAACCCGTCCGGGAACACTTTAAAACACTAAACCCCAATCCTTAGGAACACATAGAAGAAGCCACAACACGCTCATGAACCGTGATGAAACAAAAATGACACAGAAACCATGTCCAACCAATGTTTTCAGGGTTAGGGGCTTGTAAACCTTAGAAGCACCTTGTAAAACCAAGCAGAAAACTGTGCAGATACACACATACACGTGCATATATCTAACTAAGTATATATATATATATATGCATCTGCACACATATACATAGGGAAGACATGCAATCAGTTTTAGGGTTGTGGGTTTCGGGTGTTCCAGGGTTTAGGGGTTTTAGGGCTGTTAGCGTTTGGGCCCAGGTTTTCAGGGGTAGTAGCAATCAATTCGTAACTTTGTGGGTTAGGTTATTTTTGGTGTTCTGCCAGGGTTCAGGGTTTGTAAATAGGTTAGGGCTTGGGCGGTGTTTTGCAGTGAGGGGTTCGGAAATCATGGTGCAGCCAACTTGATGCGTGTTAAAAGTAAGCCTATGGAGGTAAAGGCCCAGCATTTCCGGTTTTGTAGGTCTCGGGCCTTGTTAAGGAATAGGATTTGGTTGTTTAGCGTTCGGGTGGGTGTAGGTTCAGCACCTGAGGGTTTGCCGTTGAGATTGTTAGTTTCAGAGAAGGGTCGGTCGTAACATAGCGGTCCGGGTCGTAGTAATTCCCCCTTGTGGTCCCTATGTTTCAGTTCTATAGTACACGCCCCAGACCCAATTTTAGTTCGAGTTATTACGGACCCTGTTTGAGACTTTTAGGTCAATATAGAACGCCTTATTGATCAGGGATCCTTATTGTGATGTTGGTATGAAGCACCTGAAAGCCTTGGCCTAGTTCCGGACGCAAGACCCAAGCCACGGCTTCTTCCTCGGTCGGAAAAGCTCGATGTTTTGAGGGTTTAGGGCTTAAGGTTCAGGGTTTGAAGTCAAGAGTACAGGGTTTAGTGCAATCCTTCAAGCATTACCTGCTGAACAGTTTAGTGCCAAAGCTTAGGGTTTGGGAGAAGGTCCTACCATTCCAAACCTCATGCTTCTTCATCGACAGAAGACCGCCTACATCCCCACGCGCTATCTGCCTTGGAAAACGGTCAGAACAAATGGATGATAGACAGCAAACCTCACACCCAACACCCAAAAAACCCTAAACACGCAAATATGGTTTCAAGGCATCCTACTTCTGAAAGGTAAACTCGGTAAACCCTAGACCCTTCAAGAAAGATGCCCGAGGCTTCAGCAAAATTTGGAAGCCCAACACCACCATGCGGTTGAGTGCGGGACTCTGGAGAGAGTCTCCCTGGGACGTCGGGCTTATGTGACATGGGTTTCAGGGTTTAGAAATGATTAGATTACATACTTTTTTTTGTACTTTCAAGGCTTCCATAAGGGTTGCTACAAAGGGTGTAGAGGGGCATTCAACATTTGAATGGGGTTTTGGGGGGGCCGTAAACCAGTATTCGGGTTTTAGGGGCTCGAATCCCGGGACACAACGATCTGGGAATTAGAGATGAGGCTTCTTGTAGGAATCCATGGTGTGCTTGATTGCCAACGTTCATGGCGCCTGGTCTGTGTCTTTGTGTCGCAAAAGCCTCTGTAGTGACGTCGGTGGAGAGGTGGAGCAGAGGATAAAGAGTTGAGGGTTCAGGGTACAAAGGTGTGCTTCTCTAAATTAGGGTACCTTATAGGGTCCTTTTTGTAAGGGTGCCGTACTATTTTGGGGAGCTAAAAGGAGCCCTCAATTAGAGAACTTCCCATAAAGCGCTTAGGGTTCAGACACCAGCCTTGTTGTTGGACTGAACCGTGCTTGTTGGGGCAACTTCACCGAAAACCAAAACCCCAAGCCCCACAACTAGATGGGAGGGCGCTCGAAGCCTCAAACCCATGACTCGCCACCATTAACCCTGAGCCCCTTGAGCCCTCAAACCGAAAGGACTTGGCCAGAAGACCGAAGAAGAAGCCATGTACGACCAATATATAAACACTCTACTGCAGCTCCTACACCAATCCCATATCTGAAAGCCTCAACCCTAAACCTCAATCCCCGATACACCTAAACCCGAATCAACACAGCTTGTGGGCTAACATGTTCCCGCCGCAGGCCTTAGGATCTTTCAGGAGTGCGGTCGGTAAGGGTTGTTGGAGATAGTGGTGACAGCGGTGGTAGCCCGTATCAATCCGCTGCCAGCCACCAGCATCGCTACATCGCTTATATTTCGGCATCGCTATAATGTGGGTGTCGGTTTAATAGTGGGGTACCCCCCCCCCCCCCCCGACCAAAAAAAGAAATTCTATTTAAAGTGGAGCCGGACAGGGGTCAGGGGTCTGAGTGGCAGGGAATTGGGAGGTGCCGGGGTTTGGGGGGTTGGCTTGGGTGCAGGGTCTGCGGTTCTGCGCGAATGCGCGGTCGGGGGTCGGGGGGGTCTGGGGATCACCAAATGCTGGAAACCAAGCCCCGATCACTCCAAGACTACTACCAAGACTAAAAACCATTCATTTTGAACACTTTTGCCTCCGTAACCTACACTCACACACTCCCACCCACAATCGACCACGTCTGAAGCTTTGTGCGGTACAATAATAGTACAGTAGTACAATAGTAGTACAGTAGAAATAATACAGTAGTAGTACAATAGTATAGTGCAGTAGTACAATAGTAATACAACAGTAGTACAGTGGTAGTACAATAGTAGTACAGTACAGTACAGTACAATAGTAGCACAATAGTAGTACAGTAGTAGTACAGTAGTAGTACGATAATAGTACAGTAATACAATAGTAGTACAGTAGTAGTACAGTAGTAGTACAATAATAGTGCAGTAGTACAATAGTAACACAACAGTAGTACAGTGGTAGTACAATAGTAGTACAGTAGTAGTACAGCAGTAGTACGATTATTGTACCGTAGTACAATAGTAGTACAGTAGTAGTACACTAGTAGTGCAGTAGTACAATAGTAATACAACAGTAGTACAGTGGTAGTACAATTTAGTACAGTAGTAATACGATAGTAGTACAGTAGTGCAATAGTAGTACAGTAATAGTACAGTGGTAGTACAATAGTAGTACAGTAGTACACTAGTAGTACAGTAGTACAACAGTAGTACAGTAGTACAATAGTAATACAGTAATAGTACAGAAATAATACCAATAAGCAAAGCATAAAGCCAGTGAGCACATTCCCCCAATAAGCAAAGCATAAAGCCAGCGCCTGAAACCCTAAACCCTGAACCCTGAACCCTAAACCCTAAACCCTAACCCCTAAACCCTAACGAACCCTAAACTCCTAAACCTTAACAAACCCTAAACCCTAAGCCTTAAACCCTTCCCAAAGGGGGGTCGGTCCAGATTGGACCCAAAATTGAATTTTTTATACAAACTTTAGTACTGGAGAGGCCTCTTTTGAGCTAGGGTCCAATCCCCGATTCGGCGGTTCACCCTAGCAGCCCCCCCCCAATAAGCAAGGCATACAGTAGCAGTACAATAGTACAATAGTAGTACAGTAGTAGTACAGAGTCCCATTCCAGACGCCCCAAAAAGCGAAACAATTCTGCAAGAGATTTTCGGGCTTCAGGGCCAGGGTTTTAGGGTTGGGTGGGGGTTTGGGTGGGGGTTTAGGTCGTGGCTGCCTTAAGATTGACCATCAGCAAATAGCACAGCCCCGCCACCAAAAAATCACCCCAGCCAAAAAAAAAACGCATTAATTAGTACCCCAAAAATTTTACTCGGATTCGGAATTAGCCCCCGAGCCGACGCATTAAAGGAGCCTATATTCCTAAACCGACACCCACATTACACGCCACCATCCACCAACATCATCCCAAGAAGCGCGCTGAGAATGAGGTTGTGGCACCCTGGCCTATGTGGCCCCGGAGGTTCGGAACTTCGAGACCCCCAAGGGTGTTCACAAGGGTTTCCGAAGGGCGAAGGGAGTACTCCAGCGGTTGACCGCAAGAATATCGGCCTTGCAGGGCAGATTCAAGCGGTCAGGAATTTAATGGGGTTTGCCGCGTAATCTGAGCTTTGGTCTTTCGGGAATAGCTGAACCCTGAACCCTGAACTCTAAGCCGGTCGGATTTGGGGTTTACGGTCCGAAGCTTTCCCAGTGTCCTACAGCCAGAGTTGGAATAAGCCACAGTCCCAAGTGCAAAACGGAAGAGAATGATCTTCGTGGCCGATCATTTTCTCGCTTCCCTTGCCTCAGGTTCAGGGACTTCGGGATGTTTTCGTTGATAACTCCCCTGAACCCTAAACCTGAAAAACCCTAAGCCTTACCTCACAATTCTTGTCGGTGTTGCTGATACTACTGAAGCTTATTCCTGCTGGCGGCCGTCTCTTCTCATTCCATTCCCGGTTCCATCGGTCGGCCATCCTAAACCCAAAAAGGTAGACGCCTTCAACCCACGGCCCTGTGGCAGATGGGTAGATCTTATGCACATAATAGGCCTGTATCACATATCCGTATAAATGCATGTGCATGCATATGTCTATATACCGGCGTCATAAGCCTGAAGCCCAGAAGCTTGTAAGCGTTAGACGCCCTAAGCTGAAAGCCTCTAAGCCCTATAGACCCTGCACTTAGAAGGCCTTTGAAGCCCAAATCTGGAAACACCATCTCGACAGCCCCCGAGTTTCTGTAGTCCCTGATTAGCTGAAGTCCCTTCACTTTAAAGGAACCCCTATAAATCCATTCAGGGAGCCTTCAACAACAAGCCTTAAAGATCCTTCAGTAAAGACCCTTTTGATCCCCTCAAGGAACCCTTAAAGGGAAGATTAAAAAAAACTCTAGACCCCTTAAAGATCCTTAAGCGAGCCCTCCAACAAAAAGACCCTAAAGATCCCTTAAAGGGATGCTTGAAGGGACCCCCGTAGAGGGCGCCTGTCCACTTGTCCTGGCAAGCCCAAAAACCTACAATTCTCAGTTGACCTGCCCATCGAAACCCACAGCTGCTAAGCCATTTTAGGATTTTTAGTGGATCTGGGGTTTAGGGTTCATCTAAGGGCTGATTCAGGGTTACTATAAAGGCTTCCTCTTGAGGGGTGCAGTGAATGGGTTCTGTTTATGAGGTTTTCAAGCACGTAGAGTTGCTATTCGGATTGCGGAACGGATTTTTAGGGTTAAGGGTCTTGAGCGACTAGGGCTCAGGGTGAGGGTTTGCTAAACCTGGGTTTGGAGTATCATACTTGAACACTTGTTTTCGTGCCTGTTCCTTAAGGGAACCATTACGAAATGAAAAGTCTATACTTTTTTCTCCCTGGTTACTTCAAAGTCCAATAAATCATGTCGTGTTGAACTCAATAGACCTACGGCGTAGAAAGTAAGGCAGCCTTTGGGAGTCGATATTGTCAGGTTATTGCTATAAATGGTTTCATCTTCTATAATGTATATCTGGTTTGGGATTTCTATGGGTCTCCGAATAAGGGTAAGACAGTTAGCTTGTCCTCAAGGAAGGCGAAAGAAGTACAGGCATTGGTTCGCAGAAGTAGCATGATCCTGCAAGTCCTTACTTTGGAGGTGGGGACAAGAATCAATCGAGACAACCGTGACGTAACCACGCCGCAGAGGCGGACTTCCTAAGCCCTAAACCCTCTCCGATCTGCTGAAGAACAACCTGGCAGAGTCTCTGAGGAGCTGGTCGAGCCTTTGTCAAGGCCAAAGAGAAGCTTTCCAGAATGGGGCAAAGACAACAGAGACCCATGGCAAACCCAGTTCCTGGTATGTTCCTATCAGTCAACCCTGCACCCGAACCCGAATCCTTGACAAAGAC
This sequence comes from Symbiodinium sp. CCMP2592, assembly GCA_905221615.1. Classification (NCBI taxonomy): domain Eukaryota; class Dinophyceae; order Suessiales; family Symbiodiniaceae; genus Symbiodinium; species Symbiodinium sp. CCMP2592. Next base: position 303,103 of record CAJNDT010001458.1, read on the forward strand.
CGAGTTCCCCAGACTCGACACGAAGTCAGAAACCGAACAGTGGACATCCCAAACCGCGTCAGAACCCCCTCCAAACGCGAAGCCCGCCAAAAACAGGTCCTCGATCAGAACTACACCGCTCAGTGTGATCTTTGGAGTCTCGGCCCGTCTCCCCAGCGCTGTGTTGCGGAGAGGGTTGACAGGGCCTGCGGGCTTTGTTCGGCTGATATGGTTTATGCAATGTTAGGGTCTAGTGCGGGTTTCGGGTTTATGGTTCAGGATTTCGGATTTGAGAGTTACCAATTGTTACTAGAAGGATTCCTAGATGGGTTCTATCAGAATTCTTATAGAGTTCTGCAGTGAGATTGGCGCTCATGATTACAGCCTACCAGGGTTCTATGGGGTTTGTTTTCGAACGGTCCTTAAATGAGGGTTGCGGTTTTGGGGTTCAGGGTGTAGTGTTTAGGCTTTAGGGTGGCTTTGGAAAGCTACGTGCGCCCCAATGTGAGGGTGCGTCTCATGGGGCGTGGCCCAATAACAGACAATGAGCGACCCTTATGCAGGTTTGTAGCCGGACGCGAAAGCAATAGTTATGCTGCTACGATTTAATCCGAAGTCAAGACACACCCTAGCATCTTGAAAGGCATGGCAGATGATGATGACCTAAACCCTATGCCCTTGATGACGACACTCTCGAAGCTATCTTTGGATCCAATAACCTGCACGAGGGTTAGAACCCACGATTTTGGCACATTACTTGTAGTCTACGATTGTATGGCTTTTTCGGCAGCTACGGCAAAACCTTATAAGCATGAAGCTCTTACTTTCATATCGAAATGAAGGCTCCGTTGCAAAGGGCACGAAAACAAGATACTCATAGTGTTTAGGGTTTAAGCTTAAGGTCCGAGTCTCCGAGGTGTGACCGTCTTCATACTGCTATTCGGATACATGCCGTTCTCGGGAAACGAGGCCAACAGCGGGCCGGGGGGGGGGGCGGGTTAACGTAATTTGTGAGCGCTAAGGCTTGGATAAGGCTTGCTCTGGGGTACAGGGGGCACAAAGCATGCGGTAACCCGTAGCCTTATGGAGTACTATTGCGATGAGCTACTACTGCTATTGCTATACGATTGCTATAAAATATTATCATTACTACTGTCATTATAACTACCTAAACCTTGAAACCCTATTTTGGGGCTAGTACCACTGAGTCCCCCAGAACATTCTGCAGGCCCGAAGCGCCAAGCCAAACCGTTGCTCTCGCGACCTCGAGCAGCTTTTGTTATGGGGTTGCCGGTAGCCTTAGAGAGCCCTTGTTACCATTACTATTGCTACTGCTATTATTGCTGTTACTCTGTTTTGTGTGTGCGCTATTAGCAGTATGACTATTCTTGCTGTTAAGCCAGTTCTTGCTATTTCATTTTATTATTATGGGATCTCTATAGAATCGTAACCTTTCAGAATACTTACAAGAAGAACCCGTATGTCACCGTTACAATCAAATCCTGACCTCCTAGCCGTCTACGTCTTAATCCACACACCCTACACCTCACTCAAACCCAAACTCCAACAGTAGTCCCAAATCCTGAACTCCAATGCGCTAAACCCCTAGGCCTATGTGCTAAAGCTCTACAGCACTACACACAGCAACCATGGACCCCTCAAAGCCCTCAGCCATACAACCCCCAGACCCTAGCCCTATAAACCCGAAGCCCCATCGCCGTTGTAGATCCCTTACTGTAACCCTTATAGAAACCCTAAACCCTAAGCCACCCTGCAGGACAAGCAGATCTCCGACATCAAGCACGGCCGGCTCCCCTCGCCTGCATTTGATGCCCGGGCTATACCCTGGCTTCTTTGCTTTAGGGGTAAGACTCTCTAAACCCTAGATTAAACCCCTACACCCTAGACGGTAGTCCCTACAGTCTCTCAACCCGAAACCCTAAACTCACCAGACCTCCTGAACCCCTACAAAAATCCTAAACCTTATCTCCCTAAGCACTGAACCCGAAGTTCGGCTCTCGGTTTCCTCATGCATAGGCAGCTCTCTAAACTCGGGCCTAGGGTTTAGCTTTGGGGTTTTAGGGTTCGAATCGTGGAGACCTGCCCTTTGAGTCTTTATGTGTGTCTACTGCCGTATGCCCCACAGCACAAGCCCCGCTGCAACTTTGGTGCCCAATACAGGGTTTATGTTTAGAGCCGGTTGCTGCGAACGCTCCTGTTTCGAGATTTTAGGGCTGGGCGTTCTGCCCCGTAGCTACGGGGCCATAACCTGTTCTTATTTTTGGATTGGTGCAGGATAAAACGCTTATCTGACCGTTGCGTTTGTCAAAGGGGACCTGAGCCATTGACACTGTCAGGGTTCCTTCAGCATGGATGCCTGGGTATCCGGCAAGAACCTCTCCTGATAGTCCTTAAAGTGTAGTTCACAATACCTAGATCTCGAACTTGAACCTTAACTAGAGCACCAGACCCCACCACATAGTAGGTTGTGACCCGTTGGTGATCCCGTATAATCCTTAATATACTATCGCCCTCAAAATGTTTCCGAAGTTCAGGCCCCTCGTGGAAAACATATAAGCCAGGATAGCTAGTAGTAGTTTTCCTTAGGGTTCCCTGGTACAATATTGTACTATACCCAAAGCCAGCTTCTCCTTCGGTAGTCTTTCAAACTTGATGAGAATGTCTCGTTGTGCCGGGAGAGGAATTTAAGAACACAGCCGCTTCGCCAGGCTTTCCGAGTTTAGGGGTTGAAGGTTTTAAGGTTCAGGTTGTTGGGTTTAACTAGGGTTTAGGTTTTGGGGTTTAGGAAAGCCGCCAGGCCCCAATGAACCGCTGATAAGACATGCCAGGCCTTACTATTCTTTAGGGCTCCAGTTGCCTGAACAATGGCTTACTGGGCTACATGTTATATGGTTAGCAAGAGAGCCTGCTCTCTTTAGGCACCTGGAGCCTATGGATTGTCAGAGTATCGGTCATAATCCTCCTAGGCCATTCTTCTACAGTTGATTAGAGCTTCAATACCCGCTTTTAGGGAGCGGTATACCATATACCCTCATTTTCAAGAACAAGGAGGGCACCGGTGGTCGAGGCCTTGAGCCGCCAGGGCTCAGGGTTTCAGGCTATCGGGGCATTGAGGTTTTTTGTCTTTATATATTTTAGGCACAGTCGGAGGTGTCGTGGCGACTCTGGGCTGGGCTTTCCGTTGGGGTTTAATGGCAGACTTGGCTTCGTGCTTAGAGGGCTCAGAATGCAGGCCTAGGGCTTTAGTTCAGCCCAGAAGTCCCAGCTCCTGGGCCCTGTAGACCCCAAACCCGAGAATCCTATACCCTTAACCCGACCATTTCTGAAGAACGGAGCATGGCAGGTACACCGTGAAACCCCACAAATGGGACAGTGCATGGGCCTCAGTTCTGGCTCTATAAGGCTTTAGGTTACGGGCTCTGCAGGGTAGGGTTTTGGGTATGGGATTTCATTTCGGCTTTAGCAGGTTTGGGGTTTGGGGCTTAGGTTTGTCGTTTAGTGCTGCATCCACCGGCAAATCCTAAAACCTGTAACCCCTAAGCCCCAAAGCCCTAAAACCCACGATCATAAGGCTTCAGCATCCAGCTGCTCCCAGAACCCTCCAGTCCAATCATTCAGGCCTAAACCCTAAATCGTGACAGCCCCAGGGTCAGGAAAATCAGGGAGCCTGAGTGAACCCTGAACCAGCAAAATCCAAACCCTAGGCAGAAACCCAACATGCCTTAAGGCTAGAAGCCCCGGGCAAACACCCTGAGCCGTGAACCCTAAGGAAAAGCTCTAAACTCCTGCAGCTCCAGGGCTTTGCCAGCGGTGTTAGGGTTTGGGCGTTCCTGCTTTCCGGTTTGTGGAGCACTTTGCGCGCGGCCGTGGACAAGGGCAGAACAGAGGCTACGGAGGGCGATCGAAAAATTATCGAGTGGGCCTAGGTTAGCCGTTGGTGGAGGCTCTTACGAGGTGACATATCAACCCCGCACGTGAGCTACCATGCTGACCTGTTGGCATGTGACATGGCTGACGGGCAGACAAGGCCTCGCGATCGTTCCCGGTCCCGATCGCACGAAAATGATTTCGTGTTTGAGTTTCTTTGGTGTGTTTATTGCCTGGTCGCCGGTGATGGTTATTCTGTGATATTCAGATTGCGACAGGAAGACTGGCCGGGACGTAAGGCTTTAGCCTGTACAGGCTGTGGTTGTTAGATTAGGGCTTAGGGAAGATAGCGATGTTGGGTCCGAAAGTGTGTAGGCTTATGTCTGATTAAGTTTCAGGGCTTAAGGGTTTAGGGTTTAGGCTTTCAGGGCTGTAGGTTTCAATATTGCCAGGGAATTTCTTTTGCGGTTGTTTGTTGGACCCTTTGACGAGTTCAGGTCGTGGTGCCTTTTCTGGAGCCCTAAATTTGTGCCATGGTCCTTCGATGCCTGCGACAGAGTCACAATACATTCATTTAAGCCTTTGTCATCGTTGTTGATGCGGGGTTCGGGCCCTTGTATCAGCACCAAGGTGTCCGGCATAGCACAGGACTTCGTCAAGCGGCTCCTTGTGGTGAAGCCACAGTCCCGGCCACTCGGCTCATGCCATTCTCAACCCTGTATTCAGGCAGACATGCCCCGAGAAAGCCTAACCACGAAGAGAAGCTGCCGTATGGCTGCTTTGTGGGCAGGTATTTGGATTGGAGCAAGTACAATATGGCTTAGGTCGCCCCAGGTACAGTAACAGTTTTCCGTGAGGGAGACTGTGGGGACAAGCACTTGCTTGTGAGGGATTGCTGTTGCAGGGGGATACACCTTGGGTACGGCCCCCACTCAGTAATATTTGAATAATACTCATAATATATATATATATATATATATATATATCGATATTTTGCGACCTTAATAGGTAGCCCTATTACAGACTCTTACTGTATGGGGGCAATACCTGAGATACACCACATTGACCCAAGACATGACCCTGACTCAGCATCAAGCTTCATGGAGGTAGCCGCAGACCCTTAAACCCTCAACCATGTATCTATACAAGGCTGGAAGTATGGGCCCCTAGTGGATCCTTTGGCTTTTTTGGGGGGTTCGAAGGGCCCTTACGGCGAACCCGAACCGCAAGTTCAAAGCCCTTTAGCCATGAAGCTCTGAGTCTCTGAGCCCCATAAGCCCCGGAACCGTTAAACCATTTCCCTACGCTTTGAAGAGAAGCTGCCTCAAGTATGGTTGATCGTTTTCCTCGACTGGTGGAAGGTGAGAGCGTCAAAAAGCTCGAGTTTGGGGTTTGATATTTTTTGTTTTGTGGGTTTTCAGGCTTAGAGTTTTCACTGTTTGTGCCCTCTGGTAGGTCTTCAGGGTTCAGGTTCTGGTTTAGGTGTAGGGCTGCAGGGTTCTACCGCTGGAATTAGGGCTTCTGGCCTGAGGGTTTACGTTTAGGTGACTTTCAGAGTGAATCATTAGTATCATCATCGTCGACGTCATCGCATGAGCTTCGATTCGACCTTGACCGCGATCCTTTTTACATCAGCGGCTTTTAGCGAGGTTCATGAACATCACACAGACAAGCTGCTGATCATTATTGTGTCGCACCTCAATGCATTGCTCGACTCGTAGAACCAAAAGCGTCTCATAGATCCCTAACTCCCAAACCCCAAACCGTGTATCCCCCCGGCCCTAAACCCAAAACTGGCGTAAGGGAAGCCAGAGTGCGATCAGGCTGACAGCGGAGGATGCCCTAAAGCATGCATTCATCGCTGAAGTCTCAGAGTTCAGGGCTAGGGCGGTTAGGCGAGTGTTGGGTTTGGGGTTATTTATTAGGCTAGCGGCGTTTTGGGGCTTGGGGTTTGTGGTTTGGGGCCTTGGATAATCCTAAGCCATACTCCGATCGGTTTATAAAGGGTTTAAGGGTGCAGCGTTTTGGCTACAGTCACGGGTTCAGGGCAGTTTAGGGTCAAAGCAACGGGTTCTCAGGGGATTAGGTTTGGGGGATTGGGGCTCAGGGCTCAGTTCATATTCGGGCACAAGACTTCGTGGCTTTAGGGCTGAATCAATCCCACAGGCTGCCGATGATGGAAGGGGGGCGGCTCTAGGGAATCCTACGAAGGTCGAGCCTAGTATCGATTAGGCAACAGCACGTTTAGGGTTTAAGGTTCAGGGTCTCGAGTCTTACGGAATCCGGGACCCTGTACGAGACGAGCCCCTGATGCCCCAGACGGCGCCTTACCCGGATGATTGTTGCACTAGCAGGCCCTAACCTTGCAGAACCCGTGTATTGACAACCCTTGGCAGAGGCGTTATCTTGGCCCTGAAGGAACTAACTCTGATAGAACCTCAAAGTTACACTGAAAGGTACCCTCCCTTTAAAGCACCCTTTGTAGCACCCTTAGTGGTACCCCAAAAGGTACTTTGAAGGGTAACCGGTTCTTTCCAACGCTGTGTAGGGGTTACCTTTGGTTACCAAAGTTTACCTGGGTTTCTGTAGGTTCTTATTTCAAGCTCTAATATAGCGGAATCTAAACATACTGATATACATAGAAGTATGGAGACCGAAACAATCATTGTTGGCAGGCTTAGATAGTGCCGAATCTCAGCTCTGCAAGTTTCATGGTCCACCCTCAAGAATAGGCCAAAACCAGAGAACGCTTGTTCTCTCCCAGTGACATTAGGTGATTCTACCCTAAACCCTTATCAGATCTTATCAACCGGGAGAGCGGCTGCAGTATCAGTGATCATCAGTAGCATCGCGTCACACTAAAACCAGCCATTCCTCATGTAGACGCTCGATTTCAAGCACCTGCTCGGCAAACATCAGTGGTCATCAGTGGCATAACAGCACGCCAAGACCGGCCATTCCCAATGTATGCGCTTGATGCCGCGAAGATCGCTCAAGGACAGACGTGCCTGTTTGCAGTGCAACTCCCAAGCATGGACGCTCATCCATACGCGTTTCTCAACCGAGCTGGCAAGCGAAACACCATCTACACGCATGGCTCAAGTACTCGTCCAAACCACTGATATGATAGTTTTGTCTGGCTGACATGCTAAACCCCATCTACACGCATGAAACGCAACGACTTCTTTGCGGAAGCAACGACTTAAGCAGTTGCCTGTACAAGGCAGAACCCCTAGTAGTAGAGTCGGTAGCCTTTAACCTTTTTAATCCCAATTTACTCCCGAAGCTTAACCTCTCGTTGATCAGGATGCTCGACGAGTAGGAACAATTTGTTTGCGAGTCTTTCGGGTCTTTCCGGTTTTTGGCACGAGCTGGCGTCTTTAGACACCCTAATCACAACCCGGGGCTTAGGATTGAGGGTTGAGGGTTAGCGTTGAGGGTGCCCGTCACGTATGCTGAAAGTACGACGCAGGGTTTCGCGGCGTAGAAGCTACCAATAGCTACCATCCATCTCCCTAAGGCCAAGCGCGAGCAGCTGACCAACGACGTCAACAACGAAGTTGCCAGAGCCTCACGTGGAGGGGAAAGGGGTCCAAGGGCATTTTGGTTTAAAACTCCCTTCAGAATCCCGTTACCCGGGTTGAACCGGTCCGCGTTACATAGCAGCGCAGGTGGCAGCGTTGGTGGATTTTGGCCAAGCGTCCTCCTTCCGACGCGCCTGCTTGTCGATGATGGCTGGGAGCCTGGGTATGGGAGTCAGGATTAGGGGGACCCTCGGGGATATAGACCCTCTCAATAAGATCCCTTTAAAGAGAGCCAGAAGTAGGGTTCGGAAGGGGTGCCCTTTAAGGGGTCTCCCTCATCATGCTACCCAGGGTATGGTTTTGGTTTGGGTTCGCGGTCTGGGGATCCCAAACCCGAAACACTGAAGCCCACATTTCTGAAACCCGAAGTCTGAAGCTATAAATCCCAAACCCTAAACACTAAACACCTCGAAGCGCTAAGCTCCTAATCCCGAAACTGGAACATGATTACGGGTGTGCGCTTAAGGGAGTGTTGAACTTCGAAGGGTTTAGCGTCTTGTCGGGCTTAAACCCCGAAGCACTTTGATGTTTCTTTCACAAAAAAGGTTTCACGTAGTGTAGGGCCTCCTGTTTCCACTTGGTTATGTCATGAGTCACTTTTGGGTTTAAGCTTTGGTGCCTAGTTGTATAGCATTTCGGGTTTGGTCATGCGCAGAACAGGTGACAAAAAAGATGTGGTAAAGTCTTGGTTTAGGGAGCATCAAGTTGGGAGCAGTGCTGGCTTGCTGTAAGTGTTGAACATGCTTACATCCCACAACCCTCAACCCCCACCTAGAGCAACCAGGCCTGAAACACTAAGCCCTACCCAAATGCCTTTGATAGATCCTTGTCTTGATCCCGTCCTTCAGCAACCTGAAACCATAAGCCGTAAACACTTTGCCGGAAGCCCAACCTAAGCTCCTAACCCCAGCACAACTCCTGTAGAACGGCAGTAGTCATGACGGTAATTGCGGTGATGACAACAGCAGCGTCATTTCACATCTTACTAGCAGGCCACATACACTCAACGTGGTATACAGCCTTGAAGTTCACCCCCTGCATACTAAGACTCTGAAGCCGGGTTGAGACTCTATGTCATAACACCCGGCACTTGGTGTTGAATATGTTGTAGCTGGCACTTACAGATATGTGCCGTTACAAGGGCATCGTTAGCATCTACGTAGACCTTTATGTCAGCTTTCAAGGTTCAGGGTTGTAGGATTGTAGGTTTGAGCATTGAAAGTGTGGGTCTCAGGGCCGAGGATGCAGAGAAACATAATCTCCATCACAGTGTGCAGCGGCAGCCTGCCACGACCCGGCCCCGAACGACAGCAGTGTATTGTTAAGGGTTCATACACCACAGTTGGAACATGGTTTGGGCGTATGCTACAGTACAGTCATCTAAGGCACCAAGGATATACACCCTTTATCTGCAGAGTATATGTGTATGAAGAGCAAAAGCCGGAGACTCCAATATGTTTGGCTAAGACCAGCTAGGGTTACCCTTAATCAGGATTCCTCAGGATTTTTTGAAGTCGAAAGTAAGAGCATTCTTCACGTAGATTGCCAGGGATATTCGGTCCCCAGGGAGTTGACATAGTAACAAACGAACTTAACGTAAGGGCCTAAAGAATTACCTATACCATTTTGGGGGTTCCTTATCAATAGTATAGCATAATGGGTCCCAAAACCCTATTCTAATTTCTAAGGCCCCTATAACTTGTCTCTGAGGCGTGGTCCCTCACCAACGAGGAGCGGGCGAGTGTGCGCCAGGCTTTCATCCAGATGGATGAGGCCTGCACCGAGGTTTATGCACACAAGCCTTTAGAGATTTACGCAAGGATTTAGGGTTTAGATTTCAGGGTTCAGGGTGTAGGGTTTAGGGCATAAGGATTTGATTAACCCTTGATCCCTAAACCCTACGCCGTAAATGAGTTGAAGACTGAAGGAACCCTTGACCCGAAGACCTACACCCGTGAAGCCTAAATCCTAGAGCCTTGCAGAAGACGATTCAAATCTTGCCAGGGCGGAAGCAGGAAACTACCATTAGTGCCCCCTCATAGTTGCCAGTCTAAGTATAGCATAATTAATAATGCGCGTAGATGTGCGAGTAGCAGGCTTCATCACTAAACCACCAGACTCTGGGTTGCCACGGGTTTTGGAGTCGAGGTGTAATATAGGGGCCTAAAGAATTACCAATACTATGGGGGTTCCTTATTAGAATTATGGTACAATATGTCCCAAAACCCTATTCTAATTATGAAGGCCCCTATAATAAAATCTTCAGGTTTCACGCTTCAGCATGTTCGGTTCGGGTTATCGGGCTCGTAGGGGCTTCGAGCCGCTGAGTTTCGTAGTTTCGGGCTTCCACATCACTACCTTTGAAGAATGGGGTACAAGTATAACTACTATTACTACAACTCTTCCATTCCCTACTAACCAGAGGTAAGATCAAAGGTCCTCAACGACGTCAAATCAGGCCTTAGGTGCTTAGGGTTCACAGCGGTACTTGTTGAAGGACCCGCAGAACGTCATATAAGCAACCTTCGCCCTCGAAACAGAAAGAGCTGGGTGTGCAAGGTTCAGGTAAGGCTCAAGGGAAATCTGAAAGCAGGTTTCAGGCTGCATGGCTTGGGATTGCCATTATGCGTTGGAGTTGGGGGTTGTTGGTGTGTGTGAGTTCAAGTTGAAAAGCAGCCGGGTTGCCGAGAGCTTCCTGTCGGCTCCCTCTCCCTGCCTCTGTCTTTTTTATCTTTCTTTTTCTCACTGGGTTCAGGCAAAGTTTTAAACCGTCCAGTATCCACGAAGTCTTGTTGCGTCCTTAGGATTCTACAAAGCCCTCTTCAGGAGTTGGGGGGGGGGTGTTCATGGCTTCGGGCCCGCATCCTGGCCAGGACAAGACGGGTGCCATCAAAATCTGGGAATTCAAGAAGGTCCGGCTTCAATAAACCCCTCAACCCCCAAACCCCTAAACCTCCAAACCCAAACCCCTAAAAACCTCAACCCTAAGCCCCTGAACCCCCGAAACCCCCAACCGTCAAGCCCAGACCCTTTAGCGCTGCACCCTGACCCAAAGGCTCCCAAGCCCCTGACTGTCTAAGCTTTTTGCGGTTCTTTTGCAGTCGTCTTGTTTAGGATACGCGCATGGTAGTTGCTCAGCAAACTTGTCCCCGGAACAACTTAGGGTAGGTTCTCTCTTGGATATGGATTTCGCCTATGAAAAACGTGTACACAGAGTGGTCCCTCTCAAAGAGCCGGTTTGCGTTTGCGGCAGGGTTGAAATATGAATTATGATAAATGCGAGCGATTTCCGGCTCAACGTCGGTATCCTTCATGGACCGTTGCGTGATGTCAAAGATATTTGGACTTTCAGTTTGCCTTGCACCGAACCTTGCCAATCTAGAAGATACCAGCAAACACTCTTACGTCTATAAGCCATTCCCTCAACCTACCTTCAAAAACATCTCAACGGGCATGATGAAGCCTTGTACCTCCCTGCAAAGGCTTGTAGCCACAGGGCATACGAGACTAAACCATACTAAACCCGAAAGCCCTAAAGCCTAAATTCCGAAGGCAGGGCTCAGGCTTCGGCGCGCCCAGCCAGCCGAGATGATCCAGAGAAATCTTGCAGGTGCCTGCCCACGATGGAATGCAGTGGGAGCTGGTGAACACTGTGTGGACCAACACTTCCGGAAGCTTCCGAGATGATTTCAAATCCAACTACGACAAGTCGCAGACCGAGTACGAGAGGGCGCTGCCATGCTCCGGCGCTTCGGCCGATGTGGTCGCAACAACGGCTTGCGAAATGGCATCCGGCCATGGGATGATCCGTCCTGGGCCAGTTGCTTGAGGTGTCGATGCCCGGAGGAGGACCTCCGACAGACAGAACTGGACCAGCTGACAGCCGAGATGCAAAAACAGTCTAAAGAGGGTCTCCTCTTCGCCGCCGATATCTGCCGGCCGGCCAAAGGGGTATGCTGCCAAGGATGGGGTCTTTTCGCAGGGAAGGCCTTGCTTAGTTGATCCTTTGAAGAGCCATGGTGATTAAAGGCACGACCTAGACCCTTATAAACCCTAAAGACCTCGCAGACCCTAAGAAAAACTACCTCATCCCCGCGTGCAGGACTGACCGCGGTCTTGATTTTCCTGTTAAGGGTTCTACGAGGTGCTTGGCAAGAGGATTTGTTGAAGGGTTCTGCAAAGGTACTGAATCGATTGCTTAAAGGTTCTACTACACACGTACGGGGTTGAAGCCTTCAGCCCTGAAGACCGGGACACAAACCCCTCTAAAGATAACCTGCCTCGAGCGTCCTCTGAAGCGCTCGAAACGCCAGCTGACTTGAAGCATCCGATACCACTTCGGCTAGAAGACCTTAAGACTGAAAACCCGTAAGACATCGTAAAAGAAGCTTGTTATAAAAACCTTCTAGACTGTATACAACATGAGAAACAACCCTGATATACCTGTCCTATAAGACACACCAAGATCTGAGAGTCAGGTTCTTGAGGAGAAATGCCGGATCAAGAGCGAGGAGGCCACGAAGATCTTCCAGGCGCTCGCCTTGGGAGCTGGTCAGGCTTGAGGGACGCCTTCGTCACCTAATACAGAGGCCAAAAAATATTGCCGACATTATTTTGCGGTTCCGTATAGATATAATATAATTTGCCCCAAAACCTTATTCTAATTATTAAGGCCCCTAAAGTAAACCCCAAACCCCTGCATAAACCGAAACTCCTGATGCATGATGGTAGACGAACAACCCTAGAGCCCTGAAAATCGTAGACCCCGAATAAACCCTCCAAGCCCTGAAGCCCTACACAAGACCCACATTATGCCCTCCACCTATTCCTGTGGCTGCACTGGCCAATCAGTTTGAAGAGTACACGTGTAAGAAGGAGGTCATACCTACTTACTGTTTAGGGTTTGGCAGGGTTTTTGCTTGAAGCCTTTGATCCTAGTCCAAGGCCATATCAAGCATAAGCCCTGAACCACCTGGACCTGAACTACTATACTCAGTAGCCATGGTATACGTCCCAAATCCTACAAACCCTCAGCCTTTGCGCCCTGAGCTTTCGATAAGGCCAAGCCCTAAACGTCCATAGAGTCCCAAACGCCCCAATGCAGCTTCTGAATGCCAATAAAAACCCTTGTAGGCACCCCTATGCAATTCTAAACGCCTCTGAACCCTTCTTACCCTAATGGTCCATGTATGCAATTTGCTGTTTTTAAAGTAGCCCCTGTTTCCGTACTTTGGAGCCAAAGTAGATCTTGTTCGGGTACAGGGGCCTTCAGGGTAGAACGCCACGAGCCCGAAACCCTCAGCCCTATAAAACCCTAAAGCCCTAAATCCTTATAAGCCCTAAATTCTAAAGCCTTCTGGGAAACCCTAAACCCTAAAGCCCTTCCAACACACAAAACCCCGAAGGCGGTCAGAACAAAGAAACCCTAAAGCCCTGCTTGGATTCGGCTTCGACTTGGATCCCCCCGGAGGCCCTCGACACCACGCAGACGGATGAAATCCATTACTCTGAGTTCTTGGCGCCTTGGCCCATTGGTGGTCCTTGTGGTTTGATGGTGTAGGGGTTAGGGTTTAGGGTCTAGTGTTTCGAGTGTTCGTTTGAGCAGGCGGGGGTCTCAGTATTTGTTGTGTTCCTGAGGTGCAGGTTTGCTTATCTGTTTTGTATTCAATGTTTGGTCAGGACCCTATCGTAAGGAAACAAGACAACTCACTCACAAAGAAGCTGGAACAGAAGGTCTGAGCAAGCTTTGAGGAGTCTGGAACAGTTGAAGCAAGAAACCGCAAGGCTTGGCAGCGTTATACATCGGAGTTTCAGAACACTGAACTTTGGGATCTTGATTTTCGTGAGCCCCGAAGAAGGCACCCTAAATGCTCAAATGGTCGAATCCCCTCATTTTTCTTTAGCTCCGATGTCTTCCGCCAAGCCACCTCTATGAAATCCAATCAAGGCCCTTGGGCCCCACTATCTGAGACTCACTTGTGCCGCCACTGCCCCAAAGCTCCCAGTATCCTGAAGCCCGCATGTCTGAAAAAGCATTATCCTCATGCCCGTAAACTGCGGGATGTAGCATAGGGGCCTTAATGATTACCCATACTATTTTGAGGGTTCCGTATTAATAAGTGTAGTGTGACGGGCCCCAAAACCCTCTTCTAACCACTTCAGGCCCCTGTATCAGTATAGTATAGAGACCTTTACCGGATTCCCATCCCATGCTTCACTTGTTTAAGGGGCCACTGTATCCTAAAGCCCCAACCCTGAAATCTAAAACCCTCTGCTGACTTGCCTGCAGACGGGCTAGAAGGGGCTGCCTTTGGATTTGGTTTAGGGTCTGTTCAGGACTTAACGTCGCTTTTGTAGAGCTTACCAGTACGAGCCACATATATATATATATATATGTTCTATGAAGGTCCTGCTGTTTTACTTTCTGTCTTTCTCGCGGCACTATTTGTACAACCATTGTGAGGTTGATGACTCGGTTCCTTCAAGCTCAACTGTGCTATCTCAACCTGAATCGCATCCCAAAAGTGTTGCTGCTGAGCAGCGGGTGCTTGATTTGTTCTGGGTCCATAAAGCCAGACCATGTGTGTAATGGCTGCCGGGACCTAATTTTATTTGCTGCAGTCGGGACCTCGCAGCCCCAAACTCCTAAACCCTACCGCCCCAAACCTTCAACGCTCTGAGGCCTAAACGCCCTCAGCCCTAATCCCCAGAGCACCAACCCTTCACTCTCCAAGCCTTCGAAGGACACTCAAAGCCCTTCTGAAACCTTTTGAAAGTCCCCACATATGTGTGTAGACATCTGTACATGCATAGACGTTTCAAAATCGCGTAGTGCCCTGTGAATTTCTTGTCTGACAAACCTTATGAATCCCCACAGAGTCTTGTCATTGTCAGCCCCGATCAAAGTCATTGCGAAACCCCGTCAAACCCCAAATCCAGAAGCCTAATTCCCAAAGTAAACTGTTTCTGCAAGATTTACCCTAATCCCGAATCCTCAGCGTTTAGGGCTTAGGGTTGAGGGTTTATGATGGCGGGAAAAGGCTTCCCCGTGCCTTATTTTTCTCTATAACATGGACCCGTTTCCACCAACACCGAGGCTGCCATGGTCTCCACGCGGATCGCGCTGCACGACGACCTCCTCCTGGCGCGGTCTTTGGAGTTGTTCATAGTCTTTAGGGGCCTTGATGTGAGGCTCAGGGTTTAGGGCCTAGGGTCCAGGAGATCAGAGATTGCTGGGGCCTTGATTCAGGCTTCAGAGTCGGAGTTTGCTGGCACTATTTTAGGAAGTTAGGCGGTGTTTTGGACCTCTATCTAGAGAACTCCCATCTCGAGGCTTTACGAAACCTTAAACAAAGGGGTGAAGCCATGTTAAACTTTAAATCCCCAAAGGAAAGGGTTACTCTTTGAACCTGGTTCAGAGACCCTGCGCCCCCGGAATATGACACAGAAGCCTAATAAAGACCCCAAAGTCTCTTGATCAGGTTCCTGCATCGTGGGTATTGCCCCCACTCTGTAACAGGTCGGATATTATGTGTATTTTTGTATAAGTGTAGTTACATATATACACACATAAATAGGTATATATATATATATATATATATATATATATATATGCACACACATATGGCCCTTCATCTGATCCCTAATATAGACTGCTTCATGGTGCAGATGATGAGAAGATCCTCCGAGCCAATATAGTCTAAACTAAGCGTTTGGAAGCCGACGGCAGCTCCCAATCCTCCGGGGGATATGAGAACGAGGAGACCTCACAAGGTCCAGCCACTTATGTCGCGCAGTCATATGCAACATCTGACCGCATGCTTGCATCATTAGGCATAGCGCCCAAGATCGCGCCTGCCTATGATGGCACCACTTCGTGGTTTGAGTATGAACAGTTGATTGACGACTGGTGCGACATAACAACGCTGGATGACACCAAAAGAGGTCCGTCTCTCAAGACGAGGCTCTCCGGATTGGCCGCAGTACAAAAGGAATCACTCAACCGAGAAAGGCTTGCAGCCCCAGATGGAGTAGATTACTTCAAGAAGAAGATGCTCATGCGTCGCAGTATGTCATGACTAAACCCTACGGTAAGCCCGAAAACCCAACCGTACCGTGGACCCCCAAACCCTCAGCCATACACCCCGTAGAACCCTGGCTCCGCGTTTGAATGGCTGTGGAAATGGGCAACCAAGCTTGGCCCAAAACCCTAAAACCTAAAACCCGCCCCAACCCTAAGGAGCCTTTCCAGCACGAAAGGAATCCTTGTTGCTCTCCAGCATGTAGGCCCTTTCTTAGACCCACAAATCTCTTCAAGATTCTTGGTGGTTTAGGGCTTTGGGGGTTAAGGGTTTAGAGGTTAGGGTCTAGGGTTTAGGGCGCTTGAGACGCCAAGCACGACACCTTACGGCCAAACGAACCTGAGCTTCGTGCTGGGCTCTCGCCAACTTTCTCATCCTAACTGATTAGGTGCAAACGGGGTATCCTCAAGCCTGCCCTTGGCAAGTCTGGGCGGATTTTTGAGCTTGCGACTGCATGACAGGGTTTAGGGCCTCGGGTTCAGGTTGAGAATTGAGAATCGAGTCCGTTGTCAGCTGCAGCTTTAGGTACAGTACTTGAGGTTTGAAGGACCAGCCGCGGAACTGCTCAGAATGCACCGTAAATAAAGTTCCCCTATGAAGCCCGACACGAACGCTATACACCCCGTGAACATTGAACGCCCACGCGGTCGTGACAGGCAGTACCAGTACGCATCGTTGACATGGTAACTTAGATGAAGGTCCTTAACGAGAAGTCAGACTTTATGACAGCCGCAAGTGCCAAGACCCAAAGCAAGCGCCTTGAACCCGGAGACCTTGAACCGAGTCCTTGATAAAGCCTGCGAAGACCTGTTTCAGATATTTTGCTCAACCCCTTCTGAACCCTGCCTTGAAACTAACAGCTGTTTCAGAGGCCACCTTCAAGAGGTTCGACAAGGACAACTCCGGCAGGATCACCGTGCGATGCTGAGGGGCGCTGAATTCGGAGCCATAATCATTAAAAGGTATTACTCTTAGCTGCTGTAGTCATGGCACTTTCTATGTGCACCCGCCAGACCTTTGGGAATGGAGTTTAGGGGGGTCCTTGCGTCTAAGCGTCACCTTCCCGATTCGCAGTCTGCATCTCGTGAGCCATGCCAGTTTCACTTGAGCCTTTAAAGCGTCACCTTCGGGATTCGCGAGTTGCTTCTCGTGGGCCAGCTTGGCTTTGCTCCAACTGTTGGGGATTCGAAGTCTGTTTATCCTGAGACATTTTTGCTTCGCTCCAGAGACTTCTGCAGGCTTCAGGGATTGAGGTCGTTGGCAGTTGGGGGATTTGCTTTTAGATTTCGGCTTTGGTGGAAGAGTGTTGAGGGCGCCTGGGCTCTTGTCCACGCAGTGTTATCGAAGTTTTTCCTGGAGTTTGGCCAACAGCGTGGGAGCAGAGTTCAACGCTTCGAGTTTATGAAGCAGGGATTGTATAACTTTTCAATTTCGGATTGCATACCCCCAAATTCAACATTCTTCAACCCCGCAAGTTGCAAATAACAAGTCTGCAAACACATATGCCCCAATCCCTTCACATAATGTTAAACCCCTTAAATTAAATGCTAAGCACACCAGCCTTACAGCTAGAGCCCCAAGCTTGAGCCCCTGCTGGAACCGGTGCAACCACTTAAGCAAGTCCGTTGCACTTCAAAAGCAAAGTATTCAAGCTTAAGCCCCTAAACTACAACCATAAACCTCCGCCTGAAACCCTGAACCTTAAACCCTGAACCCTCAAAACAAAACCTGAACCCTAAACCCGAAACCTGAACCCTCGACCGCCAGCCTGAGGTGGAGAATCTCCGGGAGGCCTCTCCGATAACTTGCCGAGCGGACTTCTATGAGTGCTGTCTTTCGGGTTTGTGTGTTAGTGTTCAAGAAATCAACGCAGGGGTCGTTCTGACGTAGAGTTACCTTTCAGTATGTTGTTTTGTACGGGTTTGTTGGTTTTTGTCGGATTGGTCAGATTCAAGGGTGGTCTTCTTCAAGTTTACAGGGGCCTGATTTAGCGAGGTTCCACGTCAGCCCTCCTTTATTAATGTGCTCGCATGTTTTTAGTATAGCCTTTTCATTCTCCGAGGAACCTGGAGAAAGGTGTACTGACCCCAACCCCTAACCTAAACCCCAAACCCTAAGCCCCGAGCCCTAGACAAAGGCATTAAGGGTCCCTGTTTTTCAACAGGCTCAGGTGGGCAACCAGGCCCCGAAAGTCAATCCTCGGCCCGTGTCCCCAAGAGTATGTACAGACCTTATGCTCGCCCGTTCACGGATAGGGTTTAGTTTGGGTCAGTTTAGGGTTGAGGGCCGGGTTTAGTCATCAGGATGGTATTGCCGAGCCGTTTTACAGTTTTGCTTACGGATTCAGGCCTCAGGGGACACAGCAAGAGTCTGCATCATGGCGGGCTTGAAGGGTGTGCAGCACTGCTGGCATGTTGGATCATCAGTATGCTAATGCCCTTCAGGCAAAGTCAAAAGCATTCGAGCACTAATCACCTTGATTCAAAGCTTTTGGTGCTCACTATGTGCGATGTAAGATTCAGACACCGCGGTTCTGGCTTATGGGCCTCGGCCTCCGGGTCCGGTTCGAGCATGTGCCTTTTCCAGCGCAAGGCTTTGGAAGACGGAACTCTCAACCCTTTCGGTGCTTGGGTATGTAACGGGATGTATGTGTGTGTAATAACATAGGATATAAGCTTCTTTTCACATCGGAATCGGTTGTCCAGCAGAGCATAGGATCCTTACAAGGGTCCCTTATAATGACGATCACGTTTCCAGCGGCGCTGGGATTCCTCTATTCTCGAAGATTTCTGGTTGTTCTGTTTGCTGTCGTTGTTCCCACTGGTTAGTTGACAATGCCCGACATGTACACGTGGGGCAATGCTGGGTGTCTCCGACCAAACTCGCCAACTGCCCAGCCTTTTGCGATAGCATGCTCTTTCTTGAACCGAGCCCCCTTTCCCTGAGCCTGAGCCGTAACTTACCACCCCACACCCTAAAACACGGATCTGTAAACCGGGATCGTTTCGGCAGGTTCTGGGCGAGACGTTTGAAGGCAACGCGGCCCGAGACCCGGGCATGCAGGGCTTAGGGTTTGGGGCTTAGGGCATTGTGTTTCGGGTGCGGTGCTTGGGGTTTGAGAGGTTTTTAGGGGTTTAAGGCGAATCAGGATTGAGGCTTTAGGGTTTAGTTTTTCGGGTTTAGGGTCTAGGGTTGCCCCTACATTGTGGGCGTCATGCACTGACGCTTTCCCTTTCAGGTTTTTTGAAATTCTACTGGTGTTCGTGTGCCCGGAACTGAACCCTAAGCCCTAATCCCAAACCTTCCGGTCCCTTGATTGATGCTGGCCGCCTGCTAGCCCTTCAGAAACTCGTAGCCTTACGACATGCTGCCTTGAACAGAAGTACGCCCCGCAGCGCTGAAACCATACCCCGAAGGCCTCAGTCGCAAGCCTCGGAAGCCCCGAAGCACGCCACCAACAAAAAGTAGGTGTCCAGCATCATGGTACCAGTCTTAGGGAGCAGAAACGCTGGTACTCATGTCTAAGAGCAGCCTTAACCTCTATGCTTCCCTAAGCCTTCATCCCGAGTCCCGATAATTAATCTCTAAGCCCCGATCCCCAAAGCTTCATCCCTAATCCCCAAGCCCTGGTCCCTGAACCAAGGTGGAAAATATCATGCTTGAAGCCGACCTCACTGGCAGCGGGGATATCTCCTACGAGGATTCCCGCTTTTCTGTTTCAGGGCTTGGGGTTTTGGAGAGAAACTCAGCAGGTAGTTGCAGGGTAAATGTGCAGAGAGATTGGTGATTTTCGATTTAGTGGATCATTTGCTATAGTCTTCTCTATCATTGGCTTGAGCTTCCTGATCTAATCTTTCATGTTACTGCATGCTTATGAACACAATTGTCAGTATCACTTTACTATTTGTTGCATCTTGTTCGTATAAAGTGTTTGATGCACCTTCTGGGATGTTTAAACCCTAGACCCCAAACCCAAAGCCCTTAACCCAAAACCCCAAACCCTAAACCCCAGACTTCAAACCTTTTTTCGGCTTGGATGCGGGGTTCGGAACACCGCCTCGAAGGATCCTTTGTAGATTATTGGGGATCGTTATATTTTCACAAAATCGAACTTATATGTATATATATATATATATATACATTTTTATTTGTTTACATATATATATAGTATGTACATAAATACATAAATATAGTTATTACTATATATAATATACATATACATATATATATATATATATACACATATAATTATATAGAGGGGAGAGAGAGATGGAGAGAGAGAGAGAGAGAGAGAGAGAGAGAGAGAGAGACTGCGCCCTGAACTCACAACCTAATTACACCCTGAACCCTACACCATAGGGCTTCCTTGTTGATCGGAACAAAGGCAGAGGCGTGTTGCTAATGTTGAGGTTGTATCTTGGTAGATCTAGCCCATACACCCTTATCCTAAAACCGCATGAAACCCGCATAAACCAGTTAAAACCGAATGAACCCCCCTTGTAGAGCACTGTAAAACCCCAGTTGGCCGTAAAATCCCTATGGACCATAGGAGTGGATTCAATACCTCCGTGCCGGCGTGACAAGTGTCCGGGCCTCAGTGGATTTAGTGTGCCAAGGGATGACGAAATGTTCCAAGCTTCTCTGATAAGGTTCTATAAGAAGACAATTCTAAACCCTTAATCCCTCAACAGCTAAACCCTAAACCCTAAGCCCATGTGGAGGCTTCCGTAAGGGTTTAGATTGGTTCTTGCGGGTCCCTCGAGTCATGTCAGATGCAAGGCACCATGTTAGAGTTGCACTGCATCAGTGCACTCTGGAAGGTTTTAGGTTTAGTGGTAATCGTTATAACGGGCACCAAAGAGACAAGCCCAACGATTGTGCCCTTGCGCATCCGGGATCATGGTCTCTTAGGTTTGGGCTGGAAAAAGTCAATGGTCTCTAATGCTAGTGATGCTTATGTGCGCGCATGAACTCGAAACCTTCAAAACAGCCACAAAACCCCATCAGCCTAGGACATAGGTCCCCAAACAGCAAAGGGTGAAAGCCCTAGCGACGACGATGTAGGGAGTGTGGGGTTTGCTGCATTCTTAGGTTATTGTCGAGAGGTGTGCTTGGAGGACTGTAGAGGAGCTTGGTGAGTGTACATTTTGGAGTATTTTGCGGAGACTCGTAACTTGCAACACAAGCCATGCAGCACAGTATCAAAGTGTCAAAACCTTCTTCATCTCCTGGTGCAACCGTGGGAAAGCTTGCGCATCCTAAACCTGTTGATCAGGAACCTTTGCATCCATCGACCGAATGTGGAATTAATTGAGTGAGTATTCAGTGGGTATGCTAGACATGAAACCCCTGGCCCAAGACCCAAACCAGCAAAAGCTGAATGCTTTACTGACCTTAGGAAACCAATCAAAACACAATTTAAACCATGTATATATTAGTAGACACAGTTGCCAACACCTACAGTACCTTACAACATCACGCAGACCCTCACGACACTGCCCAAGCCCTATAAAGCACTTCAATAACAGACAGAACCTTAGGAACCCTACAAGCCCCTTTCGTTTCGCTACGGCAGGAAGCCCACGCAGAGATGGCGGCCAAGCTGATTGACAACCGCCTTCCCCACGACGATCCCAACAAAACGCCGCGGGTCTCAGAAATGGCGGTACAGTGCAGGCCTTAAGTCTTACCCTCTGCCCCGAATTGCCAAAGAGTTCTGAAGGGCTGTACCCTGCAGTTGAGGGCTCATAACCCACTGCCTCGTGGGTTTGGGACTACAGGTACCCTAACCCCTAAACTACTCTCAAGCACGCCTGAAAGAGGCGGGCTGGCGAGTAATCAAAAGTCCGATGCACTTTAAAAAAGAAAAAAACTACTCTCAACCCCAAACGTTAAGGGCCCAAGATTCAGTATTGCTTCTGGACCCTGCCGCACAGACGTCCTCAGGCAGAGTAGGGTTTCAGTTTAGGGTCCTCGGGTTCAGCGGTTTAGGCTTCAGGGCTTAGGGGTTTAGGCGTTTAGAGTTTAGGGTTCAGGGGCTTAGGCAAGGTCTAAAAAAGTTTAGGGTTAAGGATCCGAGTCCTACACCCTCATTGAAGTTCCTGCTCCAAGCTGAAGTGACAGCTCTGGAATGCCAGGCCCTTGTCCTCACAATCCAGCCCAACATTGTTGGTTAGACATGTTTTGACAGACTGCAAAGGTGTAGAAAAATGAGACTGTAGGAAATCTGAATAGGACCTTACATTGGGCTCGAATTGCTGACCAGTGTCTCAGGGTTGTACGCCGTAGTGATCGGGTCATAGCATTCAGTTTGTGAGGGTTGAGGCCGCAGGTATATACGGTGTTTTGCGCCGGTAATCAGTGATAAAGCCGGCATACAACCCTGCTAGAATGCTACGCTCTCACTCCTGCGTCCTTTGACTGTTTTGTTTCTAGTAGAATGCACAGCACAAGCTTTGTTCTATCCCCCAGTACGATAAACCCTATCTGTAGCCCGAGCAACCTACCTTTTTCGGGTTCTGTGTGGTCTCGATATATAAATG
Source organism: Symbiodinium sp. CCMP2592 (assembly GCA_905221615.1). Lineage (NCBI taxonomy): Eukaryota > Dinophyceae > Suessiales > Symbiodiniaceae > Symbiodinium > Symbiodinium sp. CCMP2592. Next base: position 325,177 of record CAJNDT010001458.1, read on the forward strand.
AACCCATTGATCCAAGCACAGTGTCCCTTAAGCTCGCTTCTTCAATGCAGAGCTTTGGTGTAACCTACTTGACCCAAGAAGCCACTATGCCCCTAAACCCAAAGACATTAGACTAGTAACCCTCAGACATCCGTAGAGCCCTTAAAGTTGCTTTGAGCTGAAGCCCTGGCCAGCACTTGAGCTACACGCCAGTGTGAATCTCGCGTCCTTGGAACCCACGAACTACCCAATGCTGTAAGATGCTGCTTTAACCCATAAACTTACTTAATTCCTAGAGCCCGCACCCTACACCCTAAACTTCAAACAGTCTTCAAACCCTAATCCTTTACCCCCTGGCCCCCGAACCCGGAAATACGGGACCGCCTTTCGCAAGCAAGCACACGGACTGCTTAGGATTGCTGTCCGATCGAGCAAGAAGGTGACCAAGGCTGGCGAATTTTGATTCTAGCTCGGGGTTTTCTTAGACCCTCCAGCCACCCTCTATTACTGCTTAAATGCGCTCTGTTACGCACACCCTGAACCCTGAACCTCCAAGCGCTTTGTTGCAGGGTACGCCGGTTCTCCGGGTAGGGAATGGCTTTACCATTCACCCCGAAGTCCCAGGCCCCTCACACCATAGAACAGCTGTCCGATTGTTTGTTATCTTGATCATCTCAGGGATGTCGAAGGTCTTTTCGAGGTTGGAAGGTAAGGCCGAAGTTAGGCTAGCTACTCGCTATCGCTCCCTATCTCGATCGCTATCTCCATCTCTCGCTCTCTACGTCCAGGAGGCGGGGTAGCATTCATGTACTTTCATGTACACAATCTCTGTATACGTACTTCAATCCCACCCAAACCCGACTGCAACAATCTAGGCTTCCACATTGCGTCATGTTACACCGGCTCCTATAGCGACGCTTGCAATTGAACTACCACTCCTCATTAATGAAGTTGCTCACACTTCTCGCCCGACAGGGTGCTTGAGGACCTAAGGTGTACAACTTTTGTGTTAGGGTTTAGGTTTAGGGTTTAGGGTTTAGGGTTTAGTGTTGTTCTAAGCCTTCGCAGCTTGTTCGCTATCTCGTGCTGCAGATGCTCAAAGCTAAACCTTTCGCGAGGATTTCGAACCCCAATTCCTACACTCAAACCCTATAAATCCCCAAACCCAAGGGTCCCTAAACAACTTATAAAGTCTTTTTTACCCGAACTCCCCGAGTCTCAAGCCGGAGGACGGCAGCGGCTACACCAAGTCGAACGAGAACCAGTGTTGTTGCTTTGGGCTCAGGGTTCAAGGAGTTAGGGTTTAGAGTTGGGGCTTAGGGTGCGCAGTTTAGGATTTGGGGTTTAGAGGTTTAGGGCTTTGGGTCGCGGGTTTGGGGTTCAGGGTTTGCGGGCAAGAGCCGGTGTTCTTGCTTTGGGCTCGGGCTTGTATGACGGAGGGCTCCAGGATTCGGCATTATAGGATATACTGATAGTACAAGTAGTAGCAATAATAACAGTTTACAATCATGACAGTAGTACTAATACGACATGACAGCAGTACTACGTAATACGAATCAATAGTTTATGAAGGGTGATCGATGATGGGGCTTTTGGGCTTTAGTGTTTTGGGATTTCCAGGCTTTTTTGGGCTTCATTGTTTTGGGATGTAGTGCTGTAGGGTTTGTGAGGGGTTCCTGAGCGAGATGGTAATGTGGTCCCGATGGCTTTGTGGTTTTAGGTCGGCCCCGACGTACAGGGTTCAGGGTTCCGCGGGCTGTTTCCGACCTCCATATCTGAGGTTATTAGGTTCAGATGATGTCCAAGTCCTCATGTATGATGTACCTGTAGTCCCAAAGCCTACCCGGTAGTAGGGCATGACCCGTTAATCGCGGGTGTATCCCGAAAGCCAGTAGTAACTAGGTGGGCCAGTTGGGTTTAACCCCATCAATTGGTAAACGCCGAAAGGTAAATTGAACAACAACCCTAAACCCCCCCAACCTACTTCGCCCTGTAGGTTTTGCAGCCCTCAAAGAATTAATTGAGCCCCACGCCCCGCAGCCTTCAAAGCCCTTGCACCCTTATGGCTTAAAGCCTCCTTACAGCCTCGCCAACAATCCCGGAAATCGCTAGTCAGAAAACCCTGAACCCTAAACCCTTACATCTGTCAACCCCCACGCTAAACCCTAAACCCGTATACTTCAACAACCCTCAACCCCAATCCCTCGAGGTATTCACTGAGATGGAAATCCCGGGTTCTCCAACGCGGGATTCCCAGAAGAGTACTTCGCTGAATTTAGGTTGTCTTGGTGCTTCGTTTAGAGGTTGCTATTATATAAGGTTTGGGATTAAGGTGTTCGGTGTAACGGCTTTCTGATTTCGGTACCAGGTTTTTGTAAGGGATGTGTTTGGCATTGCGGGGTTTCCAGAGGAGTTTGCTATGATTTACAAAAGGGCGCGAATCGGAAGCCTCATTCTTGCCGTAAAAATAGCTTGAGGGCTTGTAGTTGTTATGGGGGAACCTTAATAGGACCGTAAGGATATGTTGCAGTCTGATTGTAGGGGACAGATTTTGAAATGACCACGGTCGGAGGGGTCTGGTTCAGTGTGGCTTCAGGGTGGTTCAATACCTGAAGGTGTAAGGATTAAGCCATGAGCCTTCAAGCCTTAAGCCCCAACAGCGCGCACCCGCAAGACTCAAACTCACACACCCACAAGCCTTCCACAAGAAACTTCACCAACAAAAACAAACAAACTCCAAACAAACCCAAACTTGAAGTATTCCTCCTTTTAGGGATCCTGTAAGGGTGTTTCGGGGTTTTAAAGTTTTAGGAGAGCCCCAGAGGCTTCAAGCGCTGCCGGTCCCTCGAACGCGCGCGCTGAGCGGAGTGCGCCAGGATCTACGCCAAGAGGGACCGCGAAAACGAAAGCACCGAAGGGTTCTCCTAAGGGTCCCTTAACTGTAGACTCTACTACCAGTAGACCATAAGAGTCCTTCTTCACGAGCCTCATGCGCATTGAAGAATGTTTGGAGTCTCTGAAACAATTACAGGGTTTTAAATCCCCTGCATCTTCTTGTTGTTGTTGTTGTTGGAAGGATTTTGTTCTTTGGAGTGTAGGTTTGGCGGCTAAAGGAGGACCCACAATGAGAAAATGGACAGAATCAAACGACATCACATTGATGGTGTAAAGGGGCATGCTGGAAGCATTGGCACGGTCAGGTTTGTTCAGAATTCCGCGCAAAATTGGTTCCCTATTCGTTTAGGACCTTCCCGTTAAGAAGTGTACGTGGTGTGTATTTCCAATGGTACCCCAACTGCTGACTAAAGTTTATGGGCTGGGATCCCCAATCTGTTGAGGACGGGTTTGGCAGAGCCAGTGCGTGAATGTTGCCCTGGTCATTTTATGGTCCTATGCCCCCTCACGCTCTGCACACCCTAGATCTGAAACCGGAAGCGTAGAACAGCATTTGTTACAGTTCGCCCAAAGTTTCACGGCCAGTACGGCTATGTCCGATGCACTCTCCGTTTCCTTGGAAATCTTGGTTCCTCTTTCAATAAAACTTCACAGTGCCGTCCTGGCTATTTTCTTAGCCTTGGGCATCCGAACTATGTGTCGACCGACATTCCATCGACGATGAGCACATTTCGGCTTAGCTCAATCAGTGCCTTTTTTCCTCCCTGGACGCCCAAAAGTATGTTGAATAATGGCCCTATATGGTTTTGGGCCATTATTTTGCCTACTTTTGAGGTTTAGGTGGGTACCCCAGACCCTACACCCTAAACCCTGAACCCCAACCCTCTGAAGACTGAAGTTCGAGCCTCCGAGTGAGAAGTTCGCGAAGTCGAATGCATGTCTGGGGCTCCAGGTACTTAAATAATGGGTTTGGGGTGATAGCCACATATGGCCACCTGCTTTAGAAAGTTATTAAGTCCTAAATCACAGGTTAATAACCTACTATGTAAACAGCTAGAGCTAGAGCCCAGAGCATAGTATCAACATTGACATCCTTTTGTGGAAGTTGAATGTAGTCAGGTTGCAGTATGTAGCCGCAAGGGTTACTCCGTCATGAGATTTGTTTAGCAGTTGGTAGACCCTTTTTGAGAAGAACAAGCTCAAAGTCTGTGCCTTTATTGCCATGAAGCATAAGCCCTATGGTTTAGATTCCAGTGTGCATTTCCGAAGTGCACAGGCGTAGGTAGTTCTCTGGTTTAGGATCGTTGTTTGGAACTCCTATGTGACGAGCGAGTGGGTCGCCTCCATTATGAAATCCTTAGCCCTAATCAGGACACTCACTTATTTGGAGAACGACAGCGTCTTTATTACTAACAAGCAGCTACGTTACGGCCCCTAGAGAAGGGTCATGAAACTTTCACGAAGCATACCAGCCATGGCCATCAGAAGTTCAGGGCTTAGGGTTTAGAGTTCATCAGCATGTCAAAGGTGGTGATTTTGCAGCTCGTAAGCCACACCCAGCTCCCACGCTTAAGAGCCGGGGTCTCTCAACCGTAAACAGCAGCCCCTACATTACTAGGGACCCCAAGAGCATATAGTTCAATTGCCTTTTCCCATTATGTTGCCTACTTGTGGGGGGTTTAGCCATACGACCCTGAACCCCGCAGCACCTAGCGTTCCGATGTAGCTGATATATGCAGATATGTAGAGCGTCAAGAAGTCGGAATACTAACCTTTGACATGTAAAGCTTTCATCTGCAAAGCAAGCCCTGCACCTCAGGGTTGACGGTTTGGGAATGAGGAAATTTTGGTTTTTAAGGATCAAGGGAGTCTTTTGCTGTTCGGATCTCCATCACAGGCGCCACAGGGCTCAGAAGCTCAGAAGCTCAGGGGTGGCGCTCGCTAGCGCTGCACGCGCGAAGAGATACCAAGGTTAGGGTTTGTTGTGGTTTACATGCACATGTGTTCGATGTAGGGGTGGGGAGCTGAGGGGTTCATATGTTCTCTATCTTTCCCAGAAGTCCTGCACCCAAATACTAGAACCACCCTTTCAGAAACCCGTATAATTATCCGGAACCATGGGTTTATCACGGAGGAGGCAAGGCTTTGCTATTAGAGGGCATGCAAATATAAAGTCTCGGCTATGACACCCCAAACCCTAAGCCCTATTAATGCTTCGAGACTGTGATTCGGGAAATGCCCAGGAGATTCAATTAGCACGCATGAAGAAGAGTTCGGTTTTCTCGTCGACAGTCAGATCAAGTTGTTGACTACTGAATGCCAAAGGAGTAAGGATTGAAATTCAACCTGTAATCCATATTCCCTCAACCAATTCTCTATGTGCACTACAGACACGACTCCCTGTGAAACCCGACGCGCACGACCTTTTCTTGCAATTCTCAAGGGCTTCCATAGCCCGGAAACACCAGAATCCCCAAAATCCTCAATCCAAGCCCTCAGGATGTGTCGATTTGGCATATCGAGGTACTCAATTAGCCTTGGTTGATCTACATACTGTACCGGCTAAGACATTCTAAGACTAGAGCTTCTGTGCTTAGCATTGGCCCAGAACAGAATCAGACTGCCTTCACGGGCAGTGGCTTCAATTCCTTAGCCCGGTCAGGCCCACCCAACACCCAAACCTACAAAGCCTAGGCCCTAGAAAAGCCCTAATTCCTAACATGTAAAGCTAAGACCCAACTCCTCAGCATTAATTAATTTCTAAACCCCGAAACTCTCCCACATGCCCTAAACTCTGCTGATACCCCTGAGCCGTCCTAAACCCAGTGAATTGCCGCAGACATGTTTCCATAAGTGTGCACAACTGCCTGCTCTTGTGCAGGTTTTAGGGCTACAGGCGCCATTAGCAATAAATCCCCCAGCGCCCAGCTCTGTAAAGCCCAACAACCCCAACCCCGGAGACCATAACCCCTGCAATGTACATCTGGGAGCCCTGTACCCTAGGATCCAAGCTGTGGGTTCATTAAGAACCTTCAACCTAATCGCTAAACCCTTCATAAGCCCTTAGAGAACCCTTAACATAAATCCCTTTCAGGACACAACAAATCCCTTTTAGCTGACCGAAAGGTTTGAAGCCAAGGCTACGAGCCCTTCCCCGGGCCGTTGTGACAGGATGCGACGGTTTTATTTTGGGGTCGGAGCGATAAGTGAGATGAATAGTTTCTTTCAGGTTCCTGATCAGGGTTGTACTATAATGCCCCCAAAGCTTGTGCTGATTGTTAACGCCCTTAAGTTTCTTCTAGGTTGAGGGTTTAGGATTTGGGAGATTTTCGTTGACGTCCAGTTGCCTAGGACCTGGAAGGGCTCAGAAGCACGAAATACGCGAGTTCATGTTGCTTGAGTAGGGATTGATGGCGGAGGGTTGGGAGTTGGGAGTTTAAGGTTTAGGTTTAGGGTGTAGGGTTTCGGGTTTAGTAGGGGTTCGGGGACAAGCTGTAGGGTTTGGTTCAGGGCCCAGGCTTCGGGGAGCTGTTTTTTTTACGCGGTAGGACGTCGGGCCAAAACTTAGGATGGCTTTGTAGGTTGCAGGACTGCAACTACACGCCAAGCCCTGAATTCAGCTTGCGGCAATGATGTCTGCAAATGTGGGGGAGGGGTGTTATGAAGTGGGTTTCGACGGGCTGAAGAGCCTGTTCGCATCCAATACAACAGCCCCGGTGCCAGATCGCATAGTGCCCAGCCACCATGCGGAAGTGTGTTTGTCTTGCTTTCGGGCTTTGGACCGGTATCAAGATCTCAGCCTTAAGACTTTTGGGCGGAGTATGTCAGACGCATCAGTACATCATGCAATCCCTACGTTACTGTTAAAAATGCGCCAGTTGCCAGTTGGCCCGATTGAGGATCTCTTTTGCTCGATATTTCAACCCAGAAGCTACAACTCAATGTGTTCGGAGTGTACGTTTTTGGTGACGGCGCCTGTACGCGCCTATGCGTTTTTGCAGGTTTCAGGGTATTGGGGTGGGGGGTGTGGGGGAGGGGGTGGGGGGGGGGGATGGGGAGGGTCATTCATATTGCGCCCATGCGCAAAACACGGGTATTTGCGGCGTTTTCGCTTCTTTGTACAACCAAACATAAACCCAATCCTTAACCCTAAGTCTAACCTAAGACTTAGGACAAGTCAATACTTTAAGCAAAAACTCTCTCTTAAATAAAGTTTTGATCTGCAGCCTCTTCAAAAATGAGCTAAAAACCCGAGCGAAAACGCAGTTAGGCCCAAAGTTTACTCCAGCCTCTAGTGTTTCGCGCACATGCCTGAACCATAATTTTCTGTGAGATTGCGCTCTCGCTGTGGTTTCGCGCGCATCCATGCAAAAAGCTTCATTCTGAAATCGCTAAAAACGCATAGGTGCGTACAGGCGCTGTCACCACGTTTTGTCTAATTACTCTAGTTGGTTTGAGGTCTTAGCTGATCGTCCAAAGCCCGGCTGACTCCATGTGGCTGTCTGTGCATGTGCCGTCGTACCCTATCAGAACGAGAAGAGTCGCAGGAGAGACCAGGACTGGAAGCCACAGCAACACACCTTGAATCCCTAGATAAGCTCCCGAAGCCCTCGACCCGAAACAACGATAGTCCCACTACGATTGATGTTTCGGGCAACTGATGCTGTGCAGGAATCCCATCCCTCCAACCGCATCCCCTAATCTTTGAGTTGGGGTAAAGGGCGGGAATACGAATCAGAGGAGATCCCATTAGGGGGCCGACAACTTGAACAACTACCACATGGAAGCTTACTAGTAGTAGCAGCACTAGCAGAAGTAGTCCCTTGGGGTTCCTGGCTGTCAGGATTATATCCACGATGTACTTCCCATTATTTGTTGATTATCTGTCTTCTTTCTGGGCTTGTATGTGTTCCCTGCACACCTATCGCCATCTTCAATGTTGTGGTCTTGAAATCACAGAATGAATTCCACGGCCCTTGAAGCCTATACAGTTGAAGCCGAAGATATACCATGTTAAGCCTTTGTCAACACCCCCCCAAAACCCTGAACCTTCATCAACGCTCTTATCAATCCTGAAGAAGTCGTGATAAGCCCAATTTCGCGCATCCAACCCTAGGCCCCCAAATCCCTAGGAGCCTGGAATCGCTGGACTTCAAACCTCAAAAATGGTAGGCAATGACCCCTAAAACAAGAGCAACATGATTGAAACAGCAGGAAAATGGAGCCTGAACCCAAATGCTATTGCTAATGCCTACACTGCCTACACCCCTATATTGCCCTCAGATTCTTGACCGAATCCTCACTGTGCGGATCATTCCCCAGCCCTGTAGCGTTTACATGGAGGCCTGCATTATCAAGAGTCATACTATCCCGATTATGGTCCTTAAGGAATTATGCTACTGTATACCCCCAAGCTCCTATCTAACCATTATGAGGCCCCCAAGCCCAAGCAGAAACCCTAGAGACCGCAATAGGACCCCTTAAACACTGTTGAAAGACCCCGCTCTAAATCGTAAACCCTACCTGATCCTCCAACAAGCCTGCCTGTTTAGGGTTCAGGGTCTAGGGTTTAGGACATCGTGATAAGGAATCCCAACAGTGTGCGTTCCTCAGGGTTCAGGTACACCCCAACCTGGAAACGGTGTAAATCGCCCCCTGTCATTCCGGTCGTTGTGACCTCCTGCACTTCTTCCCCGAAATGAGCAGAAGCCCGGGTTACAAAGTAATATCGGGGCCTGAATACCTAGAATAGGGTTCCTGTAACAGGTTCTTTAACGGGATCTATAAAGGATTTAGGGTGTTTGAGGGGGTGTTTAGGGTATGGAGGCACCAATAATTGGAACAGGGTTTCGGGGGTTACTTATACTATATCATAACATCTTAGTTCTGATGAGGAATGACACGGGCTTGTATTGCTAGTTATTCTGGCTTCTGTTGTAGCTTCTAAGGGGTGTTAGTCGGCTTCAACTAGGTGGTTAGTACGACTTCAAGACCCTTTTAGACGGAGTTGACAGGTTTCAGACATTTCTGTTGTGATATTAGGTCAGAGCATACTTCTTTGAAGGGTTCGCTGCTATCGGTAGGGTTTAGAGATTTTGGGGCTGTGGGCTTGGGGGTTTTGGATGGGCAGAGAGTGGTGGATTCAGGTAACAGGAGACTTAGGTTTGAGCTATCTACCACAGGTAGGGTTAAGAGGTTTTGGGCTTTGGGTTTGGGTGCTGTGGATTTGGGCTACAGAGTAGTGGGTTTAGGGAACAGGGTCGTTGAAGTTTAGACTTTCGGTTTTCGCGGTCAGGTAAAGGTTGCACGTGCAGTTCTTCAAACAGGGTACATCGAGACTTCAGTCAAGTATATGAGTTATGATCCTAAAGCCGATTCTTATAGAACCCTCACAGAGCCATTCATGCTGCCAACTCCCCGCTCCCTGCTCGTACATCCCTTGTAACATCCCCTGTTTTACCTTGTTATAAGACCTTACAGAACCCCTTATTCTGGAACCCCTACAGCAACCCTTGCCCTAAACCCTAAAGCACCTTGAACGCCCCCATATACTACATATTAAGCATCTCATTTCAATACTTTAGGTTAATATACATATACAGACACTTATATACTACCTACCGAATCTATAGAACGTACGTATATATTCACTCAAAGCAGATAGAACGTACGTATATACTCACTCAAAGCAGATAGAACGTACGTATATATTCACTCAAAGCAGATAGAACGTACGTATATATTCACTCAAAGCAGATAGAACGTACGTATATATTCACTCAAAGCAGATAGAACGTACGTATATATTCACTCAAAGCAGATAGAACGTATATATTCACTCAAAGCAGATAGAACGTACGTATATATTCACTCAAAGCAGATAGAACGTACGTATATATTCACTCAAAGCAGATAGAACGTACGTATATATTCACTCAAAGCAGATAGAACGAACGTATATATTCACTCAAAGCAGATAGAACGTACGTATATATTCACTCAAAGCAGATAGAACGTACGTATATATTCACTCAAAGCAGAGACTAGAGTCCCGGGCTTCTGAGTGTCACTGCCAGCAGGGCCCGGGTCCTCGTGCAAACCACGCTGCAAACTCCAAAGCTTGGACTTCGGCTTCCCCCTGATATTGCGTGGGGTTATACTAGATAACAGTATAGTATAGTACAGTATAGTATAGTGTATTGTAGTATACTACATTGCAATAAGTGTAGTTTAGTAGTATAGTATAGTACGGTATAGTATAGCATAGCATAGCGTATGGTGTAGTATCGCATGGTGAGTAGCTTGCAGGCAGAAGTTTGGTATGGTATAGTATAGTATAGCATAGTATACGTTCTGTTGACTGTGCCCCAAGCACCGGGCTTTACAAGGATGGCCTCTCTAAGGGGGTAGTTATGGGCGGGGTTATCAGCTTTTACGTACATGGCTCGCCCAAAGATGTCTGGGGCTCTATCGGGCTTTGTGGGGTTCGAATAAGTTACAGAAGTCTCTGCAGTGTTTTGGAAGGCCTTCTAAACATGGTTCTGCATGGGGGTCTTGGTATTATCGTTTAGCTTAATGCTGTTTTGTCACAGTACCATAACGGCTTTGCAGGGTGATACGGCGTTTTGTGGTGGTGTTTGCTCATGTCGTTTACACAGGGGGGTACGTAGGGCTCCAAAGCATTATCCCTGCTCGTGCGCTTCCCAAACAGGCACCATAAGAAGGATTTACAGGGTTCTATGATGGCTTGGGGGTTAGGCCTTCAGGGCTTTCGGGTGCTTAGTGTTCTAGTCCCATACAGACATTGGAGTCACCTTTTCCTTATCCTCGGGTACCTTGAGTCCTTCGACGGAGGTTCTTCCAAGATTGGACTTTTGGATAGTTCTTCGGTAGTTCTTTCCAGGTTTAGGATTGCAGAGTCTGGGGCTGGACGGTAAAGGTTTTTGTGGGTATAGAGCCCTTATTGCTCCAATTTCAAGTCCAGCACTCTCTAGCCCGAAACCCTAGGATCAAGGATCTCACAGCTTAGGATGGAGGTGTTTAAGCTTTCAGGGTTCAGACTGGGCCAATCCCTGCATGCCAAAGCCGACACCTAAACCTCAACCCCCAAACCTTGTAGATCAATTACAGCAGCCCTTTTTACCTCAGAGCCCATATAGTAACCCTTGTACAATAGGGTTGAAGCTCGGAAAGCCCAAAGCGATGGACGCCTGAAGTGTCCTGTCTCGGCATACGTGCGCGCTGAAAAGCGCGAGTTCGGACTCACGTGCCTTCCGAAGTTTCGCGGCGATCAGCTGAAAAGCAGCCTAGAGGGTCCATGTGTACATTGTACAGTTGTATAACTATCATATTTCATATGTGCCGATACATAAAGATGTGTCTACCTAAATAGAAGAACTTAAACACATAGGTATGTATAAATATGTACATATCTATATGGATCCATTTATTTATATGCTTATCCTTGTTGTTGAGTTAATCAGTGTTTGTTTACCGTTGTGCCATTTCTGTATTTATGTTAGTGTGATTGTGTCATGGGTATACATACATATATACATGCAGATGTAACTTGTGTCTGGCGTAGAAGAAGCGGACTCTTGTCATGTACCTTTTAGCTGACTACTAGGAATCTGTCGTGGACCTGCGGTCGTAGGATTCAAGGAATTCGGTATTAAGCTTCGGGATGCTTCGTCATTGTCGTGACTGATTCCCTTAGACTCCCAACGCTACCCCAAACCATGAGCACCATTTCGCAGGGAATGAGAATGAGGGTTTAGGGTTTTGGTTTTCGGAAGACAGGATACTCTGATCTTTTCCCGAGCTGAAGACAAGTTGTCTTCAACCCAAACCTGACACCCGGGTTCGCAAAGGAATAACCCTAAACCCTCTCAAACCCCAAATACCAACCGCGAAAACATAACTTAGTTGTGCCGGATAGAAACTCATAGAACCTTTCTAGAACTTGCTGAACCCCGATAGAAATTTACGGATGCCTTAGGAGACCCTTGTAGAGCCTCATCGAAATGCCTAGGCCCGAAAGCCCAGGTGAACTTCATTCAGCGCCTGCTCGTGAAGGAGGCTGCAAGCATCTTAAGGAGCTCGAGGGTTAGGGTTTGGATTAGGGTTAGGGTTTAGGGTTCCTACAAGCGTGGGTTCCTAAAGGGCCTAAAGACTCACTACCAAGTCAGCTCGGAGACGTCACCCTTTCTGTACCAACACATCACTTGTTTTGGTTATCGGATCCTTTTCCGGGTTTAGGGGTTTTGGGTTTCGGATCTGTCCAGTTATTTGGGTTATAGGATCCTTAGTGCTATAGGATCCTTACCTGCTGTTGTAGCTTCTGTTGTGGGTTAACTTTTTCGATCCTGGATGCGAGGTTGGTCACGGTTGGTCAAACCCCCAAAGGAACTACATTGGAGACTATGGCTTATGGGTGCTATCAGTTTCGCAGTTAGCCTTGACTTGGAGGTTCCGACCGCGCGAAGGCACTGCTTGAAAACACGTCCATCTAACAGTCGAATGCCTTCTTACCGTCCCGAGGTTCATAATGCCACCTAGATGCCAAAGCCCACAATCCCCACGCAAAAAGCAAAGGGAAAAGGATCTAAAAGATCGCATGTCCCAAATTGCGAAACTCTAACGCCTTGAACCACCCAGAAAAGCTTGTAAAGCCTCCTCAACAACACTATACTACGCATAGTGCTGAAGAACTTAACAGAACCTACTAACCCCCTACACAAGAATGAATCAACAGACATCCAAAAGGCCGGCGAACCCATATTGAGCTTACGAAGGGCTGGTTCTTAAAACACATTGTAGACTTTCTCGAGCCCACAAGTGGAGCTCGATAGAACTCAATGCAATCGTAAAGCCCAAAGAGCCCCAAAGCTACAGAATCCAGTAACATCCTATGGAGCTCAAATAACATAGAACCCCACACAAGAATGCTGAAAAACCCTGTGATCCCATAGAGCCAATCTAGGACCCTACAGAAACCTGTAAAGGCCCACAGGGCCCGAAGCATGCAATATAGACTCCTATGCAAAGCCCATAACACTCTCGAAGTCGCTGTAGAATCCTACAAAATCCGTGGTGCCGCCCACGAGAGAGCCAGCAAACAGAAGACCCAAGGCCACACGGTTTAGTGTCTAGGCTTCGTAGGGTTTGGGATGTTCTTAGATCGCCAATTGTATTTTTTGTGCCCGCTTATTGAAGAACCCTGAACCCCAAACCCTAAATTGAAGAAAAGAGCTGAGGGTTCCACAGGTAGCGAAGCGACCGCTCTGTCGCGAAGCTTTGCGTCGATTCCTGAGAGCGCCTGCCCTCCCACCCGCTTACAGTTAGGGTTTAGGATCCGTGTGCCCCTCAAACTAAGAGACAGATAAAGGGTCTAGGGTTTAGGGTTGAACACTTTTGGGTGCGTTCGGGGAGTGTTGAAGGGTTAGGTTAAAGGACAAATAACAAGCAGGCATAAGGGTCTCAAAAGGCATGGCATCGGGGTGCTATGAGGCCTGTTCCCAGCAAGCCCAATACCCCTCAGCCAAGGAATATAGCTTGAAGCACAATAACCAAGCTTCACGGTTTGCATCGTCTCGGGTGGCACATACTGTTGTTGCAGGGCTTAAGGGTTGGTGTTGGCGTCCGTGAGAGCCTTTCCAAATCAATCAAATCTTTTAGAATGCAGACATGATGCGGCTCTGAGAGATAACAACCCGCAAGATCAAGCGTAAGTCTTACAAAGACACCCTCGCAAATTATAATGTAAGATAGGGCCTTCACAATTACCTACACTATTTTGGCGTTCCTTATTATTGTCATTATAGTATAATGGGCCCCAAAACGCTATTCTAACCGTCAAGGCATCTACAGTAGGCTCAGTAGGTGTTTAAAAAACATAAACAACAAGTAAGGACCAGAAGACCCCTCCTGAGAATATCTTGGGGTCCTAACCCGATGTCCTATACACCCTAGAGCCCTGATCCTATGGAACCTCTTATTGAGCCCTTTACAGGATGCTTTTGAGGGGGCCTTGATTGTGGCAACGGCAACGAAGTTGAACGCCTATTTGCCCTCAATGCGAAGCCCCATCCTTCCACTGCGAGAAGAACACAAAAGAGAAGAACCACAGCCGCAACCGAAACACGAGAATCTACACTACCCTGACATGAACTTAGCTGCCGCAACGAAGTACTCATAGAGAAGAAACAGATACCTACGCCTCAAGTCAGATAAAGGGAGAACCACAAGCAGCTATCAGGTGACGAGTGGTTCTCCGGCGTCGAGAAGCAAAAGTCACTGAGCGGCCGCCAAGCCAGGAAGGCACCAAGGGGGCTTCCTTCGGAGGACCCGGAGAGCTTTAAAGTTCAATATAGTTTCAGGGTTTGCGGCCTTTAGGGTCGAGGGGGCGGGGGTGGGGCGGGGTGAAGGGTTTACGGCCTTTTGCGAACTTTAGCCCGCATTAGGGCTCTTATAGGGTTTGTTTTCACGGTCTAAGGCTTGAGTGAGGGTTGAGTTCCTTTTAGGGTTCGTATGTCGGTCGCTGCAAGGGGAGTTTAGGCAGGAATCCTCGATAGGGGTTCCTTGGTGAATCTTTTGAAGATTTCGAAAGGAAGTGTTCTTGGGATCCACAGAAGGGGGTCTACTTGGAGGCCCTATTGGGTTAGTAATCACTTGGCCCATATCGTCGACTTGGCTATATTGGTTAACATGAGATAGCAAGTCCTGTAACCCTACTTATTATGTGAGACAAGTCGATGCACAACTGTGGCAAGTAACATGCATGACACAGCAATTGAATAGTAAAGGATTAGTAAGTGTCGTAAGTAGATAGCAGACTTAGCAAACAAAAAGGAAGTAAGTCCACAGACATATGTAAGTGACATATGCTAAGTGTATCATGTGTGTTAGTAAACGAATGTTAAGTGATATCGCCGGCATAGGGTATGTCGGGCAAGTCGACTTATCTAAGTGAGCTAGTCAGCGGATTTTTCCAGCCCTATGTCGACATAGCCGGTGACTTGGCTAAGTCGACTAAGTCGACTTAGCGGGACCGTATTTTTGATGCATTTTGATGCAGGCATGGGTATAGATATGGCACAGGAGGGCCCGGAATTGCAAAGGAAGTTCGGCACGTATGCAGAAACACAGAGAAGCGTGTGGGCAAAAAAGAAAGCAGAACAAGAACTGCACATTTGGAGTTCCAAGCACTTATAGGGCAAATGCTCGCGGTAGATTTTTTTTGTAGGTTGACATGATTTTCATGGTTGATCGAAATATGTTTGTTCTGCTGCTCTGCTTTTTTGGTCGCAACACTCTACGTATACAAACAATATACAAAAGAGATACTACGAACATACTGCGTCAATACAAGCTTGAGAAATCCCAAGCATGTGTTTTCGGAAGAAGATGTTTGCCCGATGTACATTTTTGCGATCGAATCAAAGCAAGTTTTGCCGCTCGATTAGAATGGTTTTCCATGTCGTGGAAAAGTTTGCATGTTTCCGAAATGTTTGCTTCGCATGAAAACATGCATGTATGCGTGCTTTTACATGTTGTGCATGCATGCATGTTTGTATGCACATATATGTATGCATGTAACTAAGTAGAGGTAAGCAGGTAAGTATGTAAGTACATGGGGGAAGTAAGTAGATGAGTAAGTACTTATGTATGCATGTATTTTTGCATGCATGTATGCCTGTTTGGTGTGTGCTGCCGTGACCTCTATAGGCTCTTATAATTATGTGGACTTGTTGTTGCATAGCAGGCTTTAGACAGAGCATTGGGGTTCTTCTGTTTATAGATCCTATATATGATAGTGGTAATATGCTGCTATATAGAAGCTATAGTGCCCGAGAAGAGCTGGTGATAGTGTAAGATTTAAGCTTCTAGATACAGTAAGGAGAGTCCTATACTCAGGTTATACAAGTAGTTCCAGGTAGGCCCCCCCCCGTCCCCCCCCTGTCTCGTTCAGGTTTGTGACTTGTCAGGATGTCAGGTTTTTTTTCGGCGCCTTCGTGCACGACCTCCCGTGCGCCGGGATGGCGCCAGAACAGAGATGAAGCCGGCGCCGGGACGGCAGCAGGCTAAAGACCCCGCAAATGCACCGGGATGGTGCTGGGGCACACCCTCAGTGCACCGGGATGGTGCGGGGTGTCAAAGACCTCAAGCGCGCCGGGAGGGCGCCGAGGCCGACCCACAGCGCACCGGGATGGTGCCGGGTCGAGAAATCCTGAAAGTGCGCCGGGAGGGCGCCTGGGTGGACCTGTAGTGCACCGGGAGGGTGCCGGGTTCAAAAGACCTCGATGAGTGCGCCGGGAGGCGCTGAGGCCGACCCTTGGTGCACCGGGACGGTGCCGGGTGGCGACGACGCTGCAGAGAGCAGTTGCGACGGTGACGACGATGAGACGACGAGACGATGACGCCGAGGACGACCAGAAGCCCTGACCCTAGAGTTCTGCTTTTGTGTTTCAATTTCGGGTTTAGGGTTAAGGGTTAAGGGTTAAGGGTTCAGGGTTTAGGGTTAAAGGTTTAGGGTGTAGGGTTTAGGGTTAAGGCTTAAGGGTTAAGGGTTTAGGGTTAAGGGTTTAGGGTTAAGGGTCAAGGGTTTAGGGTTTGGGGTTAAGGGTTAAGGGTTAAGGGTTTAGGGTGTAGGGTTTAGGGTCAAGGGTTTAGGGTTCAGGGTTTAGGGTTAAGGGGTAAGGGTTTAGGGTTTAGGGACTAGGGTTAAGGGTTTGGGCTCTTCGGCTATAGCTCGACCGTTGTTTCAGGGTTTGGTAATGGAAATTAAGGCCAGGCGATGTCAGAATGACATGGTTTGGGGAGTTCTGCCTACCTTATACTATATAGGGGCCGTAATGATTAGAATAGGGTTTTGGGGGTATATTCTACAAGGAGCCACCAAAGTAGTTTCGGTATTTATTAAGCTATTACCTCGAACCCCAAGCCACCAACCTGATGTCAGTGTTGCATGCTGAGAGCAGTCAAATGCGCAAATCAGATACTCATGCCATGTCCGTGCACACTGCAGGCAACAAACTCTGGCATGCTGACTCGTCTTTCTGAACTCACTGACCACTCAGGTCCGTGCCCCTGGATGCGATGTTGCCGCTGCTAGCGAGGCCGCAGCCCTGCAAAGGGTATTCCAGAATTTCATCAGACACTGCATGCAGACGATTGCTGCCGCACCATGCAGCGTCTCGAAAACAAACCCATGAATCTGCATTCATGCGGATTTAACTCCCATTGACAAGCCTCCATGGCACTCGCACTTGCAGCCAGAATCAACTATGCTACATGGGTGTATTCCAAGGCTAACCAACACAGCGCCATATAGTGTTTGCTTAAAGCACCAAATTTCATCACTCATCAAGTGGAGTACCTATGTTACTCAGAAAGACATGTCGATGACTGTTGGGCAGCGAACCGCTGATGACTTCGGCGACATGTCCACGACGTCCCATCACATGCGGCTGCACACCTCATTCACGACATGTTGCTGAACGTCAGCAAGAGTCGATGCAGAGATTACAATCTGTCTGCTCCTATCCTGTTTCTGAGTCATCTATAGATGAACACTTACGTAAGTGTCGTAGCCGAAACCCAAGTAACGTACCTAGTCATGGGTCCTGAAGACACGCAGGGAGTTTCCTTGCCAGAGCCCATGAAGAACGCCAATTGAGCGAAAGCCTAAGCCTTAAAACCAGAAATACTACATTATATATTGTAAGGGCTAGAAGCAGGAAGCCTTAAACCCTAAACCTCCGAAAAACCGTATATATAACCTAGAAACCTCATCTATTTTTGGTCTCTCTCTCTCTCTCTAGCTCTCTCCCTCCCAACGAGAGGATATTGCGACGGGCTTGCAAAGGGAACTTGTGAAAGGGACCTTCATTTAGAGAGCCACCTTTATTGGGTTTAAGGTTTACGGTGCCAGGTTGGAATGCACGCGCGAGGGGCCCATGCAGTCAAGGCAAGCCATGCCGTCGCGGGGCTGGGGCAACATCAAGGGGCTCACACAAGCAGCCTTCCCTAAGCGAATTATGAGCTTGGCATCTGGAGTTTGTTCAATGTTCGGGTTCGGAGATCTACCGACAAAGTCTACTGGGAGCTGCGTGCAGGACCAGCTGCTCGGGTTGACAAGTGAGTTGACTCGAACTGCTTGAGGCTGGGTTACAGCTGAAGCTGTAGTCACGATCTTGTTTTGGGGGGCTGGCCCGAAACCCTCGATCATCCCTTCAGTGCCTCGCTTCACCTGAGAAGGTTGGGTTCAGACAGCAATATACTCCTTATAGTTTCGAGAATCTGCTGCGGTGCTCTGACCTGGGACTCAGCCTAAGGGATATACTGTATATGAGTCGTATGGCACACATTCATACACCACTATAAAGTAGCATATTCGGTGGCATGATCTGTGTTGCATTTCTTGTAATATTCTTGTAGCCTTGAAACTTGAAACTCTCGACTCTGAACGCTACATCCTCAATCCTGATACTGCCTGAGTGTGCTTGTGGTGTATATATAGAAGTGATCACTGCGACCTAGGTGCAGTGCAGTCAATGTGCCTGTGAACCGTGAGACCTTGTCTGGTGGAGTTAAATCTTCGATCCTAAATGTCCCCCAAGACCTGGACACCGAAACACTATACCTAAACTCTTATAAACCCCTAAACCCTTTATAAACCCTAAACCCCTAAACCCTAAACCGTCTGCAGAGCCTTTGAGTCGGAGGTCTTCCACAACGCCAGCGTCGAGGAGAGCCCAACAGAGGCAGGGGAGCGGACTGGCGCAGTTGATATGTCGCTGGGGTTCAGTGCTAGGATTGTATATAGGGTGTAGGATTCTCGGAGTTTTACAGAACAGGGCTCTGGCTTCTGACGGGAAAGTTTGGTTGTTCCCCTTCTTACATCCAGGTCGACCATGAACTTCATTTGACCCCTTCTGAATGTCGAGTATTAACCGTATTAACCCAGCACACTTAGCTACCCTAGACCCGATAAGTGTAAATCGGGGTCGTAGCATTTGATGTCCTAAATCCTATATACTTCAATGCCCATCGAAGCAGGCTGAGGCTGTGAAGTTGACTTCGGAAGCCTCTCGAGATATCCGGGGGTTGGGAGCTTCGCGAAAGGATCCGAAGAGACTCGACTTAGATTCCCGGAACCCAGCCAGAAAAGAAGGTTATGTCCCCAACTTATATAGGTCTCATGTCTCGAATCCTACGCAGTATACCGATGACTTTGAAGCTTGTGAGAGCTATAGTATATATAGGTCTTTATCGCATCTATAGCTGATATACACTATATTATACTTCTTCACTATATACTAACACGACGACGAGGACTCCCGCTGTGAGCTCGGCAAGTTGAGATTTAGGTTATTTACTGCAAGTCGCAGTCGGAGACCTTGCCATTCTGAGCCTCCATTGTCTGAGCCTCCATTGCGCAGCGAAACCACATTGCATCGAATTGCAGCAGGTTATCTGTATGTGTGTATCTGCACAAACATGGCGGAGTATGCACCTCCAAGCCCTTTGAAAGGCAAGGGATCTGTGGCTGTACAAGCGGGTTGGGGCTTTTGCTGGCATTGGCTGTGTATGTGTGCATGGCTGACGGGGATGAAAGCATGATTCTCCATTGCATCCAGTTGCTTTGGCTTGGACAAGTCGCAAAATCCCACGTTCGGCCGAGTTGCATGGCGGGTTGGAAGCCGTGGTTTTTGTAAATCTAAATTAACCGAGCAATGTTGCAATTATGGTTGTGTCTCTGCTCTTGGCACGACATGCACTTGGATGCAAGTTATTGTTGCAGAGCTGTCCCGCCCATGCATGGCAGGCAGACATTATAGCGGCCACGAGCAGGGGGTTTGTGGAAGGACATGCAGCAGGGCATTTGCTCGCTGCATGACACTTGCAGGGTGTATACATGTATACTCGCGAGTGGATGCATGTGTGTTAGACTGGACTGGGCATGGAATGATTTGGTTGTATTGTTGCATTTCTGTAGCACAGGTGCCTATCAGGTCTTAGTTTGGATAAAGCTCCAGAGATGAACGCCGAAAGCCAGGGCACCATGTCGAGCCTGCGTCGGTTCGAACTGTGTGTGCTGGGTAAGACCTGGCGATGGGCCGACGGCCTCCCTCCCATGTCGGAGTGGTCGCCCCTGCGTGAGAAGCAGAACGAACGCATTCGAGCCGGCATCCATTTCATTTACATGGGCAAGCACAAATACTCGTGCGTGGTCAATGATATGCCATCAGGGATCATGATCTTCCAGACTAGCGCCATGCACAAAATCATGGTTCGGGAAATCGGGCCGGCGTTGTTGCTCTCGATTCACGCGGCGCACGTTCCCAGCGAGAATGCTGTAGTGTAGCTGTGCCAATATATACAGTCTGCATTTTGTGGGTTTTTCATTTTGAGGTGGAAGTCTTGGTTTGGGTACAGGTTTGGCCCAGTTTCTGTTCAGTTCATGATGGGGGCTTATAGCGGGGCTCTTTTGATGTTCATATTATTGAGAGACTCTATAATACTTAACCGAAAACACTGCAGACTCTCTTGATGTCTATATTCCTTTTTACACACATGCAGGTTCCAAGCTCGTTCCTGCGTCACTGGGATCCACTTGTGCTCCGTCACGTTTCCTGATGCGAAATGTGTCCATGTGAAGATGCTTCGGGCGGAGTTCCGTTCTCACTTTGTCGAAGCCGGAAAGATCACGCCGGGCCAGAGCATGGAGCTCGTTGCCTCCTTCACGGGTGGCGTTCTACCGGATGTGGTCGGATGGCTGTGGGGTGATGATCTTGTGAGTTCGGTTAAGCCGTCCCGCCGCGTCACTAGAAAGTCTAGGCCTTCTGAAGTGACACTCCGAAAATACTTCATGCATCCGGAGGAGTGAGCACTGTACGTAGACCATGCACATGGTGCGAAATTTTGAGGGGGGCCATCTATGCATCCGTGGATCTTCAGGCTTGAAAAAATGCTGCTATCTAAAGTTCGTGCAAGTGCATGCTTCCCCATGCCTGCACATGAATCTGGCAGCGTCTCGTGTACACTCGGGGTATCAGTGGCTGCAGGGCTTTTGCTCGCGCCTTTGGCTGCAGGGCTTTTGCTCGCAGCTTCTTGTCCTGGATCAATTATAGGGTTGCATGCTAGTGTGTTCTATATGGTAGTGCCGCGATGCCCACCTTGAATGCCGAGCACAAAACAAACATCGCGGCTTTCTTGGCCAAAGCCGAGAGTGGCAGCTTGGTGCAGGGTATGGATTGCCTCCTGGACTACCTCCTCAAGCACAGCCTTGCGTACAAACAGCGCATCCGATGCGAGCACATAGGCTGCCACGAACTCAACAGGGACGGACAAGGAGTGAGCGCGGAACACTGCCACGAGCTCTTGAGCTCACTAGCATCTCTGGGGTTCGTCCCCGGACAGTGCAAGTCGGTATGCCTCGAATGCCCCCCTGATTCCCGCGGCGACGCCACCCGGGCCTTCAACAAGGCACTCATTGACAGAGCAGGCGGCAAACTGGCACCACTCAGCCTTGGCCCGCTGCGCTACTCCACCATCCTGGGCTCACACACCAACCAAGCATTTCGGCTAGTGGTGGCGAAGCTGGCTCACGCAAATGCTGCGTTGACTTCCGAGGGATTCTTGAACATCGAGAAGGTTCGGGAGGTCGACGCCGCTTTAGCTGACGCGAAGCTTCCTTCGCAAGAAGTGTGTGTTTGTAATACGTATATGTATGTATGTATATGTATATGTATATGCATGTATTTATGCATGTACGTATCTATAGAAGCACAATACAAACTTGCAATTAAAACGACCAGCAAAGACACTAAACATAATCAACAAACAAATCTTGACACTGCAGAAACACAGAACAACGTGAAACACATCAAGAAAAGCATTCAGCAAACTCCATGAAAAGGCGTTGGGGGTTTATGCTTTCGGAGTTTATATATAACGACTGTGTCTACCACACACCTTGGCGGTGTGTGACAAAGTCGTTCTCTGCAGGATCACCGAAGGAATCGAATGGGTTATCGTCGGTCATGAGATCCAGGATGAGTTCGTTAAGTTCGCGACTTTGTTCCAGGCCGCAGGCAACGCTTGCGGACAGATCTCGAAACCCGAAGATGAAATGCAGGTTGCGAAGAAGATCCTCTTGTCCGTCCAGGGCTTCATGCAGCTCAACGGGACCAACCAGGTGAAGTATGAGGACGTATCCAAGGAAATACTTCGCAGCAAACCGCCTTGTGCTCCTTGGGTTTGCTTCATCTTCCGTTTCGTCCTGCAGGCAGCGGGTGGCTTGTCTCCGGCATCTTCCTCGACTTCGTTCCTTCTGGAGTCCGAGGCGCACATCAGAACACACGGCAGGCGTGACCGTTCTCTGGGTATGGAATGGTGGGATGCTATCTCCGCCGACGCGAAAGGTCAGAAGCCCCGAGTTCTTTTCAAACATGCGATGCTGAAGCTTGCGTATTGTGAAGCGAACATCAAGGCAGTCACGGCCAGCGATGTCCGTAAGATCCTGAGCTCCAGAGATGCGGTTGTGAAGTTGGATGCAGCAGAGGATGCCTTCATCCAGTTCAGGCAGATCTTGGCGAAGGAAGGCATCGATTCTATCCAAGCGCAAGAAGCCATGGCATTTCTGGAACAGGAAGTGGCTGCGTTGGTGCTTGTGAAGAAATTCCGCAAATATGAGGACTATAGTGCTCTCAAGAAGTATATAGGTATACCGATGCCGAGAAACGTTTCAGGTTGTCTGACATATATGGCCTCAGATATTTCCCATAGCCCTCATATTGTAGAAGGCCTATAGAAAACCAATAACCGAAGCTATATGAACCAGATTTATGCGATGTCACTAGGACGTGGATTCGGCTTGCCATGCGGCAATGGAAGCACTCAGCGAGAAGATCGGTCGTGTCATACCCCATTCCTGGACGCCGAAACCGAAAACCTCGACCGTGTCGCCCAAGAAACCCACCCCTGCAGTGGAAGTTCTGCAGCACCAGCCTGAGTTGGTTGGTTGCAAGTGCATGTTCGGTAGCCCTATAGACTGCACAGTCTCCCAGTATAACCAACAGCTCGCTCGTCTCATTTAGGCCAATTCACGAGCTAGATGCCAGTGGAGCAGTTGTCAACGCTGCTCGCGTGGTTTCCAAAGGCTTTCGGGTGGGGGACTTCGTGGAGCGCAAGGCAGACGGTCTGCAAGCCACAGTGAAAGTAGTGGGTGCCGAGAAAGTGGTCTTGGAGCTCCAAGACGGGTCACAGGTTGAGGGCTCCGCACAGTCCTTCTTGGACGGGCACTGGAAACAGAGTGCTCCACGAAGTGATCCAGTGCGATGCGATTCCTGGCCGTCAGTTGTTGGTTTCAAGTCTTTCGAGATGCAGGCACTTCTTCTCCGAGCTCGCATCGTGCATGCCATGGAGGAGCAATTCGAGAAACTCATGGGTGCAAAATCGGTGGCTCTCGGGTTGACTGTCTACCAGAAGCCGAGGGATGTTCGTGCCCATGAAGACTTGGCCGTTAGGCAGCTTCAGCTTCCGGTGACGACGACAAGGATTGAGATCCGTTCCGCCGCCGAGGACCCGAGCAACTCCATTGTGGTGGGACGAACAACCTTAGCAGGCAAGGACGTCTGGGTCATCCTTTCCCCGGTGACCACATGGCCCACGGCTACATGCGAGGGCTTCTTGAACCCATCATGGTTAATGCGACCTTCCGCCGTTCGCAAGGAAGCCAACTGTGAGTTGGTTGGGATTCCGGCAAAGCCAGCAGATCCATTCGAGCTGCCCGTCATCAAGAATTTCAAGAAGATCTCTCAGAACGAGTCCCTCGTGCTCTATCGTCCCGGGAACAAGTCGCCAGCACCAGTGGAGGTGTTGCAGCCTCTGTCCAAGAAGGCTAAGGTTGCCTAGACGTGCGAATCACGCTATGTCGCCAAGCAGAGAGGCCGATTTTGGTAGGAACCATGTTGACTCAGCCACATGCAGGCACCATGCACACGTACATCTGTACTCATGCTGTGGCCTTCGTGTCGACTCCGTTTTGCCGAGCCTTCTTGTCATGAGTTTTGAAAACACCCCGAAGCCTGCGTCGTGTGAGAAACAAAAGTTGTTTAGGATCTGCCTGTGTTTTGTTCAGCTGCATGCTGGCCGGAGAACTTGACCCAGTATACACGTCGTGCTCTGCATGTTGATGATACCACAAACAAGAAGACGCGACATTGCATAACTGCCCAATCCGGTCGGACAGCTCCCCCAGCTCTTCCCGACTGCTTCGCGCTCTGACTGATGGCGGACCTGGGTGGAATGACGGACGACCAGGTTGCCAATTGGCTGCAGAGTCAGCCTGTGCAGCAGAAGCAGCGGCTCTACCACATTCTTCGCCGTGATTGCCCCGGCCTCTTTCGTCCGCAGGCCGCGGTTCAGCGGCTTTTTCTGTGCATGTTCATGGGCACTTAACGTCAGGCTCTTTGTTTCATGTTGAATTGGCTGCAGGGCTGACAGCTCGCGGTCGGGGATAGCAGGGCGAACGGCTCGCTTCCCAGCATATGATGATCATCATTTCGCGTGTGCAACAGCAACACCATGCAATGACACTCATCAACCTATATATATATATATATATATATATATATATATAGGGATTCACTATATAATGTCGGTTTTCAAAACTGGGAAGGGGAGGGGGCGTTAACCGTCACCGAAGGTAGACCCTCTGCACTTTCATAATCATCGTCGTCGTTGTAGCCTGTATACAGGTACTATATAATTGTAGCTCTTCCAGCAGTTACTTCGGCCAGCTGCTGTGCAGGATGTTCCCAAAGCTATCTGTTCTTATTGCGGAATCGGTCTGTGTGGTCGCAAGCGGCCCTGCAGCCAGCATCCCGGTCGGCATTCTTGTCATGAATGCCACCAGCAGTGGAAAGTATATGGTGCCAAGGGCGGGGGATCTGAGACGGGCCAAGGTCTTGCCAAGGGCAGAGGCCCCGGATTGGGCAAAGCATCGTTTCATGCCCGAGGCATAGCCTCGGACGGTTTGTCGGAGCTCGACTAATGACCACATTTATAGTTGCTGCTTCTGTATGCAGAAGCCGCAGAGTATGATGAGGCCAGGCGTTAAAAATACTGTGTACATGTGCTGTTTGCAGAAGCGTCAATCTTGGGCTGCGCTTATCATGCGCCAGTACAAACTTGAATTGGCTGCAGGGCTCACAGCTCGCGGTCGGGGTTAGCGGTCCCTTTGACTGGGTTTTGGCTGCAGGGCTCACAGCTCGCGGTCGGGGTCAGCAGGGGCAAGAGCTCGCTTTTCCAGCATGTCGGACAACGAAGTCGACGAGGAAGAGACCCTGGAGATCTGCAAGGTGACGTGTGTGCGGAGCGCGAAGTTCTCTGCGTGGTATCCCAACGTGAAGTTGGTAGATGGCATCGAGTACCTGAATCTATCGCCCTGGGACAAAGATCTGTGTCGCTTCACCACGGGGATCTACATGCAGATGAAGAAGAAGCGGCAGCAGCCGAAGCACAACATCCACGTCCGCTTCTTCCCCGAAACGAAAGCCCGGCGAAAAGAAGCCTGCAACGAAGCCCTGAAGGCCTTTCTCTATCGGGCCGCAGATGAGGCCCATGCGGACAGACCGGAGAAGGTCCGCAACGCCAGGGAGGAGGACTCCTGGATCGTGAGCCGCACCGTCGCGGTGACCATGCCGGACATCGGCGAGGGGCCATTGGTGATGACATTCCTGTGTGGCATCACTTCAGCCTTGTTTATGCAACTGACTGTCGCCAACCTCAAGTACGTCCGTGCAGCCATACGGGCTTCACCGACGATAGTGAGGGGTGAAGCTGCAGCTGAGCGGCGCATGTCTGGCAGAAAAGTTGGACGACCTCGCAAGGTGCCACGTGATCCAGTTGCAGCCCTCGGCGATGGTGACCGTCCAGGTCCAGTTGCAGCCCTCGGCTATGGTGACCAACAACCTCCTCGTTCTGATGACGAGGTTGGGTTCATGCAGAAGTTAGCTGTTTCCTATGTTTGTTCATGCGCGGTGCCAGAGCATGGTTTTCTTTGACAGTCTATATACCTCGCAAGTTCTAGCGTCTTTGCAGAGGCACAAGTTGGGACATGACGCGGCCATAGGCTACAGAGTGTCAGAGTGTCCATGACGTGAATGTAAGGGGTCGTCCGGCAAAGCAGTCTAGAGATGCAAAAACAATTCTGGGTTCAACACTTTCCACCCTTGAACTTGGAGACTCCTGCGTCATGCTGGCACGGCAGAGAGAGAGAGAGAGAGAGAGAGAGAGAGAGAGAGAGAGAGAGAGAGAGAGAGAGAGAGAGAGAGAGAGAGAGAGAGAGAGAGAGAGACAGAGATAGAGACAGAACACTTTCAACGGGTGTTTCCTCCTTCGCCATGGCCATGGCCGACTTGAAGATCGAGCAGTCCGAGGAGAGCGCGGGTGTGGTGGACTGCAGGTTCGCGTGCATCGAAGTTTCAGGACCCAGAAACCCCCCAATCCGCGCGCAGGTGGTTGGACGTGGCAGACGACCAAGCCGAGACGGAGGACTGCCTTTCTCTTTCTGGAAGTAGTATAGCGCTGCCCACCATGCAGGACGGCGGAAAAGCTTCATGCAGGGAGGCGTCGAGTGGGTGGCAGGCTTCGAAGTGCGAGGACCGTGACCGCAGCCGCAGACTAACTCTTGTGTGCAAGTTCTGAGTTTGTCCAATACAACTGGCAGGATGAGGGCTCCGATTGGCAATGGAGCAAGGACTGTGACCGTAGCCCATAGAACAACTCTCATGCGCGAGTTCTGCGCTTGTCTTGCAAACTGGCAGGATGAGAGCTCCGATTGGCAATGGTCATGGTGCAAGGATCCTAACCGAAGAATAAGCCTCTATCTCATGTGGGAGTTCTGATTGTCGAATATACAAACTCGCAGGATGAGCAGGGAGCCACGTGGTCATGGACAAAGGAGGACGTGCATGTCTTCCGAATCGTGTGCCGTTGTACTGGCTTCATGGGCTTATAATTATCGGCCTTGACAGGAGCAGGGAGCTGGCGATTGGCTTGATTGGTCCAAGGAGGAGTTTCGGAGGTGCCACTTCGGTGATATGGAAGCTGTATTGTTCTGCATGCAGGAGCCATCAGCACCTGCAGAATCAGCATCCACGGGCGAGGCCTGGGAGGACTGCTTTTGGAAGAAGGAGAGTTGGCTGTTGTTTCGTTTCAGTGGTCGACGTCAGGAGCCATCGTCATCCTCTGCGACCTGGAACGCTTCGGAGTGGAACGAGGAGAGTTGTTGTGTTGTGGTTTCTGTTGCCGTAGTGCCTGGTTGTTTTCCACGTTAGGAGCGGAAACGACAGCGACGTGGTGATGGTCATGCAGTGGCATCAGAGGACGCATAGTCCGAGTCGCGTGCATCATTTGCCGCAGCGCTTTGCAGCCAGGATCGGACGGCCGCTGGGGTGGCCGATGGTGGAGAGTTCCTGGAGCGACTCGGATGTAATTGCAGTGCGTGTCGCGTCGAAATCTACGCACATCTTATATGCATACAGGCCCGGCGGTGGTCGCCAGCGAGTGAGGCATCGTGCCGGGAAGAAGGAGCAGGGTAAGAGAAAGAGGCTCGAGGCAGAGCATCGGGTTCAGATGAACCAGGCGATGCATACTGTCGGCCTCCTTGCTCAAGCTCTGTGGCGGTCAGGAGGGCCGCGCTGAAGCATCTGCCGTAAACCTATACACAAGCTGTCACAAGCCCGAATATTAAACCGTCGGCTCCTCCTGACAATCTGTAGCTGTGCACTGCTATAGTCGCTGTGCATGCCGGCCTCTGGGGTTTGTAAGCGGTCCTTCGGTGCCCGGTTATAGGGTTTGTGGGGGGTGTCGGTTCTAGGAATTATACTATATATGAATTAAAGGGTTGAGGGTTTGGTGTCGAGGGCTTGCATGGGGTTTATATATCTATAGGGATTTAGGCTTCATGCAGGGTTTATGGTTTCAGCTGAGAAAAGAGAGGCCAATGGCAGCACAAAGGGTCTTCGCGTGGCTCTGTTCACCGCACATGTGCAGGCCTGCAGTCAAAATATCTCCACATAATATAATTTTATGTACATGGACATGTCATATAGCACATCTACATGACATGGCTGTCTGTCCTGCAACACGGCTATCTGTCGTCATCTCATGTCCCTGCCTGATGTCTTCGATGGCGTGACTTTTGTGGCTGCAGAGGATGCATGGACTGCCACTTTGTGCTACATGTTATATATACATATATATGCACCTATGTCGACTTGCCAGGAGACTTGCGCACGTAGTCCAAGCAGCTGCTATATAGCACTGTATAGAGGCAGAAACACAATGAGACACATATCATGCAACCTCTGCGCAAGCATACGTATATATTGCCATGCTGTACACACATCCAGGCATCTATGCATTCTTCGCGCCCGCTTGTGCATTATGCTTCTGGGCCCTGCCGATGTTCACTTGCAGGCTTCGGACTGAAAAAGAAATCACCGTGTGCGCAGCCTCGGACATGCACCGAAAGTCAGACTTCGGCCACCATGCTAAGACTTATGATGCTGTTTTTGATTTCAGCAACAGGATCTTTCTTACAAGCGGGTGTCACACTTACCTAAGTTTAGTTCCTTGGACTCGAGCCCATATAGACGTGGAAGCTGTATGGCTAAGTATTTCAAGGATGGTATGGGGATACGTCGTTCTCGATAGGTGTTTCTGACATTAAAAATTGTCGAGTAAAGTTGTTGCATAGGCTTATGCAAGCGAACTTGAGTATCACTATCCGTCACTCCGGAAGTTTTCTTTACACAGGTCATAAACCAGAAACCAAGTTCCGAGTCAGTCTATGTACGTTGGCAAAGCTCCCCTTGTGTATTCTTCCCACATGTATATGTTCCTTATACCTTGACATGGGACAGCTCAGACCATTGCCATGCATGTTGACGTTGTAAAGCACGACCCAGAAGTTTGAGGCATGTGCCGAGTCCTGAATATCAGACATCCTCTTTCATTCGGGGTTCCGTCGAGGTGCGGCTTGAAAGATTCTGGCCAAAGGGTGTTATCAGTTGTGCAGGGGAATGGCTGCACTCACGGCGACGACTGCATGCTCTCCTTCATAAGAGCAGATGTCCTGTGGAAGCACAAGACATGATTGCATGTTTGCACGGGGTGATGGATCAGCTGCGACTAGGGCACGCTCGAGTGCAAGTTCATAGGGCGACTGGCATCCTATATGGAGGCGATGTCGGGTAACAGAGCTATCAATCTGTCAATCCGCGGAAAGAGCTATCAATCTGTCAATAAGGACGAAAGAGCTATCAATCTGTCTATCCGGACGAAAGAGCTATCAATCTGTCGATCCAGACGAAAGAGCTATCAATCTGTCAATCCAGACGAAAGAGCTACTTGTAGGAGCAAAGAGCTATCAAGCTCTCATTCCGGAGGAAAGAGCTATCAGTGTGTCAGTGACTGGATCCATCGGCGGACGCACCAGATGTGTCAGCCAAATGCACTGCCTGCTGCGGCATAGAGTGTATGCGTGCTGAGTCAACATAAAAGAAAGATCGCATCATATCCTCGCGGAATTCCCGGTGTATACTGCAGTGTACTGTATGGTGCACAGAAAGCAGTGGCTTATTGGCCAAAGCTGAGGCTGCAAGGTGTAAATAAAGCAGCATGCAGTTTGTAGCCTGCAGCGCAGCCTTGTCATAGATAATTGTCTGGGGTGCTACCAGCATCTTACATGGGCAAGCACAAATACTCGTGCGTGGTCATGCAATGATATGCCATCAGGGCATATGGTTGTTCAGGCTAGACTTCAGACTCGCTCAAAGTTCTGTGAGCGGATCCGTCGTGAGGTATGTTTGTTTGTGTCAGGCGTTCGCAGCGGGTGTACAAGGCCGCCTTCTGCAAGGAAGACTGGATTAAATGAATACAAGCTCGGTGTAATTTGTTAGTACCCTGGATGTCGGCATGCATGCAGTGAACAAAACTATAGTCTTGACTTAACTTGATTTACCGTCCGCCCCCCCCCCCCCCAAGGATACCGAAATCGATCTCCGCCCAGCGGCATGAAATTAGTCGGCGGTAAAATCTCTGAACAGTCCCTATCTTTTCCATAAGCTGCAGCTGCTAGAAAATGCTAAATGCTTGAAAAAGATGCTTCGGCGATGCAAAAATGCAAAAATCCTAAAAAAAAATCGGCGATAGTGGCCCCCTCCCAATATCAGCGGATCTGTAAGAAAATAACATGATTTTGGCTGCCATTAAAAAAAAATATTTATTTTTATGGCCGCCATAAAAATAAATATTTTTTTTTCATGGCGCCAAGAACTCTGTAATTTCCAAAATTAAGAGGTTCTTGGCGCCATGAGAAAAAAATATTTATTTTTATGGCGGCCAGAAACCAATGAATTTTAGGCAGTGCTCCCACCCCAGCGTGGGGAAGCCGACCTGTGCTGTAGCCAGCAACAACTCTGTACCTGAGATGGTGCTTCCGGCTCAGGACCGGAGTTTTATTATTTGAAATCATTGTCTGGTCATGTGGCAGCCTTCTTTGGGAAAGTGGTCCCGACGACAGTCCTTCTCCCGGAAACAAACACTTTTTGTTCGCCCAAGCAAGCACATGTTACATGTTCCAGCTCAGTACTCTCGTGTCTTGGGCACGACCTAGGACACATATCGTTTTCCCCACACTGTTTTCTCAAGCCGAGATCTTCAGTCTTCCCTGCCGTTTCTGAGCCTTGTTGAATGCATTCCTGCACCGAACAAAACGGATATGCCTGGGGGTCGCGTCGGAAAACATGGGTTTGACTTGGCTCGGCGGCATTGGCCGGGATTCTGCAAGTTGCTTCGCAGCATGATCGGCACAGGCCCAGGTCTTTGCAGAGGCTGCCTGTTTCTGCCAGGACCCAGAAGACAATGAGAGCTGAGGTGACAAACCTATAGACCGGAGCTGGTGTGTGTATATGGGGTCAGCAAGACAGCAGGGGAGCCTGCAGCTTGCTGGGAAAACCAAAGGTCGCTCAGAAGGGCTGTGGGGCATGTGCGCTCGCTGCCCAAGCTCGCAGGGCACAGCTCGCGATCTTTTGTTTCTAGGGGGTCCGCGAAAGACAGCAGGGGAGTCATCAGCTTGCCGAGAAAAAACAAAGGTCCGAAGAAGGGCTGCAGGGCATGTGTGCTCGCAGCCCATGCTTGCAGGGCGATCACGGCTCGCGAGCTAGTTTTCTTTTGTTTGTCTCTGGATCGCAGGAGTTGGTGTAGCAGATCCTAGTTGCGAGAATGTAATCTAATATAATAATGGCGAAAGAACTCATCCAAGACCTCCAGGAGCTGTCCGGCTTCCTGCAAGGACAACGACAAGTCATGAACGATGCTGCTTTCGGCGTGGCATGCTCATCGCATGCGGAAAATGTCAAACGTAGAATCAGCGGCTTGCCCAGCTTGGGAACGAGGGATGGGACAGAGCTACTGAAGGCAGTCAACGGGCTTTCCTTTGAAGCACAAGTGAAGCAGGACATTTCGGAGGCGGTAAATCAGGTGCTTCTGAGAGCGCCGAAGCCGCAGGGGTCGCAGAGGGCCTTGCAGGCGTGCGCGACGTTCGGGTCCTTTCTGTCGAAGAAGGACAGGGAGATCCTGGGCGACCCCGAGACCGCGGAGGTCGACAAGCTGGACAGGCTGGCAATCCGTGCAATCTCTGTGGGGCTGGTCTACCCCACTGAGTCAACATTTGGCCACCTGGTGGCCGTTGGTATGGCCGCGGGGTTGCAAGGCCAGAACCACGATGACTTCATGGAGCATGTGCTTAAGCTTAAGGCCAAGTTGAAGCACAAACGGGAACCCTTGAAGCACGAGCCCTACGATCGCAATTTTCCGGCTTCGCCAAAGCAGCTACCTCAAGCCGTGTTCCAGAAGGTGTACGGCGAGGACGAGCTGGCGGAGGAGATCCCTGCGAGTGTCATGCGGCAGATCACGAACGACATCGGCGCCCTGCGGAAGAACCACAAAAAGATCAAATCGAATGCGGCTGCTTTGGTGCCTTCTTCCAGTTCGACATCGCGGAATGCGTCAATGCCGGAGCAGGGGTACCAGTTCATGCACATGATGTTCAATTACATGCAGCAGCAGCAGCAGCAGCAACAGGGGAGCGGCGGTGTGACCTTCACGTTCCCCACAAAAAAGAAGCCAAAAGCCTTGCCCGCCGAGCCTGCAGCAGCATTGCCCGAGAACCCTGCAGCAGCATTGCCCGAGGACCCTGCAGCAGCATTGCTCGAGAAGCCTGCAGCAGCATTGCCCGAACACAAGCCTGCAGAAGCATTGCCGGAACAAAAGCCTCGCTCCGCAGAGCCAAGAGCTCCTCTTCTGGCCCTGCCAGACGCAGAAATGAATGTGGCAACAGTGACTCCAGCCGAACAGGCAGAGTGGCTCGATGATAAACCAAAGAAAAAGACCACACCGAAGGCAGCCTCGTTGAAGCGCCCCGCTGCCGCTTTGCAGGGGACACAGAAACACACAACGAAGAAGCCGGCGAGCAAGGGGTGGTGCTTGGAGTGCAGGACCCGGCCGACAGGGCAGGTGGACAAATACTACGTCGCCCCAGACGGGCAGAAGTACCGACTGAGGCACGAAGCAGAGGCAGCCGGATACAAGGACTAGGATCATGCAGGCAGCAAAATCAGTCGCAAGATGGGGTTCCATGGGGTTGCCGTGTGATGGTCTTTCTGTTAGTTGCTTCTGGGTTGCACTTGCTTGCCCGCAGGATCGAAGAGTGATCGAAGAATCAACAGCGTGGTCACGCACGGCCAACAACGGTCGCGGGAGCTTCAGTTCTTCAGTGCATGTTGCATATCGCAAATCGGCCCTGCTTTGCTGCTGTCCGCTGTATTGTAGCTCTGCTAATATACAGTCTGCGTTTTGTGGGTTTTTCAATTTAAGGTGGAAGTTTTGGTTTGGGTGCAGGTTTGGGCCTGCATGTCGTTTCTGTTCAGTTCATGATGGGGGCTTATAGCGGGGCTCTCTTGATGTTGATGTCTTAATCGGAGGCATCTTTTCAGTGATGTCTGAATCGGACGCATCTTTTCAGTGATGGACTTGAAGCGAGTTCCAGACCTCGTAGCACCCTGAGACTGATTTCTGACCTGTCCTAGTATGATATGCTGGAAGTATTGATACTCAGAGCATGCATGCAGTTCCGGTCCACGTCACTCTTCTTTGATGCTCCACGTGTTGCATTTCTTTGGGGAGTTGGATGTTCCTGGTTGAGCTTTCGCGGTGGATGGCTCCATGCAGGTGCATGCAGTACAGGGTTTGTGGAATCTTCAGGCCCTGACTCCTGCGCTCCAGTCATGCCAGGGCGTACCAGACAGCCGCCGAAGACTTCAGGAATTACTACTGCTGCTACTACGACTTCGACTGCTACAACTAGAAGAACTCTTGCTGCAGCAGTCCTACTATATACTCCATCTCCACTATATACTGCTGCTGATATAGCTGCTGCTACGGCTCCTGCATGCTCCTTCTACTCCTATAATACTGCTAGTGCTGCCGCTGCGGCTGCAGCTGCTGCTGCTGCTGCTGCTCCTGATACCGCTATACCACTGCTGCTGATGCCGGTACCGGTACCACTACTGTTTCTGCTACTCCCAGTGATACTGCTACTTTACTGCTACTACGAGGACGACTGCGACTGCTTCTGCTGGTAGCCTGTTCCTTCCTCTGCATACTCATTATGGCTTCATGCCTCCATGCAAGCTCTAGGTTTCTTAGTCGAGGGTTTTGCAGTTTCGGACTTAGTGTTTGCGATCGCTGATTCATCCCAGGATCTCTCTTGACCGCTCTTTGCTTGGCTCTCCAGCGAAGAACTTTGTTGCAGCTGTTGTGGTGTGCTAGATGCATTAGGAGCAGCGTCCATTTGTCGTTTATTTTCCCAAATGCCGTGCATGACACCGTTGTAGAATGCAACGAGGCAACATAAGAATTTTGACACAAACTGGCCAGGGTAATGTAGGATGAGGTTCCGGAGATAGTTTCCACAGACTATATTGAGGGGTGCTGAGTGTGCAGGGCAATGCTCGCACACAGGATTGCAGGGCTCCCATGCAGCTCGCATCCTTAGGGTTTTGAGTGTGCAGGGCATGGCTCGCACACAGGGTTGATGCCGCTAGACATCACTCGCGTTGGACGCAAATCCTATGTGACGACAAGAGGGCTAGCCGAAGTTCTTGAAGCCGTGAAGAAACATGGATTGCCATCGACAACGTCCCGGTCAGACATCAAACGCAAGAGATCGGCACGCGCTAATGTCATGACTCCGTACGGACACGTGATTCAGCAGTGGCGTTTGCAGACGGAAGACGGCGGGACCGTGGCAATTGACTATTGTCATCCAGCAGCGCTTGTCTGGCATCTTTGCAGCAGCAGCGAGCCGTTGCAAAACCTGTTGCTGGAACGCATGGGTCTGGAGCCCTGCAGCCTCGCGGCGCCCTGGAGAGTAGTTTTCTACTCAGATGAAATCACGCCTGGAAACCAGCTGCGTTCGCGGAACCCCCGCAAACTCCAAGCCATTTACTTCTCCTTCGCCAACCTGGGATCGGCTGCTCTGGGAAAGGAGAAATCGTGGTTTCTCCTCTGCGCCGTGCGCAGCAAGACTGTTCAGAGCTTGCAGTCGGGCATGGGGCAGCTGTGCAGAGCCGCGATGCTCAGCTTCCGCACCCACGACGCAGACCTGAGCAGCGGCATCCAGCTGTACTGCGGGGAGTCTCGTCCTGTCCTGTGTGCCCAGCTGGGCATCCTGTTGTCCGACGAAAGCGCGTTGAAGTATATGGCAAACAACAAAGGGGCGTCAGGCAAGTTACCTTGCGTTCTATGCCGAAACGTGATTCATAGAAGGTACAAGCCCGAGAAGATGAGAGAACCACTGGTGACACACACAGACATCAACTACGACCACTTCATCTTGCACACTCAAAAGTCACTTGCTGAAACAGCGGAGTACTTGGAGACTCAGTCAAGAACCTTGAACAAGGGAGCCATGCAGGATCTGCAGACAAAGCTCGGCTTCAACCACGCACCTTTGGGCATACTGGCTTCTTCGGGGTATTTGGAAATGTTATATGGCATGGTTCGTAAATAATGTATGAGATGGTAAGTATAAGTATATATAATGTATGAAAATGAAATGGAAACTTAATTTTGACAAGGGCGCCAAGTTCCGTGTGTAGGCTTGTGAAGAACTGATGTCCAAGCTGGACGTCCCACGCATGTTGCTCTACGACTACATGCACATCTATTTCGTTTCGGGCGTGTGGCATCTCGAGTCGAATTTGCTGTTGCAGCGGCTGGCCAAGTGCAACATCAAGGGCCCTGCTTTCCACCAAAACTTGCAGCGTTGGACATGGCCAACATGGATAACGGACAGAGCAGCCTCAGGCAGCAACATCTTCGAGAACGTAAAAAAAACTGAGGACGAA